>CM076575.1:290626482-291147236 GCA_034641835.2 Pinus albicaulis
GAGAACTAATGGCATCCCCTGTCACTATTTCTTGCTTTAAGCATTTGGGCTACTTTGACTTTTGTGAAAGTGTGCAGCAAGTCCAAAATCACTCGGAGTTAACAAGATTATTCATCATCAATCTACATGAAAAGTAGGTCAATCTTGCCAGGATCACCTTTGATATGTCTACCAATTCCATTGCAGCTACTATAGGGATACCTAGTGTGGGAGAGAAGTGGTTCAAACAAGAAAACCTGGACATGAGTTATTTTGAACCATACCTTAAACCTAGGTCTAAAGATCATCACAAGTCCATCTTCCATTTTTCTCATATTCTTGATAGATATGCACCCATGATGAGTATAATAATGAATTATTTCACTTGTGAGGGAAGGTTTTCCCGCCTCTACTCATACCATATCCATCTTCTTATGCATTTCACTAGAGTTAGGATGCTGCATATACCATATTATCTTTTTCGTAGCATTTAAAAAATGGCCTACATTGTGCAAAAGAGAGATTACAATCTAAAAATACAAATCCTATTTCATCATTCACTCATCAATATGGTAGGCATGCATCAAATTCAATAGATAAAAATTTCATGGGATGCATTCATTGCCAATGAGGTTTTCACTACTCCACCTGGCCATCATCAGCAGGATATTCCCTCATCTTCTCATCTTCCCATATCCACTTCTCCATCACACCCTATTGTTCATACATCACCATCCACTCACATCTAGTCACCTCATATTGATCCTACCTCATCACCTTTCCACAACCCTTCACCCTCATATAATGATATGGGAGCATCAAGAAAGGAAAGGAACATTGAGACAATTGGCACTAAAATGATTGACATTGAGCCATTTCCTTTCACATATAAGAGAGGTCACAGGCATGCACTTGCTTAAAGTGAGGTGAAAGGGGCCATGCCTTCTTCATTATAAAAATAGGTTGATAAGGGCAAGGAAAATGTTACAGAGCATATCATTGTTTAGGAGGAGGATAAACATGAAATTAAGCAGGAGTTTCAGTTGATTCACCTTGAGGATGAGGATGAGGTCATAATCACCAATATGTTGATCAAAATCAAGGATGCCAAGATTATTGAGCTTCAAACTAATATTGGTAGGGAAAATAATGTGAATAAAGTTTTTGAGATAGAGAATCAACAACTAGAGGCAAAACAGACCATCAGTGAGTTCAGAGCAATCAGAGCTCAAAGAGAGGCAAGAAAGGCCAAGCCTTTTCTAGATGAGGCCTTGGGAAGTTTTTATGATAGTGATTATGAGGAAGTTCAACTTCCTAGATAGATGCCAAAGACCATTGGGATGAAGAGGGCTTTAGCCCAGGAAAGGAAAAAAGAGGTGGAATTGGCAGAGCATCTCACACCATGTGAGTTTCTTGCCATAGAAATTGATGGAGATAGAGAGTCTTGGATTGAGAGGGAAAATTTTCATTTATAGGTTCAACTAGAGAATGAAAAAAGAGATATCGACATTAAGAGGAAGACGACAAAGCATTATGCCATGAGAAACAGCATTGCAAGGGCCAAGCTCAAACGAACCCATGCAAAGAGTCAGGGCTTGACCAAGGCAAAAGAGAAAGATAAGCTCAATATCTTTGCTTATGTGTCCCTCTGAGCCTCTAAACCTTAATCATCAAGCTAAATTCCAATTTTGGCACTTTTGTACACATTTTGAATTTTTGACAGTTTGACATACAGAAATTGGGCCAAACACGCAGCGCCATTGGTGTTGCACTCTTTTTTAGGGGACTTGAATGCAAAATAGTTAGAATATTCATGCTCCTAATGAAGATTACATCAACCCCATAAATTTTCTAGAGATTTGGAGAAAAAATAGTCCCTAAAAAGGCCAAAAACCACCAAAACATCACCTTTCTGCCCTCTTTTTGGCACCAGCACTGTGCGTTTAGAATTTTTGGGAGAAGTGATTTTTGATAGGGAATATGCACAACATTTTGGAAAGTAAAAGAAGTTTTGGAAAATAGAATCAGATAGCTTTCCAATGAGCTATCATGGAGCTCATTTTGACATTAGGAAGGCCTCCAAAATTTGGCTGCAAAACATGCCATTTTTCTGCCTTAGCACTGTGCATTTGCACTGGCACTGTGCCCTTGTACCTTGGAGCTGCGCCCTTTCCAGGAGTTATTGAAAAATTTATTTAGAAGCCTCAAATTCAAAAATATTCCAAAATTAGCTCAGAAGTTATTTTAGGAGTTATTATTACAATGAATGAGTCTTAGATATTTTTTCCTTGGGCCTTACATGGTCTCAAAGGTCAAAATGCATTAACTTTGTAATAAATGACATTTGAAACCCTAGTTGAGGATCACCTCCTCATTTTGTAGATAAATACTGCATGGATGCTTCATGTTTTTGGAGTTGGTAGGTTGTTGAGCTGAATACCTCATAGACTTTTAGTTGTGAAGAAGTTGGCTTTGAAGCTTTGTACCTATTTTGGACTGAATATCAATGGAGCAAGCACATTCATAGGATTCATGAACTTTGTTAGATGGTGATGTTATCCTAATTCTGTAATTGTTTCCTTCTGTTTTCCATTTTGTATATCAATATCTCTTGTAACAGAACATAAAATTTAGGTTAATATATTATGTTAGAGGCACCTTAAGTCTGTCTTCTTTCTGTTGTCTAAATTTTTTCCTCTATTGGGTTTGATTGGAGAATTTAGGAGTTCCTTGCTCTCCATTTCCACCTAGTTTGTTTCATTGAGATTAAATTACTTGATTTTGGCTAAAGATTTTTATGGTTTTCCCTTTCCTTTCAGTCTGCTTGAAAAGTTGTTCATAAGGCTTTCGTTGAAGTTTGTTTACTAGGGTTTAGGCTAAAGAATTTTATGGTTTGCCCTGTCCTTTGGTCTATCTTGAAAAGTCACTTTAAAGGTCTTTGAAGTCTGATTGAAGAATTTAGGAGTTCCCTACTCTTTAATCATTATTGTAATGTTATCTCAATTGTTTTCTTTCTCTTAAAGTGAATAGCTAGAGAATTTAGGAGTTCCTCGCTCTCTAGGGTTTGCTGGATTGTTGTCTTAAATTTTACTTGTTGAATTCTGGCCAAAGAATTTTATGGTGTGCCCTGTCCTTTGGTTCTTTCTTAAGCATAATGATCTTAAATTCTCTTCTTGTTCTAGTATATTTTAAAGTATTGTTAATTTCCCTTTAAACCTACTAAACTCACAACTTAATGTTCATTTCACACCAACATAAGCTATCAAAATCCATTTGGATTTGTTAACTTGTCCTATGAAATACCCTTGATTTGTTGTTGTACTCTTCAAACCTTTCACGGACCCCATAGCCAAATGGTTTGAATTTATCTTACTCTATCTCTTATTCTTAACAAGCAACCCAACTAAACAAAACAAAACAAACAACCCTATCATTTTAACTAGCCTAAAATCAGCATCCTAAATCAATCAAGTTATATCTTTCATACAAATATAGAGAGATCCCTCTCTAAGTTCAGGAATGATAGGTCCTAAGAATCCAAAGTTGGTTTGATGTTACGCTTATTTATCTGGTCTTACTAATCTGACAAATTACAGGGACCTAGATGACCCCACTAGTGCCACCTATGCAAGATATGCACTACACATCTCTTCTCTCCTACCAGAATAAAAGCCTAGGTGCATATCCAGAGACAGGAACTCCTGTTCATGGTGGAAAAAATTTTCTCTGCATCTGAGAGAGGAGAAATCATCAATTTCAGAAGCGCATGTGATTTTGTGTCTGTCAAAATCATATCCCAGATGCTATTTGTAAGAAAATATGGTCAGCTTGAGCATCCTATTTCTAATGAAATTGAATCATTCATGGAAGACGTGAAAGAGGCTGTGGTTCTCATAGGCGCCTTAATTGTTAGCGACCTTGTTCCTCTTCTGGACTGGCTAGATTTGCAGGGCTATGATCGAAGAGTCAAAAGAATATTCAAAAAATTAGAGAGAGTTTACAGGCTCATTATAGACGACCATAGGTGTGACTTGGAAAATGATTCATATGAAAATATGAGTGATGATACCATGGATTTTGTGCATATTCTGCTTTCACTCCAAGGTCAAGAGCAACTCTCAGAAAAATCGCTCCTTGGATTAATGACAAATGTGTTACTATTCATCATAGATATCATGGTGACTGGAAATACAAAGTAGATGGTAATATGTATGTGCAATTTCGGGAAGAAGAACAAGCCACAAATGCGTTGAGATCTTTGAAAGGCTTGAATTGTGGCATAGATGGCAGTCATTGTAACAGTTTGGCAAGTGGCAAAAGAATTTCCAGATTTTGAAGGCAACTTTTCAGGTAGTAGGATATGGCAAGGATAAGTTAGAAATCATATTCGAAAGCCTTCCAAATATCTTAGTTTAAGAAAAAATATTCTTCTCCTTCTAGATGTCAACAACACACTTCCTTGCAATCTAAATCAATGTAGAAAAGTTCATTGGATAAATAAGCTCATAGATTTTTTAGCTAATAGGTGTTAGGTTAGCTGAGATATTAGTAGGAAGTTGTCAATTTGTACTAAGTAGCTAGGCCTACAATATATATATATATATATATATATATATATATATATATATATATATATATATTAGGAATTTAGAAATAGTTAGGAGGTTCCAGATTTCAAGGAGAGTCCATCTGAGATTGTTTTCATTTAATTATTTTAGATAGATTGATTAAGTTTAGAACATTTTGGTTTTTTATTTTCCTAAAAGCTAGCAACAAATATCTTATTTTAATAGTTTATATATTTGATCATTTGTAATAATAAAGGTGTGGGCTTTTGATGCCAAGACTTGATACTTTGTAATAGCTTTTCTTATTAGATTTCTAATGAAAGCCTTTAGGCTCCAGTTTCTGACAAAATTTTGTGTTTCTAGTATGTTTTTCCAGTATTTCCATATCTATTTTCTCCACATGTTTCAAAGTTGCATAGAAAACCTCGGTAATAATAGATTGAATTTCATTCTCTCTGAAATCTTGGCCAAATTAGTAATCATTGAAAGAAATTAGTATATTGGATTGTTTGTCTGCACTCGCTCTTCTTTCAACTGATTATTGTTTTCCCTTCTATCTTCTCTTAAATATGTTTTGTGGGTTGTAGAAATATTCTGCACACATCCAAATCTCCCTAGTGGTTAAGCAGTCAGTCTGGATTCTCCATTATTAGGGATCTTATTACATTCTTCTATCAAATTCTTATACAAATCAAGTCGTTCTTTCAGGATGGAAGATGATACGTTCAAAAGGGATCCTATGAGAAAGGTATTTAATAATGATTAGGGATTTTCATTCATAGCCAACCACCCCTAATTAAAACCATAAATCTGGCCATTGTGCTTGAAAGGTTGTTGTTCGATGCCAGTGAACAACATTAAACAAGGCCTTGTAACAACTAAAGGAGCCCCCTCTGGTTTAAGGGCCAAATTCAACCTAAATCTGGTTGAGTTGGTTTCCTGGCGTAGTTTTTGCAGCAAAGGATTGCCTACGAGAAACATGTACAACATTTGGTGCCACTGCGGAAAAAAATGACGAAGAAATTTTTCCTAGATCACGATAATGACTAGATATATTCCTTGCTAGTGAACAAGGAATATGCATTTGTATTCGTTACATTATTTTTTCCTGGCGACTCCAGTTTGTCGGATGGCGATTCCACTAGATTACCGATCCCACTCTTTCTAGATTTCAGCTACTTTTACTACTATGCAAGGTTCGTCGATACTTGCAATCAACAGTGTATGTATCTCCCTACCAGCCATGGTCAGAAATGTAAAATGTCAGCAGAGGATGCAGCTTTTAAAATACACCTGTGTGTATAAGTATTCCATGCAATTTTATGTTCATATTGTATATATTGTTCATATTTTCAGTTGTTGCCAACATGATTTTTCAGTATATCCACTCCAAACTTGGTTACATTGGAAAGCAGATTTCACCTAACATTATAAATTTTCCAGTTCAGTTAGATAGAGGTGTGGGGATTGAATAGATATTCAAAGTTTTAGTATGAAGTAGATCAGCGTGTTAATTTTTTAATGAATGGTGTGAATTGAAGAGTATATGATAGATCAACTTATATTTTTAGTCTTTATAATTTTTCAGTTTTCAGATTTCAGTATGAAATAGTATCCAAATTAGTGCAGGTATATGATCGCATTTCATAGTTGCAGGTTATAGTCTGCACTAGCAGGCTCTTCAAATGATAGGATTGATCCATAACAATTGGTTATATTTTTTAACTTGAGGCCTACAAATGCTTGACATTTTTTAGTATGACTCCATGTCTAAAAATTTGCAGCATGATGATTATTTCATTTTAAGCAAGTTGTTAGGCAGTGAGTGAGCAATTATTTTCAAGCGTAGTGTTTAAAGTTCTAGATTTTTCTTTCTTCTTTATATTCTTTCTGCTACAAATAGTTAACAATGGATAGAGGATTTATCCAACTAACTAGTTACAGTGGTCATATTTTAAGTTGAAAGTTACAAATAAGGATTGGAGTGTTTCAGTTGGGAGTATCAGTTTGATTATTGCAGATTGTAGCTTTAGGTGACTATTTTATGGTATGACTCCATGCCCAACACTAAAAGGCAACTATTCTACTAGTTCTTTGCATCCCATAGGGGGAAGGAGTCCCCATTGGAGCCAATGTTGTAACATATTTTGGCACACTGAAAATTTTTAATTTTCAATGAAAATTTGCCAATTTCCTTATGGGCCAAATGCTGAGGGATTATAAAAATTTTCATGGCCATATAGTTGCTCAACTATATTCAATAATTTTAAATATTTTTAAATATTTAATTTTATTAAAAATATAAAATTATAATTTATTAAAATTATTGTTATTTAAAATATGTAATTATTCAAGTGCAATAAATATCGATCATTTTTAAATGGTCAAATATTAAGGCACAAAGATCAACGGTCTCCATTCAATTTCGGACCCCCTAGGTTAATTCAAGCTTTAACAGCTGGGGGGGTCTAATATTAGTTGTTTTTCAAAACAACTCTTGGCCACGTGTCAGAAATTGCGATAGTTCTTACCCCCCAGCTATGAAACTGCTTACCAGCAAAGGCCCCCTCTGAAAATATGCTCATGGTTTTCAATGATAACGCAACAAATAGAAGGTTTTATAGACAGTAAAATTTGACTATATATTTTGGATATTTGATATATTAGAGGATTCATCAAACGGGAAATGGGTCATTGCAGCGACAACACAAAGTCATGTGCCTTGGAAGATGACTAGGACCTAAAATGTGGTTAAGGGTGTTCACATTTACTTTGCTCGATTTTTCAGCTCATCCTCGATTACCTAGCTCTACGATCAATAGGTTCAGGAAACTGACCTTTTCTTGGCCTGGTTTGGGAATAGTTTTTTCTAATTTTCGGTATAATGGTGAGAATTGGGATCAACTCTAAGAAGTGACGGTTGTCGCTGTCATAGAACCAATAAGTGTGGATTTTACTTGATTTTTTGGTTCTAAAATCACTATTCTCTCATTCACATAGATACTTGATCAATCCACAGTAGCCCTGTCTTTGCCTGTGTTTTTGTGTTTTTTTTTTTTATTTGGATTCTGAGAGGATGATGGCTTTGGAAGAGGTAATGAGATGCATGAATTTTGTGTGAGCTATTTCCTACACTTCCTCTTTCATTTATCCACTGTCCATAGCATGTTTTTTGTATCATTTCTCTCAAAGACAGGGATGTGGCCTTCGGGACTGATTGAATGGCCCTTGGTGGGATCTATGATGTCTATGGGATTTCAATACAGGCATCACACTTTTATGAGACTAGCCAAGAAGTATGGTTTGCTCATGCATCTCTGCCTAGGGACTGCAGATGTTATTGTGGTTTCAAGCCTAGAGATCGCCATGGAAGTCCTGAAAATCAAATATGCTGAGTGATCATCCAGGCCACTGTCTTTTGTTGTAAAATACATCAGCTTTGATTTCCACTCAATGGAATTCACCCCTAAATGGCCCCCACTAGCCCCACCTGCGCAAGATATGCACTACACATCTCTTCTCTCCTACCATAATAAATGCCCAGGCTCATATCTGGAAGCAGGAACTCCTGGCCATGGTGGAAAACATTCTCTCTGCATCCCATAGAGGAGAAATCATCAATTTCATAAGCGTAAGTGATTTTGTGTCTCTCAAAATCATATCTCAAATTCTATTTGGAAGAAAATATGGTCATTCCGAGCATCCTATTGCTAAGGAAATTGAATCATTCATGGAAGACGTGAAAGAGGTTTTGGTTCTCATATGAGCCTTAATTGTTTGTGAGCTTGATCCTCTTCTAGACTGGCTGGATTTTCAGGGCTACAATCGAAGAGTCAAAAGAGTAAGAAAAATATTAGAGAGAGATTTCAAGCTCATTATAGATGACATAGGCGTGACCTAGAAAATTAATAATATACAAATATGAGCGAGGAGATCATGGATTTTGTGCATATTTTGCTGTCACTCTAAGGCCAAGAGAAGCTCTCAAAAAAATCACTCCTCGGATTAATGACAGATGTGTTACTATTCTACATAGATATCACGACGATTGGAAATACCAGGCAGATGGTAATATCTATGTGCAATTTTTGGAAGAAGAAGAAGCTAAAAATGCATTGAGATCTTTGAAAGGCTTGAATTGTTGTAAGATTCCAAAATGGAAAAGGAAAGAATATAGAGCCAAATTATGGAAAGTAGTAGTGTAGATTAATGCATAAACATGTGAGACCAATATGGAGCCATTTCATTAATCATATCAGTAGAAAAATAGTACAATATAATGGGGCACAAATCATACAACATGAACCAACAAGCCTCCAATTAATAAACCCCCTCAAAAGTGAGGTGCTACTAATACACATAATGTCAGAAAGCTGCGACAGCGCAATCATGATGAACACATCTACAACATATGAAGATAAAATGATAGAAAATGTCTTATATATGCCTCAAGAGATAATGTACATGAATCTCAAGGCTCTATGTCAACCTCCCAATATAACCCAAGAGGGTTTCCAAAAAATACACCAAATTACAAGAGGTGAACCAAATCCCTGGGCTGAAGATTGACTGAAAATAAGTAGCTGGAAATATGTGGCTGATATGATGTAGCATAGAATGAATCCTCCTCCCAATAGAATATCTCAGTGAAAGGTTGATCCCTTCACTAGAAAACCATCTCCCCAAATGGTGTACTAAAACCACCCCTGCAACTCCTCCCTAAAATAATGTAGTCCAAGACTGAAACTGCACTGTAGGGGCTAATAATAAGGTGGTTTGGTGCCAAATTCTATAAATAATCCCAAGGGCCTTCTTAGCTAGCCTCCCAATGGAAGGAACCCTTCCTCAACTAAAATCTATCTATCAAATCACCCAAATCAATTCTCCACTATTGCACCCTGCAACACAGCACAACCCTCCACATAAACCACACTGTAGAAGAGAGATGGAGCTTGGCCTAATGCTGGAATATGAAAATGTAGTAAAAATACTTCTCATGAGTGGGCACTCAAATTCCCATGAGGATGAAGGTGGGATTCCCGCTCGGGAACACCCTTGTGATAAACAACACTATAGTCTTTGTTAAACAACTGAAGAGAGAAACTAGTCATACAGACCATAAACAAAATAATAATCAAAACATGCCTTCTATGGCTTCCATCCCCTTCCTTATATGCTTGGTGAGCTTCCTCACCTTGGGCCCCACTCATTAAAGCCAGTACTTCCATGCATGTTGTCTCCCTCCAAAAATGCGTTGTCCCTTAATGAATGTCGACTCCTCCATACCAGCGTTGTTGATTTGGTCAAAGTTGACCCAGTCAACATGCTCCAACCCATTTCCACACATAAGGGAGATTAATCATGCTACTAAAATGATCTCCATTCACATTAGGAGTGATTTTATTCATACTAAGGAGATTTATGGGTCTCCCTATCCTCTTATTCCTCTAACTAAGAAGAAAAAACAAAATTTAATATTCCAAATAGCTTAAATCTAATTGGTAATATTACACTTCTCCCCTCCCAAATGTTGCTTGTCCTCAAGCAACTGTAAAGGTGAGTGTTACAAGTCTTCTCCTCATTCCTTGGTGACACCTCCATGTGATAACCTCTCCTCATGAACCAAGTGCCTACCAAATAAATCCTTCCATGAAATTCTCCTCCCAAGTACTCATGAGATGCCAATGACTCACCTCACAAGGAAACATAAAATCCAATGTAGCAATCATGGTTAAACAAATGTTCTCCCTGAAACATGAAGCATAAGAAGCATGGAGAATCTCACTCCCAATGGGAATAGTCAATCCTTGCATCCTTCCTCTAATCATTCCCACATTAATAATAAGAACATCATCAATGTATGGTATCATAAACAAGGATTCATAAGCTGCCATATGTAATATTGGAAGAGGATCATAGTCCCACATGTGGAACCAGCGCAGTATGTCTCCTGATTGCCTAAGAACATTATATAATAAGTGGATTCCCCACCACGTGTTTTCTCCCATAGTCTTCTCACAAACTTGGAGAAGGTGAGTAATGTTTGGCTCCAATGGAGTACACCCTAAATGATATGTCATCTCCCTATATCCTCCTAGGGACTGGCCATGCTCAACACTATTTATGGCCCCAAGTTGACCATCAAGTTTGTAAGGTAAAGTTCCCCAACTTAGATAAATTTCCTACACATGTATGGTAAAGGAATGCAAATATTCATCAATTAAATCATTATGCATATAAACATGATCCTTAATATATACTTTGATCACACTAATGGAGTGGCTCATAGATAGATACCTTCTCATTCCCAAAGAGGAAATAGGTGGCTATGAAAAATCCATCAAAGAATTATGTCTCTCCTCCATCTCCAAATGATCCATGAATCTCCTAATATGGTGATGTATCTCCTCTTCAAAGCCTTCCCAAGTGAATCCCTCCATGATGGTGTGGTATGATCTCATGGAATAAGTGTGGATAAAGAGAAAATCTTCATGTGCTGCATGTAGTAACTTCTCCTTGAGCTTGGATGCTCTAGATAAGAAGATCCTACTATGATATTTGATGACCCCATCTCTTACTGAACATCCCTCATCTAATAGCTGGTCATCAAGTATCATGCATGTAAAAAGATCCTTCAAATAATCCACCAACAACTAGGATTTCCAATAAGGATCTATCCTCCATAGTGATAGCGCCGATGATCTGTCATATCAATAATATGTCATGTGGCTACCCCCTTCTTTGACATCTCCCATGACAAAGGCACATACCAAGATGCTTTTATCTTTCCTCCATTGCTCCTCCTATAGCTGCCCATGCTCAAGTAAAGGTTGAAGCTTTTGGAGGTTATTCTTCCATGGGAAGATATCACCTATCATAAACATCCTGATTTTTTCCAATGTCTGCATGAGTGTCCACCTTCATCTACCATGTGTGGAAGATTTATCCCCAAGTAAGAATATCTTCTCAGCCTCCAAAGTCAAGGATTAGACTCCTTGCACCATGATGGTGCCATCCTCCATCCCTGAAGCATCATATCTCAGTGCAAGATGTGGGGTGAGAGTGGGTAATGATGATGTTGGGAGAATGTCTCCCTCCTCCTTGAGCCTACCTAAGACTCTTTGTGTTTTACCATGACCTCCCAATGTTTCCACTCCTCCTGGATCTATGAGTGGTGTAATATGTTGTGAGACATTTCTCACCAACTCCTGATCAAGTGGCCTCCAAGGTGGAATGCCACTAAATAGTAATGTCTCATGGGCCAAAGTCATCTCCATAACTGATATGACTATTAGGTCCTTACTTCCATTATGCAAATATAGCTCTATTTTCTGTGTGGAAGCTGTCTGTGAGGGATATGTGTGCATGCCCCTAATCATATGAAGTTAGGCACTCTTTTTGTCCAACCACTCCATCTGTAAAGTCTCCCAATCTGTGGTGACCTTCCTCAAATTAATCAACCACTACACACCTAATATCACATTGGTGTCAGGTATGTCAACCAAAAAAAAGTGATCAATCAATGTATAAGTCCCCATGGTGACAGATAAAGATGGAAGATAATGCATGCACTGCATAGTTCCAGCTCCTGGGACCAAGACTGAAAATCCCTCAAAATCATCAGTGGGTATTTCCCTCCTCTGCACTAGTTTGGAATCAATAAAGTTGTGGGTAGCCCCACTGTCAATCAAAACTGAAACCCTCTGATCCTGAATGGAACCTCAAACCCTCAAGGTAAAGTACTTGGGTACTCCTCTCAATGATGCAAGGGTCCCTTCAATTGGAGAAAATGCTCCATTTCGACCTCTTGGTGGTGGTGGATCCTCTACTGTTATCCCAACGTTGTGACCTCCTTCTGGTTCTTCTTCTTCTTCTTCCTCATCATCTAAAAAGGCCTCTATATAGTGTTCCTTTCCTACTGCACATCTATGTCTGGGTGCCCATGAGTCTTGGCATGTGAAGCAAAGCTTCCTTTTGCTCAAGTCTCTTTGGACATCATCACTAAGAGGTACTTTGTTTTGGCCCTCCTTTGAAGGATGAGCCTTCTCATATTTTCCCTTTGATGGAAAAGTAGGCTTTTGCTAAAATGTTTCCTTTTCTCTTGGAAAGGCATCTTGTAGATCACTAACCCTCTCAATGGCGTCTTGAAGGGTAGTGGGTTTGGTAGATTTAACCAACCCATGTAGAGGTTCTACTAGCCCATCAATAAACATATAGACCTTTCTTTCTATAGATAAATCAGGAACCATAAAAGAAAGTTTTATAAATTCAGAAATATAATTTTTTGGATTACCTAATTATTTGAGCTTAGCTAACCCAATGAAAGGTGCCTCCGCGTCTCTGCGATCAAACCTCTCCACCAAAATCCTTGTCAACTCTGAATATGTAGTCACATTGGCATGAACCAATGTAGAAAGTCCATGGAACTACCAATCATGTGCTTCACCTTCAAGGTGCAGTGTTACTATTTTCATGGCCTCCATCTCCAGTACTTGGTTAAGCTAGAAGTAGACTTCTAGCTTCTCTACCCATGATTTGGCAGTGCATTTTGATGACCCATCAAAATTGGGTAAGAAGAAACTGCCCATAGTGTTGGGTTGTATTAATCACTATTAAATGACTAAAATAGTACACATAAATTATCAATCCAGGGACGTCTTTTATTTCAATGACAGTTGCACTGTCTGTGCCAATACACCCAACCAAAAGCAAATCCAAATAAAGGAAATCATTGCTGAAGTAAATGCTGGAAGGAAATCACTCATGTGGAAATAAAATGATCTACGAGATTGTAATCACACTTTAAGTAATCTATCCTGACTCACCACACAACAATTATCTAGCTGGTATCTCTGATCTCATATGTGTAACAACATATAAAATATTGGAATTGAAGCAGATCTAGTCACAGCTAAAACAATAGCAACATCACTTCCACTGATACATAAAGAAATTAAGAAATAGATATATACACAGCTACCTTAACCACTGCAATCCCTACTAAATAGGAGGGCCCTTCCTCCCAAGCAGGGCGCAGGAAGACAGAAATTAACAGAAACTAAATCACATAACACATTTATCATCAACACAATATTTCTGTATTATGATGATTGAAAGTTACAGAGTCAAGATGATGTTCTCCCCCTCCCCTCTCTCTGATTTGTGTCCTTTAAATATACAAGATACAAAAGGGAAATTTCCAACCAACTCATTACAAAATGTAAGAGATCTTTCCACCATGATTCAGATGTAACAAGTCAAATCTGATTATTGCAATTGAGGAAATTTGGAAAACAGAAACAACAGAAAATCTATGAATATGTCCTTCAAAGAACCTTGTGTTTCTCCTAATAAATTCTGAATGTTGGAAAATTTCTCACGAACAAACTAATTTGGTCTGTTTGCACAAAACCCATGTCTCATATTTTCAATATTCTTCTTCGTTTTCCCGAAATGTCCAACGCAAAATTGTCACTTGTTATTCCAGCAAATTTTTGAGTTGGAATATTTAATTATGAACTGAAGATCAGATTTGCAACATGGAAGAGATCTTGTAGGCTAAAATTGTGAGTTATAACAAATTCATTAAATAAGCCATCATTTACAAAATAACTCATAATAATATTCAATTTATTAAAAATAAAGGAGAATAAAGATTACTTGTCCATAAGAGCGTAAATAGTTAAAAAATGGGATTAAATGATAAATTATGATAAATAATGTGATAAAAGAATGGTAGGAATGGATGAAATATATGTTAAGAAATGGTAATAATAATGACAATTCAGCGCCCCCCCCAAACTAAAATATTTTGTGTCTCTGAAAAATGGGAAGTGGTAAAGAAGGGGAGATAATGGTTCAAAAATATGGGTGAATAATGCTCAAAGGTTTTTCATGACATTATCCTAAAGTTTTAATAAATAAAAAACTTATGCTATTTTACCTCAATTTTTACCTCCGTAAAAATGTGGAATGAAATTTATGGATTGACATTTGTTTAAGCTGATGTAAGTTGAGCTGATGCTGAAAGTAATGCGCAAGGTGGAAGCCATGCAAGATGAAAAAAGTAATTAGAAAGTGTAGCAGTGTTTCCTTCTACCAAATTGATTAGTTTCCCCATCATCTATAAAATATCTTATGAGTATCCTTAATCAGTAATTCATCACCTCAATGACCTCATTACATATAAAAGTGAGATAATCATATTTTTAATGGCATGGGATAGTAATGGATAAGAAGAGAAAAGATGATTTCCCGATACCCATACGCTTTGGTTGTTATGAGCACATAATTATGCTTCTCAAGGTCTGTCTAATTACCTAGGATTAAAAATCATAATTAGGCCTGTTTATTCCACGTCAAAACAGTAGTGGTGTTGTTAAGCTATGAATAAATGTTGAATGATTGGGCAAAGCAAATATCTTTGGTTAAAGATATGATACTTGTAGAATAAAGGAATGATGGATTAGATGATACAAAATGTCAACTATCAAATATCCTAAAAATTGCATCCCTGACATGTAAAGTAAATGTTTATAACTCAACAATAGATACAAACCATAACCACCACCATCTAAGAACCGATTAAATACTACCCCATGAACCATGAGGTCTGGAAAACCGTGTATATGCAACAATCATCTTTATCGAAAATTGTCTTTGAGAAAACAAGGTAACCAAGTAGATTATAGTATTAAATAAATTTCTATACCATAGGCATAGGCACTGCTGCTAGCAGGCATCCATAGCCTCGATAGAGATGTATTTTTAATCCATTGAGATGCTAGTGTCCCATCTATTAGAAATGCGTACATAGTTACAAAAAGCCTTTCAATTTACCTAGATTTCAACTAAATATCATTGTTATAGTGTGGTAAACAATTAATAACAATGCCATTCATGGGAGCTAACAAAAGCGAAAAATTCAGCTCGTGACGAGACCTCTTGTCCTTCAGTTTTATGACCGAAGGCCATTATCGTGGCTTGGTGACCAGCAGTGTTAATGTCACTTTATTAGGACCTATGATCATGGTAGGTCGGCTCGTGATAAGACCTCTTATCCTCTAGTTGACTATTCATGTTTAAAATTCAACTATGGTTATTTTTATTCAATAAAAATTTACTTAATAGATGGGGTGGCAGTTCAGCTCCTTAATAGCTAGGGATGGCGTAAAAAGTTGTATAGTAATTATTTTCAACTTTGATTTTTTTTCTTCTAAAAATCTAATAACCTTCAAATGACTGTCGATAAATATATTTTTCATTGCTGAGATTAGGGTTGAAGAACATTTCATTAGATAATGACGGAAAGATTTAAATACAATTTTGTGGTCATCATCACAAATTTTACAAGATCAGGGACTTGACTCATTAGGAAATTTGAAAGTTGGCATGATGAAGTCATCTTTGCATAATTTTTCCTTAAAAATAATATTATGTTGATATATAAAAAAATATAAATTGACTACCCAATCATCATGTCAAAGAGGGTCTAGACCATTAAAAATATTTCCCATTCACCAATGAGAAAAACAAATCAGAAAGACCTTCATATGTTGAATTCAACGTGATAATTGGCCAACAGCAATAGTTGTGTTGTGGTAACAACAACCATGACTTAGGCAATAACAGGGGAAGTGAAAAAATAACGATGTTAGGAAGGTGACCTCAAGGAGGATTAGTCACTTTACAAAATAATGAGGAATTAAGAGTCAATCATTCATGACAAGACTTACCATAATTATCATTCTTATTACTAAATACCAGACCTCCCCCAAAATAAATTATGTCTGTCATCAAACATAGTTGGTCATGTCATAAGTAAAATACCAATGAAATCCACAGATTCGGTCGAGGACGTACCTCACAACTTACCTTGGCGAAGCAACAACACTAGAGGAGTAGCAACACCAAGTACTAATAAAAATACCACCATGGAGTAACATCATCGGAGGAGTAATAGCATCAGACATTTAGAAAATTTCCTGGAGTAACAGCACTGAATCCTAGAAAATTTTTCATAGTAACAAAAACAGAGGAGTAACAACAGTGATGGAGTAACAATAGTAATGGAGTAACAACACTGACAGTGTAACAGCAGTGACGGTGTAACAACACTGACGGTGTAACAACAGTGATGGTGCAACAGCAATGACGGAGTCACATAATTAATGGAGTAAAAATAACTGACGATGTAACAGCAGTGACAGAGTAACATCACTGGCAGTGTAACAGTAGTGACGGAGTCACAACAGTAATGGAGTAACAACATTGATGGTGTAACAACATCCAACACTTAGAAAAAATTTCCGGAGTAACATCATCATGAAACTTAAGAACTTTCTTCTTTTATTTTGAGAACAAAACAAAAATGTGACCTTGAAGTAAACAATAACTAAAGCATAAAAACATAAGATAAATCATAAAATAAACAACTCTTTATTGAAAACCAATAAATAAATAAATAACTTAAGTTACAATGGTTTTGATTTTTGTTGCAGTAATGTTGTTTTTGAATGGTGAATGAATGGAAAAATGATTTTTCGGAAATGACTTGGATCTTGAAATGGAAATCAATTCCTCATTTCTCATGTTATAAATCCATTAAGTAATGAAAAATATTCATGTTGTTTTCTCCATGTGAGGAAACGCCTTTGAAAATGTTCTCACTTCATTATCATTGTCTTCAAAAATCACATTCATAAATTGACCTCATTTATTCTCCTGTGACCTATAAAAAACGAGCATCTACCTGCAATAAAACATAAAATAATGGAATAATATAGATGCACAGGCTCTCCTCATTCAAGACATACACAAAAAAAATAACAATTAGTTACTCTGTAAAACATATCCACTGACTTATGAACAAAGAAAATTTATTACCCCCGGGGGAGTGGTGGCCAACCATACTAACCAGTAGTGTTTCAATCATAAATTCTTTGTTTTTCGTCCGATTTGAGTGATTCAAGATCCAAATGAAAGTGAATTCAGCCAGATGTCACCAATAGAAATATGTTTTAAAAATTCCATGTAATGGTAGGTTAAATTTTCTTAGAACAACCTCAATAATAGTGTCATTTTTTATTTTCTAGCTCATACCAAAAGTTGATATTTTAAGCATAAATTTTTCATCTGATGACGGATTGAACTGATTCAAATTGGAGATTTAATAATATTCATGTAGATATCCCCAATAGTAACATGTTTTCAAGGAAATAAGAATGGATGGGTCAAATACACTAGCGAACATCCAGGAAAACAAATTTTCAAGAGTGTTGATTTATGATAAATAATCGATATTGTGGTCATAAATTTCTCATAAAATATAGAAAAAAAAGTAATTCAAGTTGCATTTAAAACTAGATTCATAGGGGAATATTCCACAGAAATAGGTTTCCAAAATCTAGTCATTTAGGCCTCCAAAAATAGATTGTTCCAACTTTGTTCCTCAGTTGCCTACTAGACATCCTGTCATTGTTTTGGTCATAACGTTTTCGTTTCAAATCCAAATCGAGTGATTAAAATTGGGTTAACAAGTAGACATAAATGGTTATGTAGGATAGAAATAGGTCTTGAAAATATGCCCATTTGGTCCCTCAAAACATGACTATCCCAATTGTTTTTCCAGAATTTTGATCAAGCCCGCAAGTCATAAGATATGATAATCAAGGAATTTTTCGAAGAAGGTGATAAAAATGAATATGAGTGTTTTTAGAAATTTCATTTTCTAATATAACACATCTACATACATAAATAAATTCGAATATTTATCACCTATGTCAAATTTCATAGCATGTTGCAACAAAAACAACTATTTTTACATATAAAGAAATTTATTTATTTATCTCTTTATTTATTCTATTTTCTATACACCACACTATTCCAACTTGAAAAATAAAATATACTTTCGTATAACAGTACCTCCAATGAATCCATTTTCGAAATAAGGCTTCAAGTATCCACACACCCATAATTCAAAGATGTATGCTAATAAGTACTAGGGTATGAGACACCAACTTCCCTGTTAAGGATGGTGCCAAGAATTGCTAAAGTATGGAGTGATGTTGCGAGAAAACAATAAAGTGAAACCAGTCTTCAATATAGTCTTGATTTCCCATAACTGTTATATCAAGAAGTTCTTTGACTAGATTCCAGATTGTGTTGATGCTTTGTTCCTTGACCCTATCCCATGAATTTTGGGGGATTTTTAGAGTGGGGGTGTTTGTGGATTTTTCTATCATCATACTGCCATGCATGGACCCTATGTGTATCAATTCATCCTATAAGTGCTTCAGTTTCTATAGCAGTGAGCCTGCTCAAGTTCGTTAGAGCAATGCACAGGTTCTTACCTCTCGTCTTACCGCTTAGCGACTGTATAACTTAAGACACCCTAAAGAAACACCCAAAAATTCACAGTTCTAAGTGTCCCAGCAAGACATTGGTGAGCTTCCTCAAGTTCATTCGAGCGATGTGCAGGTTCTTACCTCTCGTCTTACCGCTCGGCAATTGTTTCGTTGGAGACACACTTAAGATAGTCCAAAAATTCACACTTCTAAGTGTCCCAGCAAGACATTGGTGAGCCTGATCAAGTTAGTTAGAGCATTGTGCAAGTTCTTACCTCTTGTCTTACTACCCTGCAATTGTGTTAGTAGAGACACACTAAAAAAAACACACGGAAATTGCACCTCTAAGTGCCCGAGTGTAGCATTGGTGAGCCCGCTCAAGTTCGTTAGAGGGTTGTGAAGGTTCTTACCTTGTCTTACTGCCCGTCAATTGCAGACTGGGTACACTCCATCTTCTAAGAAACAACTCTGGTTGATTGGATCGTCACTTCCATCCCCGGCAATAATGCCAAAAATTTGGGTTGTATTAATCACTATGAAATGACTAAAAAAATACACATAAATTATCAATCCAGGGACGTCTTTTATTTCAATGACAGTTGAATTGTCTGTGTCGATACACCCAACCAGAAGCAAATCCAAATAAAGGAAATCGTTTCTGAAGTATATGATGGAAGGAAATCACTCATGCAGAAATAAAATGATCTACAATACCGTAATCACACTTAATTAATCAGTCCTAGCGCGCCACACAACAATTACCCAGCTGGTATCTCTGATCTCATATGTGTAATAGCATATAAAACATTGCAATTGAAGCAGATCTATTCACATCTAAAAAAACGGCAATAACACTTCCAATTATACATTAAAAAAAAAATAGATATATACATAGCTACCTTAACCGTGGCAATCCCTGCTAAAGAGGAGGGCCCTTCCTCCCTAGCAGGGCGCAGGAAGAGAAAGAAATTAATGGAAACTAAATCAGATAACACATGTAACAACAACACAATATTTATGTATTATGATGATTGAAATTTATAGAGTCAAGATGATGATCTCCCCCTCCACTCTCTCTCTGATTGTGTCCTTTAAATATACAGGATACAAAAGGGAAATTTCTAGCCAACTGATTACAAAATCTAAGAGATCTTTCTACTATGATTCAACTGTAACAAGACGAATTTGATTATTGCAATTGAGAAAATTTGGAAAACGACCACAACAGAAAATCTGTGAATATGTCCTTCGAAGAACCTTATGTTTCTCCCAATGAAGACTGAATTTTGGAAAATTGTATATGGAGAAACTAATTTGGTCTGTTCTGCACAAAACCCATGCCTTGGATTTTCAATATTCTTCTTCTCTTGCCCGAAATTTCCGACGCAAAATTGTCAATTGTTATTCCAGCGAATTTCTGAGTTGGAATATTTAATTATGAACTGAAGATCATATTTTCAATTTGAAAGAGATCGTGGAGGCTACAATCGTGAGTTATAACAAATTCATTAAAAAAAACCATCATTTACAAAGTAATTCATAATAATATTCAATTTATTAAAAATAAAGGAGAATAAATATTACTTATCCATAAGAGCATAAATAATTATAAAATGGGATTAAATGATAAATTGTGATAAATAATGTGATAAAAGAATGGTAGGAATGGATGAAATATATGTTAATAAATGGTAATAAGAATGAAAATTTAGCGGCCCAACACATATTCCGGTGAAGATCATTGTGTTGTATGAATCCTCCACCTCTTTTGTGATGCCAAGGTCTCCTATTGTCCTTGATTTCTCACAGAACCCTTGAAATATAAAATGGTCCTTAAATCTCTGAGATTGATACTCATACTCAAGAAATTAGTCTTCAAGAGTTTCTTGTTCTTTAACCCTCCATTTCCCACTGCTAAAAATGTAGGAATTGTAGAGTGTTGGGAAACCTGTTGCTTCAGTGGTTGATCACTCCAGTGATGAGAAATGTCAGAGCCTTCTCCATGTAGAAACCCTTTAGGCAATTCTTTGTTTCTATCCATCCTCATCTCCTTTTTTTCTCTTGCAATGCCTTTCATAGTTATAAGAAGAAGCCTATGGAAGTCCTTTTCATACTCTTCTCCTGATATGGGAGTTTTTCGCTTGTCTTCTTTATCATTTGTATAATCATACCTCCATTTTCTTATTTTTAGATACCTCTTCTCTCTATCTTTGAGAGGATCTCCTTCTTCTGATGACATATTGGCTTAAGATGCACAGGCTGAGCCAAGATTATGCTCTAATACCATTCTAATATTCCAAAATGGAAAAGATAGGAATATATAACCAAATGATGGAAATTAGAAGTGTTGATCAAATTATAAACATGTGAGACCAAAATGGAGTCATTTCCTTAATCATATCAGCAACAAAATAGTACAATATAATGGGGCACAAATCATACAACATGAACCAAAAATCCTCCAATGAATAAACCCCCGCAAAAGTGAGGTGTTGCTAATACACAGAATGCCGGAAAGCTGCTACAGCGTAGTCATGATGAAAAAATATAAAACATATGAATATACAATGATAGAAAATGCATGATATACCTCTCAAGAGATAATTTACATGAAGATCAAGGCTCTATGTCAACCTTCCAATAGAACACATGTAATATTCCCAATTAGCCATGAGCTAGGTTGAATATTAATTTCTGTTTTTTATTTCTTGTTTAATGAATAAGAGGATATGAAGACCCATAAATCTCCTTAATATGAATAAAATCAATGTCAATGTGAAAGGAGGACATCTTGGCAGCTTAATTGAGAACCCTTAGCTATGAAAAGGGGCTGGAACACATAGATTGGTTCAACTTTGACCAAATCAACAACGTTGTCATGGAGGAGTGGCATTCATTATGGGACAATGCATTTTTACTTAGAGACTCTTTGCATGGAAGTAGTGTCTTAAATGAGTGGGGCCTAGGATTAGTAAGCACATCACTTATGTAAGGAAGAGGATGGTAGGCATATTGGATTATGAATGTATGTTTATGTTTTGATATATGGTTTGTTTAGAAATATAGATTTCTTCAGTTGTTTAGCTAAGATTACAGTGTTTTTTAGAAGAGGGTGTTCTTGGTCGGTAATCCCACCTCTTTCCTTGAGAAGCCCGTAGGAAGATATTTGCACTACATTTCCACATTCAGGCACTAGGCCAAGCTTCAGTCTTGTGGTACAACAAAATTTCTGTTGAGAGATGTGCTGAGTTGCAGGTTGCAGCAGTGGAGACTAGATCCGAGTGATTTCTGATCTATTTTTCAGTGGAGGAAGGTTTCCTTCCATTGGGAGGCTGGTGTGGAAGGCCCTTGAGACTTATTGTAGCATTTGGCATCAGGGAACTTATTTATTTGCCCCTACAATGGATTTTCTGTCTTGGACTGCGTTATTTTCAGGGAGGAGTTGTAGGGTGGTTTCAGTACACCATTTGGGGAGGAGGTTTTCTAGAGAACGGATCAGCCTTTCATCTAGAGAGTCTATTGGAGGAGGCTACATTCTTTGGCATATTAGATCATCCACACCTTTCCAGTTTATATTTTGTAGTGAATCTTCATCCCTAGGGATTTGATTCCCATCTTGTATATTGGTGTATTTCTAAAAACCATTTTTGCGTTCTTCATTGGAGGTTGTATAGAGCCTAGATCTATATTTTTTGTATCGTTTGAGGCATATATCAGCCCATTATCTTATGTGTACTCATTTTCTGTACCAGTGCTTCTATAAATGTGATGTATCAGTCTTCCAACATTTTTTATATAGTAGTAGCACCTCTTCTTGAGGGTTTTCTTTATTGGAGGCTCATTCCATCTTGTTCTATGTTTTCTGGCACATTATATTATACATATATGTTGTTTTTATGATGAATGGAAGGTCTCCATATTTGTCTCATACTTTGATGTGATCTTTTACACTGTTATTTCCATGGTTTTGCACTACATTCCTGCTTTTCCCATTTGAGAATATTACAGTGGTATCAGAGCATAATCTTGGCTCCATATGTGCATCTTAAACCAATATGTCATCAGAAGAAGGAGATCCTCTCACAGATATAGAGAAGAGGTATCTCAGAAGAAACTAGAAGTATGATTATACAAATTATAAAGAAGACAATGGTAAAACCCATTTATCGAGAGAAGATGAGGAAAATTATTTCTCAAAACTTCTTCTCCAAACTATGCATGAGATCAATAGAGAAATCAAGGGAATGAGGAGGGAAAGACATGCATATCCATCTAAAATATTTTCACATGACAAAAGCTCCAGTTCTTCATATTATGGGTGTGAGCATTCAGCCACACAATCAGATCTACAATGCTCTACCATGCCTATATTTATAGCAAGAGAGGTGGAGGAAGGATATGTATCAAAGGAGGAGACTCTTGGTGACTATCTTCAATAGTATTAATCTCACTCTCATAGGTTTAAAGATCATCTAAACTTCTAAGGGTTTTGCAAGATCAAGAAGGGTAGAAGACCTAGCAATCACAACAGAAGCTAGAGGTGCAAGCAACATGATTTGGATATATTATTTCTATCTACCTTTAGTGAGTCACCTAAATGTACAACTAGGGCTTGGGTAAAGGAGCTAGACAACTATATGCAGTAGCACCAAGTATCAGAAGATGAATCCATTAGAGTAGCAGCGTTGAACCTTGAAGGTAAGGCTTATGCTTGGTGGTTTTATGAAACTTCTTCCTTGAATCATGTAAATACTTATGCAAATTTCACTAGGGGGTTAATGAAAATATTTTATGTGAAACATTCTGAAACATCCTTGGTTGAGCTAGTCAAGCCTAAAAAGAAAAAAACATTTTCATGAGTTGCAAGGATCCATAAAACAAACTCCATTCCAAAATTCTATTGAGGGGGTTGAAAACTTGAAAAAAACCTTGCTAGAGGCAAGATCCCCACTTGAGGAATAATTCTCTTCTAAAAATTAAGATATGGAGATCTCCTTCTAAAAAGAGGGTTAAGACAAAGGGCATCTTAATGAAGATGAGGTATCCTCCATTAATGATGAATAATAATAGAAGGCAAGAGGTAACAACATTGTTAGATTAGGAGTAGATCTAGTATCTCATGAAGAGGAATATGGGGCAATTGCTCCAATAGGAGGAATTCTTGTACCCTTGCAAGAAGTTACAAAGAATATCACATGTACAGATCAGGGAAAAATCCATGAGCATCATGTGCCATTATTGATAGATTGTGAGACATGATACTTGAGAGAAGAAGGTATGGAAGATTGCCAACATCATATGATTAGGAGCACACACCCCTATCTATTTTAGAAGGTTGATGCACAAAAGAGGCAGACTGATTTGCGTAGTGAGGGCAGGGAAAAAGAAGTTCACTCATATATGCAGTTTACTCTTGACATTGATGTCTCATTACATGTAGGCATCCCACCTTGGAGACCACTAGATCAAGAGTTGATGAGGGATGTCTCACAATATGTTACACCACTCATAGATTCAGGAGGAGTGGAACATTTGGAGGTTATGATAAAGTGCAGAGAGTCTTGGGTAGACTCAAGGAGGAGGGAGACATCTCCCACTATTATCATTACCCACTCTCACACCACATCCTGCACTGAGAAATGATGCTATAGGAATGGAGGATGGAACCATCATGGAACACATTATATTTTATAATAAACATATACCATATATGCAGGTAGAACAAAATAACCATATTAAAAAAAATAATCAACACATAAAAACATCCAGAAACACCATCACACAACAAACACAAAATATCTAGTGGAAAACCCTTCTACAGGAAAAAAAACCACCCTTTTTGTTGTTGTGTTGCTCTGAATCTTATATTAAGAAAAAAAGGTCTTTTACATAGATTTTTTTACTCCCATCATCTAGGAGAATCAACCTCATACAAAATTAGTTGAATCCCACCATTGAGGAGACTAGATTCTAATGATCAACTTGGAAGAATATGTTCACACAGATATGCGGACTACCATCCACTAAAATCCACCACAATCAATGATCCTCACCAACTTCGATTATACTATACAACTTTGATTAGATGTAGAAAATATTCGGTTTGCTACATCTTCGAAGTCACTTCTCCAAACCCATGAAGTCGCCACTCCTCAACTCTATGTGGACCTTGTTTCATCTATTTTCATACTAGATCCCTAGAATTTCTGCTCAAAATGATTCAACTTTGCAATATGATCTCTAGCAACAAGGAATCATTATCAAATCAATCGAAAACATGACAATCATATGATCTCCACTCTAGAAACAAATGGCCACAATACAACCAAGAAATATAGAACATAATCACCAGCAGCTAAAACAAAACTTATACTCAATCATAGCATCAAACCTTAACTCCAAAATATATTTACTACATAATACAATCAACAACATAAAAAAATATAGCTATGTGAAAAATGGATCAGTAGCACCTACAAAACAAAAATGAGAGTCTAAAATATGGATCCATACCAAACTCTCCATATCTACCAACACCTCTAATACAATTCTCTACTCTTGGATTTGCTAACACTCTAATAATTCTTAAGTTGTGAGATTTTGATTTAAAGTCTAAGAACGATAGATGTAACCACAAACCAAATTTTAAACTCTAAGATCTAGCCTTCTTAGAGTTCGGAGAGGGCTCTCTCTTTAATATTTAACTTTGTTTTGGTGGGAAAAATCACTTAATGAGATGGATAGTGGGAAATATGTTGTCCATTGGGCTAAGGAGTCAAAAATCAAGCAGACAAAACAAGGATCAAGGTAAAAAAGTCAAATGTTTTTAGGGCAAGATAGATAAGTCTTTGAAGATATTTGAAGGTTGATTTGGTGAAGTTGTTTGATCGGGATAAATAACAATGAAGGGTTCTTTGATCTAGATAAGGAAGGAGCGGACAAACGTCGTTTGAAAGAAGGAGAAATTAAGGGTTCCCTACTCTAGAAATCAGCAGAAAACATAGAAATGATAAACAATAAAGACAAGGTGCTTTTAACAAATCCTGAAATAATACTCGTGTTTAATCATTCAAATTTAGAATACATAATGGATGCATGAAAACCTGAGAATATGAAAAATGAAAAGTAGAAAGTACTTCACTTCAATAGCTCATCACATGAATCCTAAAATATGATGCTAGATTATTTGATCCAGTCTGCTACTCGAACTTTGCAACAAAAAGCCTTCAAGTAAAACAAAAATGACTATAGAAATCTTCAACAATTTATTCCACACTAATACTTCAAAATATGAAGTATATATACTAAAATGTTTACAAAATATCCTAGAATGTTTCTAGGAATTATCTAAGGAAAAATAAAATATCTTTACAACAAAATAGTGACAGTTTCTTAACAAATCAGCAAGTTGTCCTACTTATCCAAATAAAATAGAAAACTGTTTGTGGATTAGTTGCAGTTGGCTGCCTTGGTGTCCTCTTTGCTGGCACAGATATTTCAAATCTATTTGAAATGTTATCTTCTTTATCTTATACTCTTTCACTGTGATATTTTTTAACTTTGATACTCTTTAACCTCTGTAAAAATTGCCTTCCTTTTGTAATAAATTCTATTTTGACTGCAAAAAATCAGCAAACTGTTTTATCCTTTTATCTGTAATTTGACTTTTACAGTACGTCAGTGAGTGATTTCCAAGCTTCATCATTAGGAATTTGTATCTTTTTTAGCTTCCTAAAGTTCTCATCTGCCTCAGTGTATCTGGAAAATGTTGGTTTAAAAAAAAAAGGTGTTTTATACGATGCTCAAGATAAAACAAGTCTTCAAAACTTCTACGTAAAACCTTCCCTGTAGGAATTCCTTACCATTCTATTTTTTCAACTTTCTCTTTTGCATAATCTCTAAATTTTTCATTGTAGTCCTCCTATGGCATGATTTTATCATTAATAACCATACTGTTAGGCAAACTTCTTTTCCTCAAATTTTCAAAATTAACCATAAACTTGGTTATGGCTATGTTCATATTTTCACATTTCTCTTCAAGTTGTTTCATCAGATTCTTCTTTCAAATGCCTTTCCTTATTTCAAGGATTGTTTCTGTCCTATCAGTAATTTCTATTTCTTCCAACTCTTGCTTGTTTTTACTGTTGAGAAACTTGATCAATTCTATGGTTTGCTCAGGTTTGTCACCTAGCTCATATTTTCTTTTATGAATCTCTGCTTGGGCTGCCTTCAGTAAATCCCTATGCTCATATATTACCTGGATTGAAGGCCAAACGTCATTGATGGCTTCAATGATTTTACTCCATAACTGATTCTTCACATAATAAATTGGCTCTTTTAAGGTTAAATAATTTCTTTAACTCAATATTTAACCTGTTAGCCCTTTTTTCATGAGTTTTGGCATTGATTTGGGCTAGCTTCTTTGTATCTTCAAGATTTTCTATCACTTTCTTCAATCTGTTAATCTCATTTGTTTGAAGTGACACTTCTTCCATGGCTTTTACTAGTTTACTAGCCTCATCAGAATGTTGGGCTGTTGTAGTAGATGATTCTATGGCTGAAGTTATGGATGATGTCACTGGCACTGTAGTAGCCAGTGGTACTTTTGGTGCCAACTCTTATGCTAGAGTTGAAGGCACAACAATAGTAACCATGGGAATTACTATAGGAGTTTCTTGTGTTTTTGTAGTTTCTCTTTCATGGAAAATCTTTTCCATTTGGATCTCCATCACTTTTATCTGTCCTGTAAATTGTAGAATTAAATTCATAATATCATCCTTCTGGCTTTACTCTTGTACTATTTCTTTGGCTTGTGGATGTTCAGTTGGTGGAAGCTTGAGTTTTTTCCTTAGTGCTGCAGTATCCTCATTCTTTTTCTTCACTAATTGTTCTGCAACTTTGACATTGGTAGGATCATGTCCTACTTGAATAACTAACTCTTCTAAGGAATTAATCCTAAGATCTTTAGCATATGAGGAAGCCTTATCAACCTTCATTTGGTCTCTCATGTTTATTATGGTATTCTAAAGCTTGTGAACACTCATGGCCTTTGTATTAATGGTAGAATATAACATCTCAAAAGTTTGTCTGTGAAATTCAATTTGATCTAGTACATGGATACATTTTGTTGGCACTTCAAGTTAAAATTTCTTATAATCTGCCACTATTTTAGGAGTCCTGACAGTTGGTTGAAGCACTGACATAATCAATTTTTTATTTGAATAATCAAAAGCTGATGAAAGTTTGTTCTGAATGGTTGGTGTTTGCTTCAAATACTGAGAATAAATCTCATTTTTTATTTCTTCATTCTTTTTCTTAATTTTCTTATATTTTTCTCTAATGTCAAGATATTTTTCTTCTATTGTCTATGAGCAGGATGCCTCCATACTCCGTTTTTTCTCTATGACATGAGTGTTTGAATTATCAATATTTCCTTCATTTAAAATCTTTGTTGTTGGCTCATTTGTTGTAGTTGCATCTGTATTTGTCATTGGAACATCTATGTCTCCTACTTCTATGGTCACTTTTCCTTTATCAACTCAATTTACTTTAGGCTTTTTATTGTATCTAAGTTTAAACCTATTTTCAGTTGTTGTCTCATCAGTATATGAACTTTCTTCTCTGACTCTCTAAATAGCTTTCTCTCCTTGATTTGCAGCTTTCAAGGTGTGACTAGTATCACCCTATTTAACTGCATATACCAAAGTGTTATCTAGCCACTCTATTTGATTGACATATTGTTCAATCTCTAGTTTTTTCTCATGAATATAGGGTGTTAGTTTACACTTAACCCTCATTTTTCTTAGTATTCCTTGTGGATCATAATTCCATGATAAGTTTTATTCAAATCTGTACTCAAGTAATTGTTTTGCTGCTTCTTGTTCTGCATCTCTGTGATTACAAATAAATGGTCCCACCTGATTTTTTAACTTAAATTGGGTCTTATTTTTGGCTGCTAGGAAGTTGATGGAACCAGAATTTAAGATTTTCCTGATATACTCCAAGGAAAAAATTCTCATTGGCACATACTTAGGAATCTTATAAGGTAACAGATTGGACCCAAAAACTTTGATTTTTGTATGTTTTTTATATAAGAACAAATCTCCAGTTCTAGTGTGCTCTGATAGCTGTAGAAATTTCCTCATTTCATCACTAATTCTTGGTTTTTTTGTATTTGTCAACATATTTTTGCATGGGTGGACAAATTTATCTGTAAACTCTGCATAAGTGAACTCTGTGGACTCTTTTTTGATCAAAGAATTCTAAAAGATGACTGAAAGTGGATTTTCTTCAATATTAAGCTTCTAAAGTGTAATTGGGAGCTTCTCTTCTTGGAAGTATAAGGGCATATGGAGAAGAAAGGATGTATATCTAAATACTCCTTCAGTTGGAAATTTGACAAGATGATCATGGATATTATCAACTATATACTCAACATAATTGAAAATTACAGAGGGAGGCTTTCCTGGTGCAAAGGTAGATAGGAAACCTAGGATTAATTCATCAGTATTCTAATTTTTAAGGTATCCCAGGATAAATGACAACATGGAAATGACATGCCTAGACCCTTCTAGAAATTTTGAAGTAGAATATGGATGATTGATTTGTGGAATTTCAACATGTAATGGCATGAACACTTGGAAAATATGAAACCTTTTGGGAAATTCCAGACCAATGAACAACTTTGTAAGTGCTTCTATTGACAAAGAAACAACCTTGGGATCAGGTTGAAGTTGTAAAATTTGGTTTATTGACTCAACAGTAATTGTGAACAATACTTCTTTGTTTGCATTTATAATTTCTCTATGTTCAGGAGAATAATGGGTTTGACATAACCTAATAACCTCTGGACATTGATAGGTAACTGGAACAACATATTTGGGTAGGTTTGATTCCAAAATTTGGACTTCTTCAACTTGATCAAATGACTTTTCATAACCCTAACAGTGGAGGTCTAACAATTGAATTTAACAACTGGATCTGCTATTTTATAGTCCACATCTGCTAAAGATGTGTGTTCAATGTCTACAACAGGAGGTTGTAGAGGATTTACAATTATTGCAGTCGTGGAGGACATAGCTATATTGGATTTTGACATTTTCTAGGCTTTCTCGATAACTAAAACTTTGTTTTTGGGCTTTTTGTATTCTTCTGTAAGATTAAATGGTTTACATAAGTGTTTTTTACTTTAATAGAGGTTCTTGGATGAAAAATAAGTATAACTTGGTTTTCTTTTGAATTTCAACCTTTAATTTTGGCTTTTAACTGTTCTTAAGATTCTCACAGGTTTATGAAATAAGAATCAAGGGTTTCTTATACTTCTTTCAGTGAATATTGGGCTAAAATTGATTTAGATTAGGCACATAAGGGTTGGAGTTACCTAAAAAGGATTTCTGAGAAAATTAGGAGTCTTATAAGGTCTCCAAATGATAATTAAATTCAATTTTTCCTTTAAAACTATATGCAGTATTGAAACAGGGGTTTTATCAAAATTTGACACGGAATTAGCTCTTTTTGGGAAACTACAAGCTTTCTTTGGAAAAATAGGCTTTTACTGGGCTTAAATCTTTCAGAAATTCCTTTTCGAATTATAGCAGGTTTGTTTTTATTGGAAAATACCTATTTGTACAGGTTTTGGTCTTTCAAATAGGTTCTTAGGTGTCAGAACATGTTTCTAGTATCTCTGAAGGTCTTTGGCAACAATTTGGGAGCTTTCTACAATATTTGACAGCAAATGTGGGGCTTTCTGGCTTTTCTGAGTGTAAAACAATGCACAAGTATTCATCTTCTCATTCGGGAGGATGAACATAGGAAAATAGCGTGGAAAAGGCTATGATTAAAAAAATATGGAAGTTTATTTGACGCTTTAGGTTTAAAAGAGCATGCATTAAATGGCGGTCACGTCGAAATAGAGGGTCATTTTGGTCTTCAAAGACGAAAAACCACAGATGGTTATTATGTAGGTTTTAGACAGTATATGGTTTTGGTTGGATCGAATGCGACCTAGTAGGATTTGGCCACATGGAGGAGGGAGAAGGGAGTAAAAAAACCTATTACTCATAATTCGAAATGGGTTATGGTCATGCATTTTAAATTGAAATATGTCCTGGTGATCGTCAAATCTAGGAGTCGGGATGCGAACGGTTGAGATTAGCATTTGGAGTTGCTCGGTGGTAGGAGGTGGGGTCCAGGCTTTATTATGCAGCGGTGTTTAATGAAATGTATTTAAAACATAGTTTAAAATGCAAAAACTAATGTTTTGTTTTATTGGTATGGCGGGATAGTTTTAACTTTATAAATATATGTTTATAACGTAAAAAAATTGTATTATTTTAATTGGCGGGGGCGGTATTTATATGGTTAAATAAAACATTTATAGGTGTTTTAAAACCAATGGGGGTGGAATTAAATCATAAGATATGTTTAAACCTATGGGAAAAAGAGTAGGGGTTTTTATTTACCGTGTGGGATAAATAAACCATAGGTTTACTGTAAATAAGTGGATTTTGGGGATATTTATATAAAGGATTTAATAATATATACAGGAGGGATATTTATAAGGGATTTAATAATTAAAGTTAGCAATTAATATGAAATGAAATGAAATGAATTAAAATACATAGAAATAAACTAAGTAAAGTGTGAATAGGCATTTTTAGCTTAAAATTGTCCCATTTTGATTTTTACACATAAACTTAGGATAAAATGTATTTTGTGGGTTTTCGAGTGTTTTTTGGATGAAAATGAAATTAATTAAGGGGGATTTTACTTTTCTAAGAAAATTTTTATTTTACTTAGGAAAAGGGTTTTTATTTTTGGAAAAGGGTGAATATGTTGATGAAATGGGTTTTTATGTAGGGAATCCAAATACTTTTAACCAATCAGTCATTAAGCATTGAGTCCGGTCCCAATAAAAGTCAGAGAAATGCCCTCAGCCTCTTTGAATACAACTTTAGAATACTGGATTATTGTGGGGGAGGGGAAATTAGTAATTTTTGCCTGATGATGCTTTATTGCATGTCTTGCACAACTGCTTTCTACCTACCCATAATTATTCTAACATTTTTTACTTGATTTGCATGGGTGAATTTAAGCTTGCAATCCTAAATTCATTTTTCTTTCAAAGCATAAATCTATCTAAATCTAACCTTTTTTCATCTGAGGGCTCAAATTAAAATGTTGAGCTCCTCATTTATTTTCTAACTATCTATTGATTTGTTAAGTTTAAACTGTTTGACATATCTTTATTCTCTATCTATTGTTAATCAAGGTTGTCATTGATGTCAATGGGGCATTGACCGAGATGTCAATATTCTTGAGATGCCTAGTTCCAGATGATGATGCCATGACTCTTGGTTGACTAGGATACTATCAATGAATATTTCAACTCATGAAGAATTCAAAACACTAATGAAGGAAGCCCTAAGTACTTGATCTAATGTTGCATGCACTTGATGATCTAGATCTTAACCAATGATGTAATACACTTGGATGATACTTGATGATGACATATGACAATGTCATACACTTGGATGATACTTGATGAATTCATACACTTGATGAAGGTTGGAAGACTAGATGATAATGTGGAAGATCTAATTTGATGGCTGGAAGACTACCTCGAAACTTTCTTAATGATGTTGCACTATGACATATTACTGCACTATTATTGAACACATAATGCTATACCTTCATGATGATATGGATGTTGGATAATATCATGATGACATGGATGTCCTACATGATGATCCTATAACTGATAAGCCAAACAATGCAAAATACAAACAAAAGAGAAGCCATGATGTTCTATTCACTTTTTGCACAGAAAAATAAAGGACAGTCACAAAGAAAAATTATTTTTACCACCTTAGAGGCATACTTCCAAATTGACTCCTATACCATATTTTAGAGCATATTTTTTCCTTTCCAATGAGCCTTTACTTCCCCCAAAACTCCCAATAGTTTGTGAGAAATTGAATTTTTAAGATAATATATATATGTGTGTGTGTGTGTGTGTGTGTGTGTAGTCAAGCCGACCTATGCAGTCATATAAAGTCAGTCTCTCTTCCAATGGATGTGTCTCTTCATAGGGACAAACAACTATATATATATAAATTTGTGCTCATTCATTTCTAAGCCAAAAATTCGGTGAAAAAACACATAATTCGGTGAAGAATTCAGAGTGGAGGAAAAACGCAGCAAGGAGAGCAATGGATATCTCTGTTTTGGGAATATTTCTTTGTGGAAAATTTGGAACTTTGTTTTGGAGGCTTCAAAATTGAGGAATAGTTCTAAGCATCTGCATTTTGGATGTGATGAGCAGAACCTTAGTTTAGGCAAGTTTTGCGTCATGCAAAGTCTATAATAATAGTCTAGAAGGAGACTAAGTACAAGGGTAAAAGGGAAGAAGGATGGTGCAAATGTTGAAAGAGTTTTAAGGCTGAGTTGAGGTTTGTTACAGTGGCACAGGAATCCCTAACTAGTGAACTGTGAAACTCATATTCTAAGACATAAAACAAAGCTACAACTCAGTGTAGTGCTAGGAATATTTCAGACAAGCCTCAGACTAGAAGCTCGGATTGCTGCCCTTATTGGAAGCTCGAATATACACCTGTGGTAACATTTTGTGGTATTGCGGACCTGTGGAGGATAGACCTTAGGCTAATCAGTTCAAGGCTTGGATCACTAGTTGAAGGCTGTCATCTGGAATTTTTGTGTGTTCCCTCAAGCTTGGACTTGTGGAGGAGGCATAGATTACAGTTCTGTTGTGAGTTCAGACCTTTTTCATCTTTTGAAGATTTTTTAAGGGAGGTCACATTAGTTTTCAGCCTGCCTATTAACATCTAGTTGGAGAAAACTTGTGACACTTCTTAAAACATTGATTGGAGAAGCTCTAGAAGAAGGTCTTGAAGCAAACATATTCTTTGCAGACATGTTATCACCTCCTTGATGAGCATCCTTGAAGTTGTGCACCATCATTGAAGATCTTGTGAAGGCATTTTGGTGAAGAATTCTTGAGTGATATTGAAGATAATATTGAAGGTCATGATGCATCATTGATGTCATCATGAGGTGACTTGGAGGATTTGATTGGGCATCATGAATAATATTGAAGACACCTTTGAAGGAAATTTTATGCAGACATCTTGTTGAGATGTTGTAGCCGATCTTGAGCCGACCTTGGAGACCTTATTGAAGAACCTTATAGAGTGCCTTGTAGCTGAAGATTCATGGAGATCGTGATTCATTGTTGAATTCATCTTGGAATGACCTTGGAGAAACTGTTTGGGTACGATGGAGAGCAGTGGTGACACCTTCTAAGAAGAAAAGGTTGTCATTGATGATGTGACGTGGAGACTAAGTGTGACAAGACTCTTTGAAGAAGAATTTGGGAGCCATGAAGAATAAAAAATAACCAAACATATTTTGATGAAGTGAAGTTGAGGATTGGAGCCTCATAGAGACAAGGTCGATGCCTTGGAAGATAGGGTTGGAGCCCTAGAGGATTGGAGTCCTCAAGAAACCAGGTAGGAGCTTGTACCATAGATAGGGTTGGAGTCCTAGAGGTTGGCGCCTCAAATTGACAAGGTTGGAGCCTTGGAAAGACCAATTCGATGCTTAGCACAATACAGGTTGGAGCATGGAATATTAGAGTCTCCATCTAGGGTTGGAGCCCTATATCATTATTGTACTTTAATTATTGTAAAGAAGAAATTAATAAAAGTATCTATTCCATCATTGTTCATTTTGTGTTCTAAATATAAGTGATCTAACTGGTAAAATTAAAAATTGAAAAGAAATACTAATTCACCCCCCTCTCAGTATTTCCAACATCTAAAACATGAAATTCAAAGCATGAAAAGTTAATATTAAACTATTTAACTGATCATGGATTATGGCACTTTGGACAATATGCACATAATCATTATTCTTGCTGTAAAAGTAAATAGTAGTGGCATTTTGGACAATCTGCACATAATCATTATTCTTGCACTAAATGTAAATAGTAGTGGCATTTTGACTTGCTCACTTTCATATTTTATTTTATTTCTTTTTTCTTTTGGGGTCTATTCTTTTCTAAGTCCTTTGATATTTCTTTTAGGACTTTTAACCTCTTTTCATTTTTTATTATTTTCAAATCTGGGAAAACAACTTGCAGAAAGCAAGGTATATACATATTTGGAAGACTATCAAAGTCAATTAAAAAATTATGAACCCTATTATTATAGGACCCTAACAATGGCTCCACAATGGGATGGCATTTCCTGGTGAAATTTCAATAATTTTTAAGACTATTAGCCTTTGAATTTTGACTGAAGTGACTTTGTTTTAGATGTTGGAAATACTGAGAGGGGGGTGAATTAGTATTTCTTTTCAATTTTTATCAATTTAGCCTTTCATGGTGAAATTTCAATAATTTTTAAGACTATTAGCCTTTGAATTTTGACTGAAGTGACTTTGTTTTAGATGTTGGAAATACTAAGAGGGGGGTGAATTAGTATTTCTTTTCAACTTTTATCAATTTAGCCTTTCATGGTGAAATTTCAATAATTTTTAAGACTATTAGCCTTTGAATTTTGACTGAAGTGACTTTGTTTTAGATGTTGGAAATACTGAGAGGGGGGTGAATTAGTAATTCTTTTCAATTTTTTTCAATTTTTGGAGTTGCCATCTCTTCCTGATCATCTACTTGGGCAATAAAATTTATGTTTAGGGCATGACAATTTGATTCAGCCATGAGTTTGGCGAAACCTTTACCTTTTATCAATTTAGTGGGTTTTATCTCTATGTCATATTCTAAAATTGTGGCAATATACTTACGTCTTCTACCATCAGGACCATCCTGAGTTATAATGTCTTTTACTACTGCATTTGGGACATAGGCAATGATGTGAGAATAGATAATGTACACTCTGAAATATTTAGTGCCATTTACCAAAGCTATAGCCTATTTCTCCATGATATTGTATTTGAAAGTGGCATCTCTAAGTGTTCTACTAAAGAAATTTATGGGCTGCTCATAACCCTGGTCATTGTTCTGCAGTAAAACTGCAGCAATGGTGTGCTCTGAAGCAAATGAAAAAATGATGAAATCCTTTTTAAAGTCCAGACTTATCAGGACTGGGGTCTTGATTAAGGCATGTTTGATGGATTAAAATGATTGTTTGGCCTCAATATTCCATTTAAGAACTGAATATTTTTTCAACATATTATTTAGCTCTCTGATTATTTCAGCTAAATTGGAAATGAATCTTCTTAAAAAGTTATTTTTTCCTAGAAAGGCTTGTAACTCTTTTATGTTTCTTGGAGGACTAATGTTAAGAATTTCTTCTATTTTGATAGAGTCTATTCTAACTCCTTCCTTAGATATTATGTGTCCTAGTAACTTTCCTTCTTCTGATCCAAATAAGGTTTTCTTTGGGTTTAAAGAGACTCCAAACTTTCTGCATTTAATAAAGACTTGTCTAAGACATTCCAAGTGTTCATAATCAATATTAGAAAATATAGTTATTTCATCTAAGTAAATCACTAAAAATTCATTGATCCAAGGGTTCATAATCAATCTTAGAAAATACAGTTATGTCATATAAGTAAATCACTAAAATTCATGAATTTCCTTTGCAAAGTATATATCCATAGCTCTTTGAAAGGTAGCCCCTGCATTCATTAAACCAAAAGGCATTTTTACATACATAAAAGTGCCCCAAGGAGTAGTAAAATTTGTTTTGGCTTGATCCTCTGGTTGGACTAAAATTTGGTTGTATCCTGAAAATCCATCTAAAGGTGAAGTCCTAGAAGAACCAACTACCCTTTGTAAAATGTGATCCATTTTTGGTAAAAGATAATTATCTTTTAAGGATACTCTGTTTAGATTCCTAAAATCAACACATAATCTAATTTCTCTTGTCCTTTGTCTGGTTGGAACTAAATTAGAAACCCAATCGGAATATCTGATTTGTGCAATTATCTGTGTAGCATACATTCTTTTTACCTCTTTTTCAATCAAGGGCATCAAAATAGGGTTCATCCTCCTTCACTTTTGTTTAAAAGGATTTTGATCTTATTTTATAGGGATTTTATGTTGAATTATGTTGGTGTCGTAGGATTTTAGGTCCTCATAACTCCAAGAAAAAACATCTTGAAATTCCTTAAAAAGAGCAATATATTTTTCTTTTTCTTGTTGAGGTAAGGCTTCGCAAAGTTTGATCATCTTGGGTTTTAACTCTGTGCCTATTTTACATTCCTCAATATCAGATCTAAGTGGCTCCATTTTGGGTTTTCTAGCAACATCATTTGAGTCAAATAAATATTCTAAATGAGTTAAACCTTTTGGTAAGAAATTATTTTTTAGATTTAATATATCAGATTGTTCATCAATTTCTACTCTCTCTAATTTATCTATATCAGATTGAATAAATTTAGTTGGTATAGAAAACTTTACTTTATTTACATCTATATTATTCAAATCAATTTCACTATCTAAATCCTGATCTAATGTGCAATCAGTATCTATTTTACAATTCTGAAATTCACCTTCATTATTCATAAAATGGTAAATCTGCTGGTCTTGTGAGAAAATATTCCAATATTTGAGGTTATCTGGAATTATTGGTCTGTGTTTTAATTTTGCAGTATATTTATGATTGGGCTGAACGGGTAAATTACAGGTGTTAGCCACCTATAAAATTTTTTTTATATCAAATGGTGGCTAAATCTTTTTTAAGCCTTCAAGAGACAATTCATTTCCAAATTGTGAGTTCTTGAAGTCCTATGATGTCCTTGATCCTTGGTATTAATATTCACTGTTGTTTCACCATTAGCCCTCAAGGACCTTGTTGTTTACCAAAAGAAAAACTACTCATGAGGCCCCATTTTTCATCATTTCACTCCTCCTTTTACTCATAAACAATCCCATTTTCATCCTTATTCCCTTCATAAAATCCCTCCATTAACCTTCATTTTAACCTTCAAAGCATCAAAACCCTTTTAAAACCTTATATTTCCCCCTTATTTGGTTTTAAATTCCCTTCCTTCATCTATTGGAACCCCCATTTGGCCTTTAAAATCCTTATTTTAAGCCTAAAAATGGTCTTTGGTACTATTAATGTGTTAAGCCCCCAAGAGCCTATAACCTTAAGCCCTTCCCTCATATGACCTAAAGCCCCACATTCCGGCATTAAAAGGCCTAAAAAACCTCGTCATAACCTTACCTTTCCTCTATTTTCCTTTTCCCGATGTTATAGTCCTGAGCAAATCTGGACCGATGATCTCTACAGATCAATGGCCATCGAGCCCCCATCTTTCTGCCCATTCACCTGCCTTTTCCTTTATCACTTTCAAAACCTCCGCATTCTCTCTTAATCCTGACCGTCCATCAGAAATATCTGACGATCGTAATTAAACCCGATAACCCAGTTCCGCCGAGACCTACCATCCACCATATACCAAGCTCGCCCAATCTAATTACAACAACTGGCCCCCACTACATTCCTCATCCCCGCAAATTTCCCATTGCGCTCATTCCGCATATTTGGAACTGGCACCTCCGATCCAACGGCTGACGTTGCATATCGCAAAAATTCGGTGCCCAAAGTTTAATGCTAAAATATTTTGCGAAATAGGTGTTATTGGAAATCCACGTGTCAATCGATGTATCGTATCGCACTCCATCCGCAAAATATTGCCTACCCCCCAAATGCAATGTGAAAACCGCTGTCGGTTTTCCGAAACCGACCTTCTCCAATTTCGTGCCAAATTCAAATTTAAACCTAGTCAGCTGTTTCTGCCAGGATGTCATCCTCCACCACTGGATTTCATCCATCCTCAAGAATTTCCACCGCCTCCATTTAACCTCAGAAACGCAGTTCTACCACAAATCGCAGGGTTTTATAATAAGTTTTTTTGTTTTGTAGGGTTTAATGATATTGTTCTGTATACTTTCACAGTCACAGATAGGTGACCAAATGAGCACAAGGTGACAATTCTATGGCTTGAAATCAACAAAGAAACGAACCAGCTGGTCGCAAATTCATATTTAAATCATTGGATCATGATCCCTGACCCTCGAAGAAACCCTCCTATGACGGACAACCACTTCTGTAAGCGAAAACAAAATAGCAAAGTGTATCAGAGTGAAGGCCCGAAAGTGAAGATCAAGGCTTAATTAAGCCTAAACTCAGCTCAAGAATGAATTAAAGTGTTTTAAACTAAAACAGAGAAAAATGTCTCCACTGCCACATCAAAGGGGTTAATTGAATCCCCTAACTACCAAATTGACACCTACATCCTTTTCTGCCTCAAAGGAATACACAGATTAAAGCTCAGTCAGTAACATTAAGGCTAAAGGTAGCTGACATTTATTACAAACAAAGGAACATATTTTAGACTGTCAGTAAAGTTATTTTAAAAATATAAAAAAAGCCTTAAAGTCAATCTTTTCATCCACTAAGCCTAAAAAGCAGAAACAAAGTTAATGAAATAGAGTTGTAAATCAAATGCTTTCCTGCCTTATGCCTTGCATGGTTTTCAAGGCTAGGAATTTCATTTAGTATGGAATTAATGATATCTAACCCTTGAACTCTTACACCTCCCCTTTCTTCTATAAATACTTCTGAAGAAGATGAGTTGTTGTTGGTTGTTGGTGGTTGATGTAATACTTGCTGCTCAAAATTTTCTACATGTAAATAGTTCTCAAAGGTTGTTGAAGCTTTTTTTGTAATAGAAGAAGTTAGGCTGAGAAGAGAAGTTGTTTCTGTACTGAAACATTGGACTTGAAGTATGTAACTGGATTGACATCAATATACAAGTTGATTCATGGGATCCTGGTCTATACCAATGGTGATGTGTTTCTCACTGTAATTGTTATTTTTCTTTCTGTCCACTTTTCTTTGATAAAGAACAACAAATATAGATTACGGCTTACTCCTGAAGTACCCTAAATCTCACTGAAAATATTTATCCTTTATATTTTCTGCTGATTGTTTATTTGAAGGTAATTCAATAGAGTATAGCTAGTGAAGTGTTGGTAAGCCCTTATTTCCTGAGTACAACTTGAGATTTTATCTTTAAATGTTCTTGAGAAGTTTGCTAATTAAAGCTAAGCTAGAGAAGTTTATGGTTAGCCCTGTCCTCTGGTTTATCTCCAACAGTTTCTTTAAAGAGTTCCCTTAAGAGTATGTTGAAAGCAGGCTAATTTCAAAGTACTTACCTGATCTTAGACTACTTTTTATGTTTATCATGAATGTTTTCCTTTTGAATGCGTTGAAAGAAAGCTAAGTTAAAATTCTTTACTTGATCTGAAGTTATTATAAGTGTTTTAAATGTTTTCTATTGAAATTACATCAAAAGAAAGCTATTTTAGAAGTACTTACCTGATCTTAGATTAATTTTTTTGTCTTTCCTTAAGTGCATACCAAAAGAAGGGTAGTTTCAAAGTTCTTACTTGATCTTAAGCTGCTCTTTGTTTCTTCATCTGTTTGATTTCCCTGACTCCATTTCTTATTGTTCCATCCCATCATTTAATCTAAAGAGATCCTTTGTTATAGATGACTTGCCCCATGGACCACTCTTGAAAACTGTTGTGCAATTAAAACCTTTTGTGACTCCATAGCCCAATGGATTAAGTGTTGTTTCATACTTATCCTATCAGCTGAACCTTGTTTGATTATTCACACCTTCACCTCCCTGAAACTCTTTCATTTTCAAGAATTTCCACTCAATTAAATATCACACCCAACCAAACAAACAAAAAAACATGTACTTAATAACTAGCCTAAAATAACACTAAAAGCGTTAAAGATAAATCAATCTTTGAAACTTATAGAGAGATCCCTCTCTGGATTCAGGAGGGCTAGAACCTAGAATCCCAAAGCGGTTTTGATGTAGGCTTCGTAGCGTTTGTATTTTCCAATCTTGCAAACTACGGAGACCTAATATAATGGCGACTCTACTGGGGATATTCTGAGTGAATTACATTTTGTAAATATCTAAGACCTTAGAAGACCCAGACATCCTTAGATTGGTTTCATAATAAAAACGGTGGTGGAACCATAAAACATTTTACCTCCATAAAAGCTAAAAATTTTCCACCTGGTGACTCCACACTCAACAACTCCCAAAAGACCAAATGACTCCACTGGTAGAAGACCCTGAACTGATTGAACAGATACAGTGACCTCTTATCCAATTTTCAAAATGATTCCAAGAATACAACAAAGATATGCCCCAATGAGTAGAGATCATATCCCTGGGTTTCCACATAAGATGCCCCAGGTGAATGGGGATGACAAACTGCCTTTTTTTCAAGGTGAAAAGTTTGATGACCCTTTATTACATCTCATCAAATTTCATATACATGTATGGAGGTTGAAAGCGGAATGGCATGAAGATTGCCTAATGAAAATGTTCATGTTAACATTAGAAGGAAAAGCTAGGGATTGGTATGAATGGTTGAAATCTGGTAGTTTGTTTTCTTTAAAGGACCTTGAATATGTGTTTTATGAGAACTATAAAGGAAACACTACATCATTATCATGGGGTGGAATACATTATGATCCATCACAAAACATCACCCAACACATTATAGACAATGATGAGGATTTGGAAGAAATACATCCTGAAGATCTTTTAACAGACATTCATGAGTTTAATATCCTATTGAAAAATTATAAGAATATAGATGAATCAGTTGAGGAAGAAATCAACCAAGAAATAAAGGACATTCCTCAAGATATCCCTAAAAACGCAAATAATGATTCATCATCCCTTATAATTGAGGCTCAAGAAGACATCCAGCCTTAAAATCAGTCTTCACAAGAGACAAATAACTGTTGTACTCCTATTCAAAGGAACATAGGAACATCTTCCCCTTTGAAAGACAAAGAGATAGATCAAATTATTAATAAACAACCAGTCTCTGAAACCTTTTACAAAACAAATATTCTTGCCCATTCACATACAGAACTTTGTTGTACATATTTAGAAAGTTCTTTTGTAGATCAGAATAAAGAAGGACCTGCTGATAACCCAGTATGTTTGATTGGTAGTATTACTTATATTTATGATTTTCCTAACTTTGATCTATCTAGTGATGATGCCCCCCAAACATAAGTTAATCTTGCAGGACCATCACTAGCATATTTATTGGAGGAAGATTAGTTCCTTCAAAGAAGTAATGAGCCAGTATAGATTATTTATGATATTGATGAAGAAAGTTATGAAACTTGGAAGTAAGTAAAGATTAATTGGATCTTTTCTCTACTTCATCTTAGACCATCAGTAATAGTTTCCATTTGATTGGGAATCAGAAGCCTTTCATCTCAAAGGTTGAGGAGGAAAGAAATGAAGAAATTTTTTAGCAGGTTGAAACCAAGGAGCCTTCTCTTGAAAAATAGGAAGCAATTGAACATACCCCTGCTCAACAATATAATAACCTCTTCATAGAGTTCAGCCCACTAAACCAGACTATCTCGAGACTTCAAGAGGACAACACTGCCAAATATGATGAGTCCTTCAGTTCAGGTAATAATGAAGATGAGGAAGTTTTTCTTTCTCAAGAGAATATTTATCTTGATCTAGTGGAGAAAAAAGAGATAATCCTGGTTGAAACACATCTTTTAGATACTCCTAACCAGGAATTATTTCAAGATCCCTATGTAGATTTCCTAAAGACATCTGAAGAAGGGATAAAGGTTGCAAACAACAGAATATCACCAAGTGCAACAAAATATTTTACGACTACTGCTGACAAACAAAGAAAATGGGAGTGGCCCTGTTTGTCTTGCATGCTTAAAGAGATGAGAAAATACCAGTCATGGAACCATCTGATTGACTGGATGTATTGGAAAAGATAATTTTCAGCTAGTTATGTAAATATTTCAAGTTAGATTAGGTTAGATAGGAATTTCAATAAAGCTCAGCCTCTGAGCATTTAATTAGTTGTTGATTTTTTTCTTTGAAGGAAAAAGGGAAAACTACAAAAACAATAAAAAAAGAAAAGAGGGTAGATAAAAAAAATAAAGGTACAACCCCATACCAAAAAAGAGAGACAAAGTTTGAAAGTGTGCAAGCTCAAATGCCACTCCTAAAAACACACTTCTAGTTAGTCATACATCCTAATCATGACTAATTAGCTTTTTAATTTACTGTTGATAGGTTAGTGAAGAAGAACAGCCAAAAATCACAATCTTGGCTTATCATTAAGGTGGATTAGGAGAGAGGAAACTGGTTCTAAAAAGTTCAAAACTTGAACCAGAAAAGAAAGAGGAAACAGCTCAAACAAAATCAAAACTAGAGCTGAAGAAATAATGAAGGATGTTTTTTATTTTCAAATATTAAGCCTTCACAATTTTCTTTTAATTTTATGAAAATTTTAGTCTATGTGCAGCATGTTTTTATGCCATAGATCAATAGCAAGTTAGACTGCTTAATCCTAACTTGGCTGTTTTTAAATTTCTGTTTTAGAAATAAAGAATAAAAATATGTCAGACAGTTTAATCCTGACAGGTAAGTAGCTTAGGTAGAGAATTTATGAACTCAACTATTTAAACTAAGTTCATGGTGAAATAAGAGTAGAAATAGATTAGTTTCCTATTTTCAAAAGAATAAAATGTTGATGAAGAGATTTTTGTAGTCCAAATGCACTCTGAAAGAAGAAAAATGTTAGGATCATTAGGAATGGGTAGGTAGAGATGTTGTTTTGAAGAGTTGTCATTTTTCAAAATTGTTGTAGAGGTTATCAAATCAAAGACAGATCAACCAAAAGAAAAGAAAATTTGTTTCCCAATGGATAAGGCATTGGTTTACTGAAAATCCAGAGATCAATAGCTGAGGTTCTGGACACCTAAAGAACCAGCTGTCCTCCTCATGTCGAGCCACTGTTAGCCACCTATAAAAAATTTGTTATATCAAATGGTGGCTAAATCTTTTTTAAGCCTTCAAGAAACAATTCATTTCCAAATTGTGAGTTCTTGAAGTCCTATGATGTCCTTGATCCTTGGTATTAATCTTCACTGTTGTTTCACTATTAACCCTCAAGGACCTTTCTATTTACCAAAAGAAAAACTGCTCATGAAGCCCCATTTTTCATCATTTCACTCCTCTTTTTACTCATAAACAATCCCATTTTCATCCTTATTCGCTTCATAAAATCCCTCCATTAACCTTCATTTTAACCTTCAAAGCGTCAAAACCCTTTTAAAACTTATATTTCCCCTTTATTTGGTTTTAAATTCCCTTCTTTCATCTATCGGAACCCCAATTTGGCCTTTAAAATCCTTGTTTTAAGCTTAAAAATGGTCTTTGGTACTATTAAGGTGTTAAGCCCCCGAGAGCCTATAACCTTAAGCCCTTCCCTCATATGACCTAAAGCCCCACAATCGAGAATTAAAAGGACTAAAAAACCCCGTCATAACCTTACCTTTCCTCTATTTTCCTTTTCCCAACATTATAGTCCTGAGAAAATCTGGACCGTTGATCTCTATAGATCAACGGCCATCGGGCCCCCATCTTTCTGCCCATTCACCTACCTTTTCCTTTATCACATTCAAAACCTTCGCATTCTCTCTTAATCCTGACCATCCATCAGAAAGATCTGACGATCGGAATTAAACCTGATAACCCAATTCCGTCGGGTCCTACCATCCACTATATACCAAGCCCGCCCAATATAATTATGACACCTGGCCCCCACTACATTCCTCGTCTGCGCAACTTTCCCATCGCGCTCATTATGCATCATTGGATCTGGCGCCTCCGATCCAACAGTTGACGTTGCATATCGCAAAACTTTCACGCCCAAATTTTAACGCTAAATTTTTTTTTGAAATAGCTGGTATTGAAAATCCACGTGTCAAACGATGTATCATATCGCACTCCATCCGCAAAACACCGCCTACCCCCCAAATGCAATGTGAAAACCACTGTCGGTTTTCCGAAACCGCCCTTCTCCAATTTCACGCCAAAATCAAAATTAAACCTGGTTAGCTATTTCTGCTAGGATTTCATCCTCCACCACTGCATTTCATCCATCCTCAATAATTTCCATCGCCTCTATTTAACCTCTGAAACGCATTTCTGCCACGAATCACACGATTTTATAATAAGTTTTTATGTTTCGCAGGGTTTAATGTTATTGTTCTGTATACTTCCACATTCATAGATAGGTGACCAAATGAGCACAGGGTGACGATTCTGTGGCTTAAAATCAACGAATAAAGGAACCAGCGGGTTGCAAATTCATATTTAAATTGTTGGATCATGATCCCCAACCCTCGAAGAAACCCTCCTATGATGGACAGCCACCTGTGCAAGCGAAAGAAAAATAGCAAAGTGTATCAGAGTGAAGGCCTGAAAGTGAAGATCAAGGCTTAATTAAGCCTAAACACAGCTCAAGAATGAATTAAAGTGTTTTAAACTAAAACAAAGAAAAATGAAGGAACATATTTGAGACTAAAGGCTAAATCTCAGTTAGTAAAATTAAGGCTAAAGGTAGCTAACAATTATTACAAATGAAGGAACATATTTGTGAATGTCAGTAAATTTATTTTAAGAATATAAAAAAAAAGGCTTAAAGTCAATATTTTCATCCACTAAGCCTAAAAAGCAGAAACAGAGTTAATGAAACAGAGTTGTAAATCAAATGATTTCCTGCCTTATGCCTTGCATGGTTTTCAAGGCTAGGAATTGCATTTAGTATGGAATTAATGATATCTAACCCTTGAAATCTTCCACCTCGTCTTTCTTCTATAAATACTTCTGAAGAAGATGAGTTGTTGTTGGTTGTTGGTGGTTGATGTAATACTTGCTGCTCAAAATTTTCTGCATGTAAATAGTTCTCAGAGGCTGTTGAAGCTCTGTTTGTAATAGAAGAAGTTAGGATGAGAAGAGAAGTTGTTGCTATACTGAAACATTGGACTTGAAGTATGTAACTGGATTGACATCAATATACAAGCTGATTCATGGGATCCTCGTCTATACCAATGGTGATGTGTTTCTCACTGTAATTGTTATTTTTCTTTATGTTTCCATTTTGTCCACTTTTCTCTGATAAAGAACAGCAAATATAGATTAGGACTTACTCCTGAAGTACCCTAAATCTCACTGAAAATCTGTATCCTTTATATTTTCTGTTAATTGTTTATTTGAAGGTAATTCAATAGAGTATAGCCAGTGAAGTGTTGGTAACCCAATATTTCCTAAGTACAACTTGAGATTTTATCTTTGAATGTTCTTGAGAAGTTTTCTAATTAAAGCTGAGCTAGAGAATTTTATGGTTAGCCCTGTCCTCTAGTTTATCTCCAACAGTTTCTTTGAAGAGTTCCCTTAAGAGTATGTTGAAAGCAGGCTAGTTTCAAAGTACTTACCTGATCTTAGACTACTTTTTATGTTTATCATGAATGTTTTCCTTTTGAATGCGCTGAAAGTAGGCTAAGTTAAAAGTCTTTACTTGATCTTAAGCTATTCTAAGTGTTTTAAATGTTTTCTATTGAAAGTACATCAAAAGCAGGCTAGTTTAGAAGTACTTACTTGATCTTAGATTACTTTTTTGTCTTTCCTTAAGTGCATGCCAAAAGCAGGGTAGTTTCAAAGTACTTACTTGGTCTTAAGCTGCTCTTTGTTTCTTCATCTATTTTATTTCCCTCAATCCATTTATTATTGTTCCATCCCATCATTTAATCTAAAGAGATCCTTTGTTATAGATTACTTGCCCCATGGACCACTCTTGAAAACTGTTGTGAAATTAAAACCTTTTGTGACTCCATAGCCCAATGGATTAAGTTTTGTTTCATACTTATACTATCAGCTGAACCCTGTTTGATTATTCACACCTTCACCTCCCTGAAACTTTTTCATTTTCAGGACTTTCCACTCAATTAAAGATCACTCCCAACCAAACAAACAAAAAACCCTGTACTTAATAACTAGCCTAAAATCACACTAAAGGCCTTAAAGATAAATCAATCTTTGAAACTTATAGAGAGATCCCTCTCTGGATTCAGGAGGGCTAGATCTTAGAATCCCAAAATGGTTTTGATGTAGGCTTCGCAGCATTTGTATTTGCCAATCTTGCAAACTAAGGAGACCTAACAACAGGTACTAGAAAAAGTTGCTAAGGAGTGTGCATGTATATTTTTCTTTCTTGCTATTGCAGAGAAACTACATTCCAACAAATCATCAATTAAATCTAATACGTTCTCTCTATATCGGCCTAGTCTAGGATTGTAAACAGAATATTCACCATTAATTTTTCTTACAATCAGCTCTGAGTTTCCCATTATTTTTATTCTTTTACCTCCTAAGTTTCTAATAATCTGGAGTCCTAAAATGAGGGCTTCATACTCAGCCATATTGTTGGTACATTTGAAATTCAGTCTGAAAGCATGGCCTTCTGCATGATTCTTTTCAATATTAGTTATCCAAACTCCTGCTCCTGCTCCTAAATTGCTTACTAATCCATCAAATTCTAAATGCCATAAATATTCATGAAAGATATTGTCATTGTTTTGTGTTTTCTTTTCCTTTTTTAGTTCAGTTTTGATTTCATTATCAATTTCAGAGTTACATAAGATGAATGAATCTAGGTCAGTAGGTGTAGTATAAATTGGGTAATTTATTGATCTTTTTGCACTAATCACCATATATTTCATTAATTTTTCCCTATATAATTTCTTTGGTTGACCAAAAACTGATATTGTAGCATATGACATATCCAATTGTAGAGATCCCTGTAATTTTTCTCCCCATGAGCGAGATAATAACATTCCATATTTGGGTGGGATATCAGCTACTACAATGTCCATGAGTATACTCTTACCAGGATATTGAACTAATGTTACACACAAATATTTAATTAAGCCTAGGAATTCTACTTTGCTTGAATCAAATGAAAATAAATCTTTGTAAAGCCTTGTAATGTCTAGGTTTAGGGTTTCCATTATTGCTTTGGGCATTAGATTATGTGAAGCACCTAAATCTAACATTGTGTTGTGTAAAATTTGGTCATGAATAGTTAAAATGATCTAAAATGGAGGAACTGATCCATATTGATGCTTTCCATTTACATCAGGGCCAAAAATCAACTCTCGTTGATCATCATTCAAGCTTACATAGTTTTCTCCATCATTCATGTTTAATGTTTCAGTGATAGTTGTTTTATAAAAATCATGTTTTACCAATTCTGTCAAAGGAATTGGTATTTTTAACTTTAAAATTTCATTTTGTATATTGAATGAAGGTTTTTATTTACTTATTTAAATTAACTCTTCCTTAGTAACTTTAGTTTGAGTGGGTTTATCTTGTTTTTCTACAGCTATATTTTCATTTTATGTTTGAGTTTCTTGTGTCTTACTGCTCCTATTTTTCTTTTTAGGAGTGGTTTGAGAAGTAGAAGATGTTTTTTCAGATTTTGAATTATCAAAAGCTATTTTTGTAGTGGTAGCTTTTGGATCTACTGATTTTGGATCAACAATGGATGTTTTGGGTTCTAAATTTGTTGTTTTAGAAAAAATAGTTGTTTTAACGGCAATATTTTTTTGTGAATATTTCGTTGTTTGATCAACTTCATCTGTTACGTCAACTATCTTAGGACTGGGTGAATTTTTGGGGCTGTAAACTTTTTGGGATGAATTAGAGTTTTTCCTATTTTCCCTAGGGAGAATTTGCAGAACTTTTCTTGTCGGTGCTTCTACTGTTTTCTTATTTTCAGTTTGTGTATATTTCTTAGTAGAAGGTTCAGTGTTTTTCTTACTTCTAATGTTATATTGCTTATGTACTTCATTTATCGCAAAATCATAACCTTGTTTATAATCGAATGATTCACCTGAATCTAATTGAAGTTGTTGGAGTTAAAATAACTCTTGATCTTCCTGTGTGAGAAAGATAGTGTTATTATCATCTATTCCCATTAGATTTATGGTATCCTCATCATCATAATTGTTTTCATAAATTTCAGCATAGTTTTCCTTAAATGGCGGTCTTATTGTCTGATCTGGAGCTGATTCTTTTGATTTTCCTGAATTTGTATTTTTTCTAAAGTTGGGATTCTTGATTTGTTGTTAATTGTCCCATTGAGGTCTCCTTTATATGTTTTATAGTCTATCCATCATTCTCTCTAGGGTCTTAGCTAAATTATTTATTTTTCCATCAGAATTAGAAGCTTCTTCTTTCATGGTTACTCTCCTCTCATTCCTTAATCTAGTTTTTTTAGCTAAAATGTTTACTTCTACACCAATAGCATTTTTTTGCATTCTTTCTAAAGTTTCTGCATTTCTCTCCCTCAACTGATAAGCTATGTATGTGCCAAATCCATCAGGGAATTTTAGTAGGACAAAATTAGGAGTGGGTTTGAGATTAGCTAGAATTGAGTTGTAAACACTGTTATATCTTGTGCAGTAGTCTTGGACTGATTCATTAAGATCTCTTTTCATGGCATCAAATTCAGATAGTAGTTGGAGTGGATTTTTCTTCTTTTCCCATTTATTCAAAATAATCTATGAAATACTAATAAATCAGTTATACTACCAGCATTAAGGCCTTTAAACCATTTTTTAACTTACCCTGTTAATGTTTGTGCAAAGAGTCTCATTTGTATATCAGAATCATCTATTTCATGGAGCTCAAAGTAATCTGTCATTTTATTTATATGTTGCTGGGCTGTGTAATGAGTAGTAGCATCAAATTGTGGTATCTTACTTTAGTAATCATGAAGCATATCATGTAGTTTTTCTAGAAGAACTAGGGGAGCTTACCTGGCATCCATAGCTTGAATTCTTTCTTGGCTTGGGGGTAGATTAGAAGTGCTTGGGGTTGAAATGGAAGTGGTAGATGATATAGTTTAAAAAGTAACTAATGAAACTGGAATATAAGATGGTAAACTAGAAAAAGTGGTGTATGAACTAAAGGATGAAGTGGAGGTGCTAGGAAATGAAACTAGTATATATAATGAACTACTAGGAAATGAGAATGGTGTATTTAAATTTGCAGAAGATAAAATTGTGGATGTAGTTGATGTAGGGGATGATGGAAATATTATTCTAGGTTGTAAGGGTTGTTTAGGGATAAATGGCTCTATAGATTGGATGGTATTGAAAATTATAGGTGATGTAGTAGTATCTAAATGAGAAATAGAAGGCTTAGGTGTATATGCTAACAATTGAGCTAATTCAATAGCTTCATCTATTTCCTTCAGAATAGTAGCATTTATCTCTTAAATTTTATCCTGATCTTTAACTGTCTTTAATTTAGAATCTACTATAATATTTTCCTGTTTTGTCTCAAGAAATGAAATGAAAATAGGTTATATAATAGCAGTTTTTAAATCATGTTCCGATTTACTTCTGAATAAACAATTTTCAAATTTCAGGTCAAACTCTATGTCTTGTAAATTCACTAACTCTTTTGGTAATGAATTGGCTCTATCTAAGGAAATTTTAGCACCTAAATCTTCTATTTGTTTATTCTTTTTCCCAATTCTGTCTGGATTTTCTACTATAACAGCAGGTTTAGGATCCAGGTTAGACCTGGTATAGTAAATTTTTCTAGAAGCTAGAACTACAATTTTTTGTAAAATGATACTCACAACTTATAAAACGGGCTTAAAGTAAAAACTATAATGGAAAAGATTTCCTTAAGACCTATTTTAAGACTAAGGATAGGTTAGTTCCCTAGTGGAGTTACCAGTATGTTAACACTCTAATGATTCTTAATTTGTGATATTTTGATTTAAAGTCTAAGAACATTAGAGGTAACCACAAACCAACTTTAAACTCTAAGATATAGCCTTCTTAGAGTTCAGAGTGGGCTCTCTCTTTAAGATTTAAGTTTTTTTTTATTATAAAATATTAGGCTAGTTATGATTGTGCAAATTGGTTTTGATTTGGTTTGGTTTGGTGGGAAAAATCACTTAATGAGATGGATAGTGGGAAATTTGTTGTCCATTGGTCTAAGGAGTGAAAAAACAAGAAGACCAAACTAGGATCAAGGTCAAAAAGTGAAATGTTTTAAGGGAAAGATAGATAATTCTTTGAAGATATTTGAAGGATGATTTGGTGAAGTGGTTTGATCGGGATAAAGAGCAATGAAGGATTCCTTGATTCGGACAAGGAAGGAGTAGAAATATTTCATTCGAAAGAGGGATAAATTAAGGGTTCCCTACTCTGGAAATCTGCAGAAAACATAGAAATGATAAACAGTAAAGACATGGTGCTTTTAATAAAACCTGAAATAATACTCCTGTTTAATCATTCAAATTTAGAATACATAACGGATGCATGAAAACATGAGAAGATAAACAATGACATGTAGAAAGTACTTCACTTCAATAGCTCATCACATGAATCCTAAAATATGATGATAGATGATTTGATCCAGACTGCTACTCGAACTTTGCAACAAAAAGCCTTCAAGTATGACAAAAATGACTATAGAAATCTTCATAAATTTTTTCCACTCTAATACTTCAAAAGATGAAGTATATATACGAAAATGTTTACAAAATATCCTAGAATATTTTAGAAATTATCTAAGGAAAAATAAAATATCTTTACAACAAAATTGTGACAGTTGCTTAACAAATCAGCGAGTTATCCTATTTATCCAAATAAAATAGAAAACTAATTGTGGATTAGGTGCAGCTGGCTTCCTTGGTGTCCTCTTTGCTCGCACAGATATTTCAAATATGTTTTGAAATATTATCTTATTTACCTTATATTGTTTCACTCTAATATTCTTTAACCTCTGTAAAAATTGCCTTACTGTTGTAATAAATTTTGTTTTGACTGCAAAAAATCAGCAAAATGTTTTATCCTTTTATCTAAAATTTGACTTTTATAGTAAGTTAGTGAGTGATTTCAAAGCTTCGTCATTAGGAATTTGTATCCTTTTCAACTTCCTAAATTTCTAATTTGCCTTAGTGTATCTAGCTAATGTTGGTTTTATAAAAAAAAGGTGTTTTATCTCATGTTGAAGATAAAAGAAGTCTTCAAAACTTCTATGTAAAACCTTCCCTGTAGGAATTCCTTGCCATTCTATTTTTTCAACTTGCTCTTTTGCATAATCTCTAATATTTTTGTTGTAGTCCTCCTGTGGCATGAGTTTATCATTAATAACCAGAATGTTAGGCAAACTTCTTTGCCTCAAATTTTCAAACTTAACCATAAACTTGGTTATGGCTATGTTCATATTTTCAAATTTCTCTTCAAGTTGTTTCATCAGATTCTTCTTTGAAATGACTTTCCTTATTTCAAGGATTGTTTCTGTCCTATCAGTAATTTCTATTTCTTCCAACTCTTTCTTGTTTTTACTGTTGAGAAACTTGTTCAATTCTAAGGCTTGCTCAGGTTTGTCACCTAGCTCATATTTTGTTTTCAGAATCTCTGTTTGGGTTTCCTTCAATAAATACTCATATATTGTCTAGATAGAGGGCCAAACATCATTGATGGCTTCAATTATTTTACTCCATAACAGATTTTTCACATAGGAACTTGGCTCTTTTAAGGTTAAATATTTTTGTAAGTTCTTTAACTCAATATTTAACCTGTTAGCCCTTTGTTCATGAGTTTTGGGATTGATTTGGGCTAGCTTCTTTGTATCTTCAAGATTTTATATCACTTTCTTCAATCTATTAATCTCATTTGTTTGAAGTGACATTTCCTCCATGTCTTTTTCTAGTTTACTAGCCTCATCAGAATGTTGAGCTGTTGTAGTAGATGATTCTGTGGCTGAAGTTGTGGATGATTTCATTGGCACTGCAGTAGCCAATGGTACTTCTGGTGCCAACTCTTCTGCAAGAGATTAAGGCATAGCAGTAGTAACCATGGGAATTACTGTAGGATTTTCCTGTGTTTTTGTATTTTCTCTTTCATGGACAAGATTTTCCATTTCGATCTTCATCTCTTTTATCTATCCTGTCAATTGTAGAATTAAATTCATCATATCATCGTTCTAGCTTTGCTCTTGTACTATTTATTTAGCTTGTGGATGTTCAATTGGTGGAAGCTTGAGCTGTTTCCTTAGTGTTGCAATATCCTCATTATTTTTCTTCACTAACTGTTCTGCAGCTTTGACATTGGCAGGATCATATCCTACTTGAATAACCAACTCTTCTACGGACTTAATCCTAAGATATTTATCATATGAGGAAGCCATATCAACCTTATTTTGATCTCTCATGTTTATTATGGTATTCTGAAGCTTGTGAACACTCATGGCCTTTGTAGTAATGGTAGAATATAACATCTCAGAAATTTTTCTGTGAAATTCAATTTGATCTAGTGCATGGATACTTTCTACTAGCACTTCAAGATCAACTTTCTTATAATCTTCCACTATCTTGGGAGTCTTGACTATTGGTTGAAGCACTGACATAATAAAATCTTTATTTCAATAATCAAAAGTTGATAAAAGTATGTTGTGAATGGTCGGTGTTTGCTTCAAATACTGAGAATAAATCTCATTTTTTATTTCTTCATTCTTTGTCTTAATTTTCTTATATTTTTTTCTGATGTTAAGATATTTTTCTTTTTTTGTCTGTGAGGAGAATGCCTCCACACTCTATTGTTTTTCTATGACCTGAATTTTTGATTATCAGGATTTACTTCATTTAAAATCTCTTTTGCTGGCTCATTTGTAATGACTGTAGCTGCATCTGTATTTGTCACTAGAACATCTGTGTCTTCTACTTCTATGGTCACTTTTCCTTTATCAACTGAATTGACTTTAGGATTTTTATTGTATCTAAGTTTAAACCTATTTCCATTTGTTGTCTCAGTAGTGTATGAACCTTCTTCTCTGACTCTCTTAATATCTTTCTCTCCTTGATTTGTAGTTTGCAAGGTGTGACTATTATCACCCTGTTTAACTGCATCTACCAAAGTGTTTTCTAGCCACTCTATTTGATTGACATATTGTTCAATCTCTGGTTTTTTCTCATGAAAATAGGGTGTTACTTTACACTTAACCCTCATTTTTCTTAATATTCCTTCTGGATCATAATTCCATGAGAAGATTTCTTCAAATCTGTACTCAAGTAATTGTTTTGTTGCTTCTTGTTCTGCATCTTTGTGATTACAAATAACTAGTCCCACCTGATTTTTTAACTTAAATTGGGTCTTCTTTTTGGGTACTAGGAAGTTGATAGGATCAGAATTTAAGATTTGCCTAATATACTCCAAGGCAAAAATTCTCATTGGCACATACTTAGGAAGTTTATAGGGTAACACATTGGACTTAAAAACTCTGATTTATGTATGTTTTTTATATAAGAACCAATCTCCAGTTCTAGTGTGCTCTGATAGTTATAGAACTTTCTTCATTTCATCATTGATTCTTGGTTGTTATGTATTTGTCAACATATTTATCAATGGGTGGACAAAGCTATCTGTAAAATCTGCATAAGTGAACTTTGTGGATTATTTTCTGATCAAAGAAGTCCAAAGGATGACTGAAAGTGGATTTTCTTCAATGTGAAGCTTCTGAAGTTTAATTGGGAACTTGTCTTCTTGGAAGTGTAAGAACATATGGAGAAGGAAGTATGTATATCTAAATACTCCTTAAGTTGGAAATTTGACAAGCTGATCATGGATATTATCAGCTATATACTCAACATAAATTAAAATTACAGAGGGAGGTTATCCTGGTGCAAAGGTAGATAGGAAACCTAGGATTGATTCATCAGTATGCTCAGCTGTAAAGTATCCTAGGATAAATGACAACATGGAAATAACATGCTTAAACCCTTCTGGAAATTTTGAAGTAGAATATGGAGGGTTGATTTGTGGAATTTCAACATGTAATGGCATGAACACTTGGAAAAATTGAAACCTTTTGGGAAATTCCAGACAAATGTACAACTATGTAAGTGCTTCTATTGACAAAGGAATAGCATTGGGATCAGGTTTAAGTTGTAACATCTGGTTTATTGACTCAGCAATTGTGAACAATACTTCTTTGTTTTCATTTACAATTTCTCTATGTTCAGGAGAATAATGGGTCTGACATAACCTAATAACCTTTGGACATTCATAGGTAAGTGGTACAAAATATTTGGGTAGGTTTGATTCCCAAATTTGGACTTCTTCAACTTGATCCAATGACTTTTCATAACTCCAACAATGGAGGTCTAACAAATTGAATTCAACAACTAGATCTGCTATTTTATAGTCCACATCAGCTAAAGGTGTGTGTTCAATGTCTACAATAGGAGGTTGTAGATGATTTACAATGATTGCAGTCTTGGAGGACATAGCTGGATTGGATTTTGACATTTTTTAGGCTTTCTGGATAACTGAAACTCTGTTTTTCGGCTTTTTGGATTCTCCTGTAAGATTAAATGGTTTACAAAAGTGTTTTTTAATTTAACAAAGGTTTTTGGATGGAAAATAAGTAAAACTTGGTTTTCTTTTGAATTTCAACCTTTAATTTTAGCTTTTAACTGTTCTTCAGATTCTCACAGGTTTATAAAATAAGAAACAAGGGTTTCTTATACTTCTTTCAGTGAATATTGGGCTAAAATTAATTCAAATTGGGTGCAGAAGGGTTGGAGTTACCTGCAAAGGATTTCTGGGAAAATTAGGAGTCTTATAAGGTCTGCAAATGATAAGTAAATTCAAAATTTCCTTTAAAATTGTATGTAGTATTGAAACAAGGGTTTTATCAAATTTTGACAGGGAATTATCTCTTTCAGGAAACTACAAGCTTTCTTTGGAAAAATAGGCTTTTACTGGGCTTAAATATTTCAGAAATTCCTTTTTGAATGATAGCAGGTTTTTTTTTATCGAAAAATACCTGTTTGTGCAGGTATTGGTCTTTCAAACAGGTTCTTAGGTGTCAGAACAGGTTTCTGGTATCTTTGAAGGTCTCTGGCAACAATCTGGGAGCTTTCTAAAGTATTTGACAGCAAATGCGGGGCTTTCTGGCTTTTCTGAGTGTAAAACAATGCACAAGTCTTTGTCTTCTCATTCGGGAGGATGAATATAGGAAAATAGCATGGAAAAGGCTATGATTAAAAAAATATGGAAGTTTACTTGTCATTTTAGCTTTAAAAGAGCCTGCATTAAATGGCGGTCACGTTGAAACAGACGGTGATTTTGGTCTTCAAATATGAAAAACCACAGACGGTTATCACGTAGGTTTTAGGAAGTATATGGTTTTGGTTGGATCAAATGCGATCCAATAGGATTTCGCCATATGGAGGATGGAGAAGGGAGTAAAACAGCTTATTTATCATAGTTTGAAATGGGTTATGATCACGCATTTTAAATTGCGATATGCCCTGGTGATCGTCGGATCTGGGAGTCGGGATACGAACGGTTGAGATTAGATTTTGGAGTTGCTCAATGGTAGGAGGTGGGGTCCGAGATTTATTATGCAGCGGGGTTTAATGAAATGTATTTAAAACATAGTTTTAAAATGCAAAAACTAATGTTTTGTTTTATTGGTATGGCAGGATAGTTTTAACCTTATAAATATATGTTTATAACGTAAAAACTTTGTATTATTTTAATTGGCGGGGTGGTATTTATATGGTTAAATAAAACATTTATACGTGTTTTAAAACTATTGGGGGCAGAATTAAATCATAATATATGTTTAAACATATGGGGAAAAGAGCAGGGGTTTTTATTTAGCACGTGGGATAAATAAACCATAGGTTTAATGTAAATAAGTGGGTTTTGGGGATATTTATATAAAGGATTTAATAATATATATAGGAGGGGTATTTTTAAGGGATTTAATAATTTAAGTTAGAAATTAATATGAAATGAATTAAAATACATAGAAATAAACTAAGTAAAGTGTAAATAGGCATTGTTAGCTTAAAATTGTCCCATTTTGATTTTTACACATAAACTTAGGATAAAATGTATTTTGTGGGTTTTCGAGTGTTTATTGGATGAAAATGAAATTAATTAAGGGGAATTTTACTTTTCTAAGGAAAGAGGTATTTTACTTAGGAAAAGGGTTTTTATTTTTGGAAAAGGGTGAATATGCTGATGAAATGGGGTTTTATGTAGGGAATCCAAATAATTTTAACCAATCAGTCATTAAGCCTTGGTCTGGTCCCAACATAAGTCAGAGAAATGCTCTAAGCCTCTTTGACTGAAGGTTTAAAATACTGGATTACTGTGGGGGAGGATAAATTAGTAATTTTTGCCTGATGATTCTTTATTACATGTCTTGCACAACTGCTTTCTACCTACCCATCATTATTCTAACATTTTTTACTTCATTTGCATGGGTGCATTTAGGCTTGCAACCCTAAATTCATTTTCCTTTCAAAGCATAAATCTATCTAAATCTAACCTTATTTCATCCGAGGACTCAGATTACACTGTTGAGCTCCTCATTTATTTTCTAACTATCTACTGATTTGTCAAGTTTAAACTGTTTGACATATCCTTATTCTCTATCTAAAACATGAAATTCAAAGCATGAAAAGTTAATATTAAACTATTTAACTGATTTGGATTATGGTATTTTGGACAATCTACACATAATCATTATTCTTGTAGTAAAAGTAAATAGTAGTGCCATTTTGACTTACTCACTTTCATATTTTCTTTTTCTTTTTCTTTTGGGGTCTATTCTTTTCTAAGTCCTTTGATATTTCTTTTAGGACTTTTACCCTCTTTTCATTTTTTTATTATTTTGAAATATGGGAAAACAACTTGTATAAAGCAAGGTATGTAAATATTTACAACGCTATCAAAGTCAATTAAAAAATTATGAACCCTATTATTATAGGACCCTAACAGGATCTGCAGTATAAATTTCCGAATCAAAACAATTCTTTAGCAAAAATATATGATCATTATGCTGCCATTAGAACACACAAACTTTTTTGGAAACAATGTTACTACTAAGAGGGGGGTGGGGGCTGGTGGGGGGGAGGGGGGTGGTGAATCAGTATTAAGGCCAATTTTAACATTTTATGCCACTTTATTTTTACTCATTCAAACTTGGAAACCATCCATATAACCAATAACAACATATCATGTGGCAGAAATATGAAATCAATATATAAGCACACACCATGAGAAACATACACATGAGACAAAATATTTTATGTGGAAACCCTTTTTGGAAAAACCCACCAAATCTTGTTGTTTTTATTGATATTAAATATGAGAACCTACTCTATTACATCAATCTGTTTGTGAGCGACCACTCATGGGAAGCACCAACTCCCTTTTATTGTTTTCTAGAACCCACTAACAGGAAGGACCAACTCCCTTCTTTTGTAGACACCTATCTAGCTTACCAGAAGCACCATGTGAAGCACCAACTTCATGGATTTGTTGCAAACACCAACTTACAACTCCTTGGATTTATGCAAGCACCAACTTGCAGGAGGAACCAACCCCTAAGCCTTCTCAAGTAACCACTACAAATTGAAGCACAAACTTGTTATATGCAGGCTCCAACCCACACTCAAATACGAACTAAATTTTCACTGTAATTGGAAGCCACTCTACCTGATATCATCTATTTTCTCCGCTCACTCTGCCCACAGAAAATTTTCTATTCTCGGCCCTATGCACACTTTGTATCAAATCGTTGTTACACTCACAACATTCACAAACACACATCCAATTCAACCCTCTGTCAACACCACAACATCATACTTCTCTTGTACCTCTCCTCTCAACAAGATACACTTCATCTCTCGGCCCTGTTTCTACTTAGGCACACATGGCCTCTTCACACACAATAGTATATTCCATTGGGGTCTCTTTTCTATGCATAGTCACTCTTGGCCTCTCTCTACAAATAAAACTAATTAAGCCTCACACACATCAGTGCACACTCATTACAGAGCTCGCCACATAGCTCTTTGTCAACACCACAACATCATACTACTCTCGTCCCTCTTCTCTCAGTAGCATACACTTCATCTCTCAACCCTCTTTCTGCTTAGGAACACATGGCCTCTTCACACACATTATTATACTCGCTCGAGGTCTATTTTCCCTGCATAGGAACTCTTGGCCTCTGCCTACAAAACAGGATCACTAGGCCTCAAACACAGCAGTGCACACTCAACAAAGAGCTCTCCACATGACTCTTCTCAACACAATGTTGCTTCTCTCATTTTTCTCATATGAGCTCTTATATTTTGTTCCTCTGTTGAACTCTACTCAGTGTTGTCTTTGTTGCCCATAATCTCTTCCAGTCACATTTCCTTGACTATACCTGTTCATGCCCTCTCCATTTTTATGTTGCATTTGACTTGCCACTGTTGCCTCATAACCACTGAGAATGGGCACATGAGTGTTTCTCCATACTAAGAAGTAGTTTCTCATTCAAAATGAAAATTCCAACCAGGAACTCTCCTTTCTATGAACAAATATCCAGTCCCTGAGGTTCTCCATTCTTATTAATGGCTTCACATACATTGATAGTTACCTCAGGATGGCTTCTCTACACTTCATTTGATTCCATTAGGTGTGCATGCAAGATCAGAGGTGGCTTACTTCATGAAAATCTCCTCTTAAACATTTTGTGTAGTCGTGGTCCTTTCTTCCTTCACACATCAATATTTGATATCAATATATGCTCGATTGACCAACTACTCCATGCCCTATTACTCTGAGTTTCCTACTCATTCATCCTTTAACACCTTTGTGCTACACTATCTGAGCTCCACTCATCGTAAACTTTACTAAAACAATGTTACGATATTACAATATTCCGAAGTTCATTTGGCTCCTTCTTGCTGAACCCATTTTCCTATTTCTCTTCTAAGGGACTTGGTGTTGTGATCGGTGACTTAGCATTTAGGTGATAAGCCCTTCAGGCTCCTGCCAGGGACCTATCTCACTTTGTATTTTCTCTTCCTCCCTTGGTTCTTTTGATTTCTACTATCAAACACAAACCACATCGAAATCCCCTAGGCATTGTAACTTTTTCAAATATGCATTTACACAAGAGTTATGACAGCCACATCCTCTGATATACTTTATAACAATTAGGTGCTAGCCCTGCTCTACAACCTTTATTGTTTTTAGTTTCTATCTCCAAAGGCCAACATACATTGAAGCCCTTATGTATCATAATTTTTTTCAAAATTCATTTATAAAGGAGTTATGAAATCCTCTGCCTCTGAAAATATCCATAACACTTTAGGTGTTAGGCTTCGCTTTACACCCTTGGTTTTATTTCTTTCCTCATGACCAAACACTAATCACCATCAGAGCCCCTTTCATCGTAAATTTAATTATAAATCATTTACACTAGAGTTACGATATTTACAACCGTCAATATTCTAATCTCTGAGATGATTTCATTCTCATGTCATCATCGCCACGTGGTGTCTCCTTAGTGGTGACACATGTCACCTGCATTTCCCCATTACGCAACTGAAAATGTTGAATCTAATTGTCACGTGTCCTTCGTACTGCCATGTCATGTTGACATCATCTTCCTCGTCAACTTCTGATGGCCAATCAACTGTTTCCATACATCCTATTGGAGGAGATATGAAGGGTCCCTTGGTTATTTGGTTTTGTAATGAATTCCTTGGTATTTTATCTTTCTCGAAAGCATTGGAGTTTTCAAAATAATTATGAATTCCTTTCAAATCTATGCTTTGAATCCCTTAACGCTTTCAAATAATTGCATTCATAAGAACTTATGAGGTTCCAAAAACCAAAAATTCCGAACCTCTGAGGTTCTACTTTCTCTCCGACATTTTTTTTCTCTGAGGTTCTGATATGTTTCCTACTCAATCTATCCGATATTGGGTCCTGATGTTCTAATGCTCTGATATTCTGATCTCGTTTTATTGCCCTGGTTCTGAAATATCTAGGCTCTGATATCCTCTTGCTCCGAATTCTAACCTCCCAAAGTCTCCATATGACCAACCTTCCAAAATTCAGGTTTCCTATATTCTGAGCTTTCTACGATATTGAGCCCTTCCGATATCGTGTTCCGATATTCGCCTACTCCAAGGTTATTTTAAATAAACCTCAGAAGTCTTGATATCCCTTCTTCGTGTAGATGCTTGACCATAATCTCTTTTTAGTTTGGCATCGCTGCCATCTTTTTCTATGTGCCAAGACTCCTCCAATACCCTTTTAACTCTCCTTTGATTTCTTATGTCACCAAAGTCTTATGTCACCAAACTTTGACTAGGAATAAATATTGATCGAAGAGGCCATTTGTAGACTTCCACATATCGTTGGAAATATATTTCAAAGCACTAACCAACTATTCCATCTGAAATATTATCTTAGCTAATATATTGAGATAGAAACTCCTACCAAGTCTCGGAATACCAACCATCATACTCTTATTTTTAAGACATCTCCAATAAGCCTGCTACTATGGTGATTCTCTACCAGAGACTGCAGCAACCATAGGAATCCTTTTGATCTTCACACGTCAGGCATGTCAATTATATCATCTGTTTCTATCACATATATCCTCATGAACATCAAATCCATCATATTCTAGCACATGCATCCATGTTGATCTTCTTGAAATCAATGGCAACACATTTTCTAGCTATTAGGAAATGTCAACTTCCCAATATGATTGTTGACATTAATGCGAACACACCTAAAACCACTAGTCATCCAATGGATGCAATTTTTACAACAAACTAAAGCAATCCTCCTCACTAATAGATATGAATCATATTTCCTCTATGTAGCATTTTCTAACTCACATTAACACCCGATCAACCATCAACCCACTCCAAAATGTAGCATATAAAAAATGTAGGTTGCTTTTGGATTGGGATCAAAGGTGCACAAATTTGACAAAATCAAGTCATTATGAGCACCACATATGCACTAAATGTGCTCACATCATTGGAGGAAATTTTCAAACCATTCCCAATAATCTACAAGCCTCTATAAATTTCCAAGTCAAATTACACCTTATGTGCTCAAGGAATCGAGAGGATTATTCATGAAATACCTCAACCACATGGAAAAATCTAGGTGATCATTATTACAACCACATTCACGGGATTGCCTCCATGCAGTTAGAACCTTCCAACCACATGCACAAGCTTGTGTGGGTGCAATCATGGAAAAACATATGGAAAATCATGAAACCTCAGCCCATAACCTATTCTAGGTATTTGGTGACCTTATCCAACTCCTGAGCATCCGTCCAAACCTCTGTCACAAAATTTTCCACCTATCCATATGGATAAAACAAGTGTCACTACAAAATTTGACCTAGAAGCCAACAAAGAAGGGTTGGCATGACTACCATCAAGGCCTCCAGTCTCCACAAATACCTTCACAAGTTGCAACACATTTGTACACCAATGCAGCATCTCAACATCATCATCATCACCATCATAGGGCCAAACCATCACTACAACAATTCATCTCCATTAGTATAAGCATGAAGACCAACTATGCCAACTCATCGAGTGTGGCAACTCAACAACTTAGTTCACCTTAGAAGCCATCTCCAATACATGTAGTAGTAGCAACATCAAAAATGCCTTAAATGAATGCATAACAAGGCCTCACATAATTTACATCAATGAACATGTCAACACGTTCCAACACAAGCCAACTCAAGTAAACTCCTCCTTGAACCCATACGACCATCACTACATCAATAGGTGTACATCATAAGGTTGAAATCAATTCCAACATAACCATCTCAATGTCAACACAAACCAGCTGAAACCATACTACAATGAAGGCATCCAAAACTCAGATAGACTACATAAGGTTGACATCAATGCCAACTTGAGCTAGCTACCATCATGAACCAATTTCAACATCAGCTAACTAGAACTATGCACACCATAATGCCAACACAATGGTAGTTTCTCAATAGAAAACAGAACCGAGTGATCATAAAAAGGATTTACTCAAGGGTGATTCGATATACTATGGTCGAGGCATGTTTGTCCTTATATTTTGGGTAGTTTTAATCAAATTTTGCCTAGGAAAAGGTTGCAAAGATTATTAGTGGAAGAAAAAAATGAAATGATTAATCAAGAAAAACATTGGGACCAGAAAGAAAGAAGTAATGAGAAATGAAAGGAAGTTTTTATATTAGGACTTGCTAAACCTGTGTAACAAGGATCTAACAACTAGTTCCATAAAGGATCGAGAGGATATGGACCAACGCATTTGGATTCCATCAAATGGATCAAAGTGGACCAAATCAAGCGAACCTGGATTAGAGGGAAAAAGGAAATATTTACAATTCCATAGGGAAGGAGTTGAAAGGGAGAGATCAATTTTATGCCATGATGTTATTGGAATGAAGCCTAAAGCTCCATGGTTATGTTCTGATTGTGATCTGGTTCTATCATGATTAACTCTAATATTGTTCTGAAAAATCGTGTGTATATTCATAAATATGTAATGTAATGCTTGAATTATTATAATATAAAGAAGGTTTTGCAAGCTATTATTTTGTCTTGCATGGAATATATATTGATATGTTATGCTAACTTTAAAAAATATATATAATACTATATCCTTCATCTATTTTGTTTTTGTTTTACTTTATGGAAGCTTCTCAACCACCTGCATATTTACTTAATAATGAAAATTGTATATGATAATCCAACCTTGAAACTATCTATCATTCCCCATCATATTTAGAAGCCTTGGCATGTCTCAAGTAAGATGTTTCTCCTTTATGGAGGAATGAAAATGTTGGCAATGCGTAAGAGTACGACGAGATCTTTGTTGGAAACCTGAGGCTAAACCCAAGATCCGCAAAGTAGAGCTTTCCACCAACAAAGCTACCTTGATAGGGTAATCTGATTCATTATGGTGCTTGTTTTATAGTTGATAAACCACCTATATAGGGTAATTTGAGTCACTATGGTGCTTGCTAAAGTGTTGATAAACCACATGGATAGTGGATTAAAAAACCCTGTGGTGCTTGCTATAAAAATACAACTAATAAAACACATATATAGGAGATTCAATCTCCTAAACTAAGAAAACCCTATCTAGATCTTGCTTGAAACCATGTCAATGGAATCAGGAGGGTAGGTGAGCTTCTTTTTTGTTTACAATTAGAGGATAGTTGATAAACCACTTGTATAGTGAACTCCATCTTTGAATGCCAAGCCAGTGAAGTGAATTTTCCCTTAAGAAAGTATCCTCTCATAATTTGGATCTAGATCGATGGTGGTTGGCTACAATAAATTTTTCAATGTATCTATTCTATGGTAGAGTGGAGAGTGGAAGTCCCCCCTTAAATTTCCAACCATTCTAACAAACTAATATAAATATAAAGGTTACGAATATTTGGATGGGAAACGGAAATCCTTCTTATGTTATTGACTAATACATATTCCTGTATATTCATAAGTGAATTCTTAAAAATATTTGTTATGATAACCATTGATTAAATATATTATTTGTTTATTAATATAGAGTGTGTGCATGAACTAGGTCGTTAACTATTGGTTTTTTAGTAGCATACAAGACTAGAGAAATTTTCAAACTAGTAACTACCTCCAATGACACAAATTGACTTATTTTATAATATTCTAATAATTAAGTAATTATACATGAAAATATCCACCATTAATATTAATATCAATAGATAAGTAAATATCATAGTAAGAAAATGAATAAGAGACACAAAAATTACCCTGGGAAAATGCCACTCCAAGGGAAAAAACCTAGAAAAATTTCCTTATGAGAGAATATTTTGTTAGGGTCTCGTGATTTGGAAGATTCGTAGAAAAAATGATAGAGTAACATGAAACCAGTCTTTGGAGTCCTAGGACCTAGCCTTCTTGGACTCAGAGAGGGCTCTCTCTATTAGATGTAAAGGATTTGAACTTTTTGCTTTGAATGGTTGATTTTAGGCTAGTTTTCAAGGGCAGGGTTTGTTGATTGTTTTGGTTCGGTAAGATGAACAGGTAGCATAGGTGGAGTGAGATGTCTTTAAATCATTGGGATATGGAGTCAATGAAGGTCATGAGTATCTCAATAATGAATCAAAGTGTGTTGTAGGGCCAATCTAGTGTGGTCAATGGATCCTTAAGGTCATGAGTGAAGTGAAGTGGACATTAAGTTGGGGAAAAACAAGGTAGCGCAAAGGGAAGTGAAGTATCCTTTGTCATATACCCATAAAAAAGAAGGTCTTAAATATGATAATAAAAATATACTAATCATGAGATAGGGCAAACCATTTACTCAATGACAATACTTAAACAAATAAATATCCAAGATAAACATTTCAATGAAACCAAGAAAGCAAGAAAAACTTATCAAACTTTAGTAATTTCACCTTCAGAATTAGAAAACATAAAATATGAAAAAATAACTTTAATCAATAAAAGAGGGAACTCCTAAAAATTGTTTATCAATCTATAAAAAACTCTGAGGAAAACTGATAGGCATGGAAAAAGGGCAAGATCAGAACAAGACCTCTTTGACTTAACCTATAAAGTAGTACTTCAAAGAGAGGTTTCAAGACAAAATTTAGATAGTTTCAAACAAGCAAGGATTACCATGAATCATATTTGTAAACTAGCATATTAATCCATAGATGAAACAAACAAGCATAAGGAGGCTTGAAGAGCGGCTAAGAATTCTTCAAACACACCCAGCAGAGGAAAACATCAAGGCCATAGAAGACAGGAGGACTAAGGTGCTTCGAGGAGCATATCTCAACCTATACTTTTCTATTCAATGGCAACAAAGAAGAATGAAACATAATGATAAAAAGAAAACATAAAAAAATTAAGAATACTTCACCATTAACCAAGCTTAGGAATCCTGCAAACAAGCTTCTCCATCATCAATCCAAGCAAGCCATTCATCAACTTCACAACACCAATTTCTTCTCCAAGCTCATAAAAACCATATATTTCTCTCAAAGTTCATCAAATGCCCACATTTACAATGACGCCCTCATACTCTATTTAACTCAGCAAAGAAGGTCAAAAACCCTAGATAGGGTTGGAAAATGTTAAAATCACTCATAAATGTCATTTATGCCTAAGAGACCATGCAAGGCCCAAGGCACAAAATATCTCATGAAATAAATTCTAAAATAACTTCTTGCACCTAATTCTAGAGTGATTTGCTTAAAAAAAAAACTAAAAAAATGATTTTGAAATAAATGAGTGTGTTTTGTTGACTTTTGGTCCAAAACACACTAAACAGTTCATTTGCGCAGTGCCACTTTTAGCAGAAAATAGGGTCTTTGCAACCGAGATTTGGACACCTTCCCGATGTTAGATTTGGCTCCATGATGGCTTGTTGGAAAGAATGACGACTCTACTTTCCAAAAATTCTTGTAGCTCCCTGATCCAACTCCTGTATCCTAGTCAAAAAGTCAAAAAAACCAAGACTTTCATTTGCACAGCGCCAAGCCTAAAACAGTCATAGAAAGGTGAAAAAAGAGGGGCTTTTTGACCTTTTGAGGGGTCAAACCTGCTCCAAATCATCTGAAAATTGGTGAGCATAATGTAATAGGTGTGAGAAGTCCAAAAATGTCAAGTTCTCCTCCTGAAGATGCTCCATGTATTAGCGTAGCACCAGTGGTGTTGCTCTAATGTGCCTCAAAAATATAAAAAAATAAAATTTGCTCCAAATATTCTCAAAATTGGTGGAGACCTCCCTTAAGGGGTCTTAGAAAATTGTTGAGAAGCCTCAGCCAAAAATCCAAGGCTGTCATGATCTTTTTCCTTCTTTAGGGTTTGGGCCTCAAGAAGGGCTTCATTCAGTTTGGCACAAACAAGCTTGTGTTTCTTTGCATAATACTTTGTCATCTTTCTTTGCAGCTCTAAGCCTTCATTTGACTTCTTCAGCTTGGCCTCTAGGTGTATTTTTTCCCTCTCAAGCCATGACTCCCGATCATGTTCAATTTCCATGGCAAGGAGTTGAGTGAGGGAAATTTTCTCTATTACGGTTGATTCCTCTTCCTTCTATTTTTCCAATGTTTTCCTTAACCCCATGGTTTTTGGCCTCTTCCTAGGTTGTTCCTCTTCACCTTGACTTTCTTCATATGGGCCCATGTATTCCTCTAGCTTGACTTGTGCTCTTTGGGCTTCTTTTTAGGCTTTTAGTTCTCTAGCCTCATAGATGGCTTGCTGGGCACTCATTTGCTTGTTTTGCATTTGATAGAAGTGAATGGCATCCTTTGCACTCTCCAACTTAGCTTCTAGGTCTTTTATTTGTGAACTCTTGTCTTGGAGGAGGGAGTTTGAAAATCTTGTTTCATTTTCTTCATCACTATCTATATTGATAAGTTCAAACTCCCTTTCTACTTCATGGTCCTCTTTTTCCACCTTTACCTGATGTTTACCCTTTTCCATCTTTTCCTTGCCCTTGTCAAGCCTTGAAGTTGATGCAGATGGCAAGGCACCTTGCCTTTTGGAGGCAGCAAACACTTTCCTTGGCCCTATGTGGTATGTGCATGCAATAGGAGTGAGGGTGGTTTTGGTAGTGTCTTCATCATGGCTGTGACCCTTGGTGTTGTCACCAGCTCCTTCCCCTTCATTATGATCCCCATTAGTCATCTCATGCTTTGTTTGATCATTGATTTCTTGACCTTCAACACCATCATCATCATTACCTTCCTTACTACCTTTTGTGCTATAGTTTTGGTCTTCATTGGGACTATCAACCCCTGCACTTTCTTCAGTTTGGTTTTGTTCATTATTGGGACTTATATCCTCTTCATCATCCCCTACACTTTTATCATTTTCAGTGTCACTAGGAGGCTGATTGGTGTCATGATTGCCATGATAGTTGTCATGACTGTCATGACTATCTCCCTTGTTGTCTTTTTCCTCACTGGCTGCACTATCAGAGTCATCCTCTCTGTCACTGTCTTCCTCTTCAAATTCTTCTTCTGCCTCATCATTTCTCTCTTCGTGTCCTTTTATTTCCTCTTCAATATCTATTGTTTCTTCTTGTTCATCACCTTCTTCCATATATTCACTACTATCACTGCCTTCCTCTAAATTTTCATTTTTTTTGTCTCCATCACTGCTATGTTCATTTCCTTCCTCTTCACCATTATTTCCTTCTTTCTCTTCTTCATCAATTTCTATCTCTGCCTCACTGATTTCATCATCTCCACTGTCATCCTCTTCATTTTATGCATCAATAGAAGGGGAAGGAGGGATATTTTCTTGGGGTGAGGGTACTTGTGCAGATGAGGAAGGAAAATTTGGTTGAGGAGGAGGCTGGGGGGTTGTGAAGACTTCATGTGCTATGAATACCTCCCAAGGTATACCCTGCTGCTCCAACTAATGTAATACCACCATATTGATCAAGGAATGGTGGAACAAGCTATGCATTTGTTGTGGGTGATTCCTCCTTCAGACAATAGAAGACATTTTCTCAATTCTCCTATAGAGATAGTAAGGTAATTTTATCACCTTAGCCCCTGTGAAATGCATGAGGAGTTTTACATGATAATTATAGAGTCTGGAGTACCTCCCCTCACAAGTGAAGTACTTCATGATAACCAACATCAAGGAGGCAAGTCTGTGTTTGAGGTGCGAGAAAGGGAAAATTGTTTTGCTACCTCCTCTATACCTTGTTTTGACAAATGGATCTAAAAAGTCTTTGTCCAATTTTCCATTTTTAAACAAATTTCACCCATAGCTAGGATACCTATGGCCTTAGAGACGGCACCTGATGAGATCTCAAAATCCACTCCTGCAAGACTTGAGTGCTTGTTGTGTAAATTGAGAATGAGGAGCCTTCTAAGCTCAGGATGGCTCTTTACTTGTTTGATCCTCTCACAATACTGAAAACATCTTGCATTCTGGAAACATGACAGGATCCTAGGAGAGGAGGTAATGTCCACTGTGATTTGAGGTTCCAATCTATTGACTTTTCCTCCCTTATGTTTTGGTCTTAAAGGCATTTGAATTTTATCACTGCTACTGGTTTTCTCAACTCCTGACATGGTGATTGGGGATTTTGTTTGACAAATTAGGGTTTGCTGAAGCAAGGTGAAAAAGGTGATGGACTCAAATTTGGAAAATGAGTGGTGTGGAGGTTAGGGTTCTTAGGGTTTAGTTGCCTTGGAGCCTAAGGAGGTTTTTTTTTCATTTCAAAGGTGTATGGAAGCCACCTTAACTCACTTAGTTACCCTCACATGGCATCAAACTGGTTTCAAGGAGGAAAAAAGAAATTATTTTTTTGTATGAAGCCTTAGGTTCTACCCTCTTAGGGTTTTAAGATTCAAAACCCCAAAATACTTAAAATTTGTTGAAAATTGCTTTGGGGACAATTAAAGGAGGTTACTTACCAATTTTTTGGCTCTTTATAAACCTTTGGAAATCAAATGGAAGACAAAAATTTGGGCTTGAGGCAAGTTTTTCCTTTTTTGGAGGCTCCTGGAATTTGAGCAACGCCTTGCTCATGCTATTAGGTCGGCCCGTTTGCGCAGCGCTGGTAGGCCTGCACGATGGTTAGTGCAAAGCCGAGTGGGGGCAGTGACTGTCGGTCTCCGAGCGATTTGGGCCCTTGTTTGCGCAGTGCTTGAGATTTTCATAGTGTCGGGGCTGATTAGTACAGCGTAGTGAAATTTTGAACAAGTGGAGGGTAGGTTAGTGTAGCGCTAGCCGGTATTTGCATAGCGCCAGTGATTTGGGTAGCACCAACACACTTGCCCAGAAAATGGTAAAAAACAATTTGTTTTTTTCTGCTGAAGCTTTTATTTTCTCCACCAAGTGAAAATGATCTTGAAATGAAGAATGAGACACCTTTATATCCTTTTGAAAAAATAAATCAAACCTATAAACCCACTTTACTATGTTTCTTCAATATTTTTTTCATTTGACTGATAACCTTTATATATTTTGCAGGAATTTTTTGAAGGCCTTTTTCAAGGCAGCCTTTCTTCTTCTTTTTATGGTGATGGCTGGCTGATGAGACATAGATGTATTTTTCATCCTTTCTTACCTTCTGAAAGTTTTGGCACTATTCAAACTATCTTTGGCATACTTTTGACAAAATAAGAACACTGTTTTATCCTTTTTGGCCTTCTTAAGTGTAATTGACTTAAGCGTGAGTTTCTCATCTTTCACTGATACCTTTGACAGTGATGTGTCTTTGGTGGGAAAGGTTAAGAATTTATACCATTTTATGTCTTCCCTTAGCCACTTTTGATTACTGTAGGTGCCTATAGTACACTTGATTTTGATACCTTAGTCCCTTTTTTGGAGTTTGACACCTCATTTTCTGAACAGTGAGCCTATGATTAGCATGATATTCTCCTTTGGCACTTTACCTCATGCTTACCTTTACCTCGACCATTTTGAAGAATTTTGACTATACCTCTGAAAACTAGGGCTCCCTCATACTCATATTCTTTACCATCTCTCCCTTTGGTTTAGTGAAGTAGTGTTTTTTTGAAAAACCCTAGAGGGCACCTTGGATATCCTTTGAATGCATTCTATTTTATGAAGGAGGACTTATCATATTTATTTGACCTGCTCTGTCCATCTTTCCAAACTCTTAGGTTTTAGGGCTGTTAGAGAAAAATAAGCAATGTTGTCTTCTAAGTTCTCTATAACCCTTCCAAGTTCACTTATCATTTATGAAAATATTCAATGTGTCCTTGGTTGTGTTTCTTTGTCTTCTGTCTTGGTGGTCTTTGTGATGGTTCCTTGCTTGACAACATTGTTTTGTCAATCAATCACAAAACCCTGATTCTCTTTTAAACATAGGCCTGATTCCTTCTCTTGCTTGTGGATGTCTTCTTGTGATTATTTCACCTTATTACCTTACCTCTTCTTATTTTGATGGCAAACTTGATCGTTTTTGCAGAAATGTGAACAAGGGTAGTTGTCCCTTGTAGAATTTGTGCTTTGGCTAAGGAGGCCTTCCTTGAAGGGTTTTTGATCATTTTTGAACCAAGTTACTTGACCTTTTTCTTCTTTGAATGCTGCCTCTTTACACAGGAAAAACATAGATTTTAGAACACCAAATCAAACATATGACCTATGAAAACCCTAGGTGACCTAGTGGAAGGTTCTTTGGACTTGGCCTTTGAGAAAAAAACTTAGCTTTGAGGTCATCAAGTGTAAAACATAGTTTTTGATAGACTGATGTATTGAAGATCCAAAATCAAAAGTTCTTTGATTTATCCGAAGAGCCTACAGAGATAGTTTTGAGACCATCAATGCTTGAGGCATTTCTGAAGATATAAGAGAGATGGTTGCTTGGTGGCCCTAGGTAGCAGTGGAGGGGTTAGGAAAAAAAAAACAAAGGATTGAGGCCAAAGGTGAAAAAACATACACAAAATGAGTGACTTGAGCCCATGATGGGTTTTCTGGGGTGGGTGAGCTGAGCTTGACATGCTGGGATGATGAAATAGTGAAAAAATTATCCTAAGGATAATGAAGGCAGTGATATTTCTAGAACTCACAATGTTCATGAACTTTGTTTCTAGAAATATAGGATAAGAATTTAGTAATTTACAAAAGAAAAAATTACTGATGACTAACATTTTCAATTCAATCCAATTTTTACATCAAAATAACATATCTTTGATAGGATTACATAAGAAAATACTGACCAACAATATGACCTCCCACAAGTTTCAAGTCAACCCTCGAATATACAATCCAAATCTCCCTTCAATTATTCACTTATGCCACAAAAAATAGTGCCAAATACCTTCGCATATCCCTAGAGATATAATGCCTCAGGTCCACACTATTCCACATAAACACAATGCCTCAAGTTCACATTGTTCCATATAGATAATATTCCTTAGATCCAAAGTGTTCTGCAAAGCTAATGAGAGATTCCAAATGTGTCTTGGAGAAGACCAAATAGGCCCTATTTATATTTGTTTGTCCATGAAAAAATGTGTGTTTCTTGGGCATGCCAACTTAATCATGGAGGGTTTGACTTTAGCATTTGTGGGGTAATAACCAATAAATTTAAAAATACATTTTCTTTTCTTTTTTAAGTTCATGAAATATTCCTTTTACAATTTCCTTTTCGAAAATATATGATCATGCTTGAATCAATAAATTTCTCTTTTAAAAATATTGACTGCAGTTATAAATTTTCAACACTCCCTCTCAGCTAGGGAGGTATTTTCATTCTCTCTCAATATCAAGCTCCCTGACCAATCCATTGGTCTCTCGGTGATGACCTAAGGGAGAGATAATATGTACAACTCTCATCATAAGGAAATTTTCATAGCATCAATTTGGCATCCCATAAGCCAAAACCAATCGATTCAAGGTTAGAACCCAATTGACCATTGGATTATTCAACATTGTTCATGAGGAAAAACTCTCAAACCATATTAAATGGTTATTGATTCAAGAACAATGACTCAAGTGATTAATAAATATTAAACTTTTAGACCATACCAATGGACTCTCAATCAAACCTAATGAACTAAGGGAGTAAACAAGGTCCATAACGCTGACCATAAACAAGAGTCTCTTATTCAAACTCAATGAAGTAAGGGAGGAATCCCCATATCAATATCAAACTCCCCGACTATAAAGGTCTCTCATTCCTAGACCCGAGGGAGGAATGACACAGATATTTTCACTTAATTGATGCATTCATAATCACATGTATAAACATAACATGAGGGGAAATGAAAGGAAATCATGAGAAAAAAAGGCACAACAGGTTGATAATGGATTTCACCCAGTGTGGGATATGTCTCTTGGCTCTAATCAATGTGGGGAGGTTTCTTTCATTAATATTCAGTAAAAATCAAATTGCATGCATGAACAAAAGACACCTTATACCTCTACTTTCGGGGATGGCCTAAACATGCACACTTCTATTGAAGAAATGGACTACACCATTTAATTCCTGATGCAAAATCATGTCAAAGGACTATAAAATCAACCCTGATCTAGCTCAAAAAAACTATGCACCCTCGAGCATCTCAAATTTTCCCCCAAATATTCCTTCTCATTGGTTGACCAAAATTCTGCCGCTCAGATGAAAAATCTAACTTCACCACTGAGCTCCTTGCAAAAAGAAAAGTAAAATGAGTATAAGCTCATCCTAGTTCTGAAACTATGAAAATGATTCCATAAATATTCCTCTATGAAATTTTAATGAATATATGCTTCTTAGATAAGGAAACTGATCTCGCCATCACGCTCCTTATGAAATTTGGAGAAAAATGAGTATAAATTTGATATATTTCTGCCTCTGTTAAAAATCAACCTCTAAGGGAGTCTTTCAGGTTCCTCATCATTCCCTGCATCAGGGTTCCTTCCCATTCAGTGTGTCAGATCAGGGTTCCATTGGGTGCTCTTTGTTCTCCCCAAGCACACAAATGAAACTGGTTTATATCAAAAACTCAGGGAGATAAATCAAAGTGGTGACCATAGGGCATTTGGTTGGCAAATCACATTTGGTTGGGAGTGCTATGGGTTCCAACCCACGGCCCACCCGTTTCCCATGGCGTGTTTTATATTTTTGGGTATTTTTTTAATTTTAATGTGGTTTAATTTGGTATTTTCCATACCATATAACACAACAATTCCCCACCATTGTAACTATATGCGCATGTAGCATATTATATCACAAAGTTTTTGACCAAAAGTATAATAGTTATTTTGTGGCTTATAACGACCCAAATTAATTAGTCATGGTATATATATATATATATATATATATATATATATATATAGTCCAAGTTATATGGTTGTGTTCCGAGCATTACAACTCTGCCATGTGACCATTATATTTGTAAACAAATCTTTGACATGTCATTTAATATGGCTCCAAAAATACATGCGTTGGTTTACTCCACCATATATGGTCCATGGATACATATATAACTAAATTTCAGCCATCGCTTTGTCATCTGACTTTAATGTTTTCTTTGGAATATGGGTTATATTTATACAATATAACCCTTTTTTTTTCTGTGGCTATATAATAACCATTTTTTGTTGTATTATTATTAAATTTTTTAAATGGTTTTGTCTTTTATGAGATTTTAATATTTTTTATTTTTTTCAGGGGTAAGGATCTAGTGATGTAGTGCCATGTGTTAGTGACTCATTGGCCAGTCGTCTCCCACATATGCCTTATGGGTCTTATTTTCCCATTTTAACTTCTAAATTTTTTATGGTCATAAAATGGTCATATGAACTCTAATTGAGGTTCCTTTCATGTTGTTGGGTTTGTAATGATGGAAACTATGACCTGATATAAATATCGATGAGATTTGAGAACTTTGAAAACTAGGCTTTTCCAGAGCCACTTGAATTATTCCTCCCAACTGAGGAGCTTTCGGTCTTGTACTCTCTTTTGTGCATAATAATTTCCCTGCTAGGCCACACCTCCTTCTCCTTCAAATTTCTTCTTAGGAGCTATAACTGATGAACTGACACCTACATCCTCTTTAATATCCCAAAATGGGGATGCAACAATACATGAACAAAAAAATGGAGTATACAGTGATAAATAAAATTATAAAATGTGTGAGAAACACATATCCATTAATTTATGTTACATCATCAAAATTATGACCCATTAGATTATCCCAAAGTGGGGAAATGCAACAATATGTACCATAAAAACGTTAATTTCAGAAAATTACACTATAAATTTGAGAAATAGCACTTCAATTCCTTATATTATGTATCATAAGACTCACATCTAGAATGGGATCAAAAACAAATCTTTTTTGATGTGTTAAACAAATCTCCCGGTCTCAATATGGCTTAAAAAACAATGAAATCCCATGACTTGGACTATACAGAATTTTCTGAAGCAAGCACAACGTAATTATATGAGGGTTTCTGATACAATATGAAATAAAATCATAGATATAAATTTTTATTACTCAAAGCATGGAGAAAAATAGAGATCTAACCCCTTTTACACATTATGGAGATAACCCGGCAAGGGTTTCTTGAAAGCATGAGTACAAAAGAGTGGATCTGCAAATCTGGATCTGAAATAGTGAAGTATAGATAAAATTATACATACATACAACTGAATAATACAATAAATGAAGGAGGATTCTTCTTACAAGATTTCTGGGAGAAGGGTTGGCCCTTTCCCTCAGAAACTAGCTCAAAAACAAGGGTTTTAACCCTCTTACTGCAACACTGCAAGAAATGACACAATTCCTACAAGGGTCTGCACTGTAGATGATGGAAGAGCTTTGGCCAAGTGCCAAGATATAAAAATTTTCTCTAGAATCCTCCTTACTGATCTTCCAAAGGAATAGAGGCTCCATCCTTTGAAAAACAAGCTTCGGAAGTGGTGTTGTGAACCCCCACTGCAACACCCTGCAACACAACGTTATACTACTGCAGAAATAATGTTATAGCTGAACGAGGATGCTTGGCCTCAAGACTGGATGTGGAGAAATTTAGTACAAACTCCCTCAATAGGCCTCTCAAGAAAGGAGAAGGGATTCCTAAACATTAATTCCTTATGCTAAGTAGCACAACAATCTCAACTAAACAGTTGGAGAAAAGAATATTCATGCAGACCAAAATTCCAATCTTCAATTCTCCTATGGCTGCCTTTCCCTCCTTTTAAACAAGTGTGAGCCATATTTCCTTGGGCCCCACTCATTAGGGTTTCCTCCACCAAGGAATCTTTCTCCTACTTGCACTGTGATGTCTCTATGGATGATCTCCTCCTCTCATATCAAACCTTGTCCACATGCATTTGTCCTTGTTCACACATGGGAGTGTAAAATCCAAGTAGTTTTATGATCCCCTTTCAAAACATGAGGGATTTTATTCCTGTTTTTAATATGCATGGGCCTTCTCACCCATTTATTCAATTGCTAGGTGACAAAATCAAAAATCAATATTCCAATTAGCTACATGCTAATTTTGGAATATTATAGTCGTCCCCTCCCAAATTTTTCTTGTCCTCAAGCAACTGCAAGGATAGAACTGGAAAGTCTCCTTTCCTCCTCCTTTAACATCCTCATATGATGAACTCCTCCAAGGAATATGATGATGTCTCAAAAATAAGTCTCCATAGTGCCCCTCCCAAGCATACAAGCTAGAATTTGCTGAGTATCCCAAATGGCCATCATCATGAAAATATGAAGTACCAAAGGAGGCAACTAGGTTTTGTCTACAGGTCCTCTCAAGGCATGGAGTCTGAAATGCATTGGGAACTATCAATCCTTTGTGAAACCTCCATCCCCAAGCTATCATCAATACAAAATGAGTCACCCTCCAACATGGCAACTCATGAAAGACTTCCTCCACCTTGGGCTCCTACAATGTAGGTGGGCTGAATAACTGAATATGGTATAAAAATGGCCTACCCCATGTTGTCTTCCTCTCCACTTATGATAAGTGTAGAGTATATGCTGATCTTGGGCTATAGTAAGGTTGTCCTCCAGTGGCAAGAAGAAGGTTCGATCTTCAAAGATATTTTCTCCCATGTCATGAATCATGTTGGTCCAAACCATCCCATACAAAATGAATGGCACATCATCACCATATGGAATCCAAATCAGAAAAATTTTGAAGGTTATGTGTAATTTTGGATGATACCAATGGTTTCCCAAGTGCATACAACGCAGTATTTCTAACTGTTGTGTTAGATCATCATGTGGCAAGTGGTATTTCAAGAAGATAACAGTTGTGCATGCTTTCTTATTTACCATGAGGTGGGAAATGGCATTATATATCAGTTGAGTATAATAAGAATGACAACACACTTGTCCAAATTCATGTATAGAAGGTTTATTTCCATCATAAATGTTGGTTCTAGAATGACCATGAAACCCATAAATAATCTTTCCCTCTTGTGGAGCAATGCACTGTACATATATGGTGAGTCCTCCCATGAGAATCTCCTCAAAGTCTGCAAAATGAAGGGATGCATTCTCCCCTTGGAACACTTCATCACTAGAAACATACTCCCAAGTGTCATTGTTGTTGGCCTTAGTGATAAGCCTCTTGTCACTCCATGACTTACTCCCTTGACATGCCACATGCCAAAGTCACCCACCATCATGCTGTTATGGGAGGCAACCTCCTTCTTTTGTGGAAGCACCTCCTTATCCTCCAATGCTGAAGGGTAGCCTTTTTAAATCTCAATTGTGCCATTCCTCCCTCCGGAAATATCATGCCAAGTATGGGAAAATATCTGCCCATATTATTCCAAGAGCAGCCAAAGCAACAATAACTCTTGTTTCTCCCTCACACCTCCATCATAAAAATCATGAGGTGAAGATATGATGATTGACATGAGGAATTTCATACCAACATCATGCACCCAAACTCTTTTCTGCTATATGATGCAAGTTTCCTCCCAATTTTCTTCCACCCACATACCCCTAGAAAAAGGATATGTCATATGATGGAAAAACTCTTTCAAGAGTAGCCAAAGTAGCCATGCCTCTTGCTTCCCGATGTCATAAATATGCAAGTATCTCACTAGCCTCTTGCTCTCCATCCACATCCATTCATCCACCTGTAGATGTCTCCTACCATTCTCCCTCTTGGTACTCCTCGAATGAAGACTACCATCCTCCCATATCAGATTTTTCTTCTTTCATTTCATGGGACGTTGAAATGCAGCTCCTCGGAGATCTCCCAGAGAATATTTCACACCAATGACCAGCTAGAATCCATAAGGATCCAAGTGTGATGAGGGAAAAACCTCCTCAAGTTGTTGAAGAACCTTGCACTTCAAGATATGTTGAAGTGCACCTCCAATGAGATCTCTCCATGAGACCTTGTTCTCATCAATGGCCCTCCAAAACCAATAAGGTTTTGGATCTGCTGCAGTTAAAAGTTTCTCTTTGAGCTGTGAGATGCTCATTGAGAAAGTGTCACATAGAAAGGAGAAAATATTTCTCATCTCAAGATGTCTACCATCTATCATCTTTTCCTCCATTGCTTCTTGAATGAAGTTGCCATTTGAATGCTCCCATAAGGAATGGGTCCTCTTTTCTTCACTACTGCTCATGTACAGCGCTGTAGGTATGCAAGGTGATACATGTACTATCTCAAAGAAAGGTACAATGTTGAAGTCATAGTCAGTCATTGTACATGGGTTCATACTCACCCTATCTTTAGAAATTCTACACTTCAACTCAAGAGGTTGAATGTAGTTCATCCCTTCCTTGAAAAACTCAAGGTTGCATAGCACAGTGTAGTTCTGTTGCTCTAGATTAGCAGTATTAAATGGTGTATATTCCTCTATTATATTTTCTGAGATGATAAGAGATGGAAAATTTCAATTTCGTAGTTGCTCTGAGTTCTTGTTTCCATGACCACCTCAGGTTCCAATATGATTTTTCCTTCCTCATCAAGTTACGGCAAATATTGTTTGAACTGAAGATTTTCACCTGTAACCTTCTTTAAGCATGAAACATGGAAAACGCGGATGTACTCGCGAAGAAGCTGTGAAGCCCCAATTTGTATGCCATAGTACCAATCTTTTGCAACACCTTGTAAGGACCATAGTACTTTGGTGAAATAATTTATTATCCTTCTTAGCTTGCTTGAGGGACATTTTGTTTGTATGGTTGTAGCCCAGTAAAAATACCCGATCTCCTACATCAAAACTTCTCTCGCTGCGATGTTGATCTGCTCGTTGTTTCATTCGATTTTGTACCAAATTTCAGGTTATCCTTTAAGAGATGGAGAACTTCTTGTCGATGCTCGATGTGATCTTCCATCGCTTGAACCTTGGAATTTTCTCTTAAATATGATGTGATGGATGGTGGATGATATCCATAAAGTGCCATAAATGGGGTCATTTTTGTTGCAGTATGGAAGGAGCTGTTATACCACCATTCAACGAGAGGTAACCACTTGACCCATTTGTGTTTTGTTTTATCGAGATACAAAACAACGAAGATATCCTTCCAAAACATTTATTTACGTATCTCAGCTTTGACCATCGGATTGAGGATGATAAGATGAGCTATGAGCTAATTGAGTACCCAAACAAAGAAAAATAACTCCGTCCAAAAATTTTCCAAGTAAAAATGGGACTCTGCACGCTCACAATAACTTTGGGCTTTCCATGTAGCTTTTTGAATTCTGTCCATAAATGTAGTAGCAAACTGTACTTGCTTTAAATGGATGAGATAATGCACAAAAGTGTGCATACTTGGTAAGTCTATCAACTACCACCATGATGACACCCTTTCCTTTAGACTGGGTAAACCCGTGATAAAATCCATTGAAATCACCTTCCCAACGTTGACTTTGGAATGGATAAAGGTTGTAGAAGTCCACGGGGTCTTAATTGTCTCCACTTTATTCTCGTTGGAAACCAAAAATTCCGCCACAAAACTTTTGAATATCAGATTTAAGGCGTCCCGCAAAAACAATTTCTCTCTTCACCCACTCGGTAAGTTTTTAAAAGATCCCGAGTGACCTCCTAAAGGAGAAGTGTGCAATTCCAAAAGAATACTTTTGTTTTAGTTGGGAAATCTTGCAGAGATATAAGCGATCTTTGTACCATAAGGAACCATTTTTCCAACTAAATGTATCGGATGTACTAGGATCTTGCTTGTAAATTTTGAATGAGTGTCCATACATCTGTCCTTCCTTCCATTCATCCCTTGCTTTGGTTATCCAATACGCTGGATAATAGAAATGGCACAAAGCAATGCTTCCACCTCTTCATTCATTTCTTGAGAGTCCATCTGCAACAACATTAAGCTTCCCCTTTTTTGTAGATTATTTCAAAGTCATAACCCAACATCTTTGTGACCCATTTTTGCTACTTTCTCTCGATGATAGTCTTTGTTCCAAAAAAGTGTTTAAGACTATCATGATCAGTTTTTTACCTTGAAGTGTCTTCCCATTAGGTAAGTTCGCCATTTCTGTAGTGCGTGTAGTATTGCTAACATTTCCTTCTCATAAATAGGTTTATGCAAATAATTTCTCTTGATTGGATGACTTTCAAAAGCCATGGGTCTTCCTTCTTGCATTAAGCAGCACCAATTCCATTTCTGAGGCATCACATTCCACCATAAAGGTTTTTGTGAAAGTATGGCGTAGCTAAGACCTAGGTGCATGGCACATTTGCACTTTAGGACGTTCAAAGGCCTTAGTTTGCTTCAGAGTCCATGAAAATGCATCTTTCTTCAATAATGTTGTTAGATGCAGCTATTCTCCCATAATTCTTCACAAACTTGCGATAATACCCTCGTTAACTTCGAGAAATCCTCGCAACTTGCTTTATGCGTTGTGGGGACTTTCCATTCCTTAATGGCTTTAATTTTGTTAGTGGTATACCTTAACACGCTCGTGAGATACAATATGACCCGGATATTCCACCTCTTGTACTCCAAAGAAACATTTCGATGATTTTGCATATAATTGTTTCTCCTGCAATAGTTTTGAGCACCCTTGTCAACATGTTCAACATGATCCTTCCAAGACTCCTTTGTAGATTAGTATATCATCAAAAAATACTAGCACATATTTTTCTAAGGAAGGGTTTGAAAATGGAATTCATCAACCCTTGAAATGTAGAAGGTGCATTGGTAAGGCCAAAAGGCATGACCAGAAATTCATAATGACCCTCATGAGTTTCGAAATGTCGTGTTTGGAATATCTTCATTCTTCATTCTAATTTGATGATATCCTGAACGAAGATCCAACTTGGTAAAAATAAATTGCTCCATGTAATTCATCCAATAATTCATCAATCACAGGGAATGGGAAATTTGTCTTTAATGGTGAGCTTATTGAGACCCCTATAATTCGGACACATGCGCCATGATCCATCCTTCTTGTGCACCAATACTACGTGAGCGAGAGAAAGAACTTTGACTAGGTTGAATTATACCCGCCTCTAACATTTTTGCAATCATACGCTCAATTTTTGACATTCTAGTGCTGCATATAGGAAACAATTTCAATTCCTTGGCTACCTTACAATGAATAATTTTATGGGTACCGCGAATAAATCAACACTATTACCTTTTTCTTCTTGATATGTCCTTCTATATTGAGAGTTTGAGGAATGGTAGTTTATTGCCAATGCATTACAAGATATGGTTGGAATCATTTCTTCCTCTTCTAGGGTTGGTTCCTAGTGTATATCCTCTTGTTTTGAAGGTTCTTGTTAATTTTCTTTTTCCTCTTCACAATCTATGTAAAATAATTTCTTCTCAAAGCACACTTTATGATCTTTAGTGTATTTGCTATCACAACCGTAGCAAAGCCCATTTTTCTCTTTTTTCTTCCAATTGTTGTGGTGTCAACCTTGTAGGTTGTGGAAGTCTAGATAGTAGGAACACTTCCATCTTTATAGATGTGAGTTGTAGGCTTCCTTGTCACCATAATTTTACATTCAACTTTTTCTTTGCCAACCTAAATTCCTTCTCCAATGAATTAGGTTCCCAAATACGGACTTCATGTTGGATGTTATCCTTTAAAGTATCTATGAAGACATCGATCTTGTTGTCCTCTCGGGAATATCAGATTACCCTTATATTCAATTTTTGGAAGTCTTCAATGTGCTGCACCATTGAACCCTTTTTGTTTGAGATTTATCAATTGGGCTAAAGAAGTGTGCTTTTTGTATCCTCATAATGTGCTATCATTTCTCCCAGTACCGACAGAGACAATTTTTTACTGGAGCAAGCCATTGATACCATAAAAATGTATTATATTCTAAATGTAAAGTTTCAATGCGTACCTTTTGTGTGTTTTTCACATTATTGAGATCAAAATATTGCTCCATGTTTCGTAGTATCCATGTCACGGGATCCTTGCCATCAAATTTCCTTTGATATCCATCTTTGGAATATGGTGGTTCTTCCATGCCAACATTAGAGTTTATGAAATCACGATTAACATCTATTTTCATTCTCATCATGAGTTTCTTCTAATATATTTTTTCCATTAGGAAATCATTTCTTGTATCAGCTTTGCCAAACTTTCAATGTCTACGATTTTAGATCTATTTCTTCATGTTTTCCATGTTGTCTTTTCATTTTTTATCAATCCGTAGCTTCCATGCATCCATCTTAGCTATGCCCACATGCCATCCATCTTAGCTTCCACACCATTTAATCTAAGCATCCACGCCTATCTTCAAGACATCCATATTCCTCAAACCATACATCTTCCACGCCCTTTCTTCAAAACTTCCATTTCATGTTCTTTGCGTAGAGTGAAATTTGGTTGCACTTGCTCTTGTAATTTTGATATGATCATGTTTCAATTCTTCGATCTTCATGAGTCATAAGTAGAGCCTTCTGAGGGCTTAATGGGTGTTGAATTATTTTTAGCATTTTAGAACCCAATACTGAAATCTATGCTACAATAGGCCCTTGCGAATCACTTCAACTTGATTTCTTTTCACACAAGACTTATGCAATTCGAAAATACACACCTTTTACTTGCTTTGAGGAGCTCGATATTGAAACTGAATTATCTCTGTGATTTGCTAGCCTTCAATATCTGAAAATTTCAGCACCGAAGTATCCTCTATAATCTATATTTTGAATGCCACAGTCCGACTCCGATTTGGATTCTCCAAGGCAAAGTGATGTCCAATCTCCAACAATGACCTAATTATGGATCAGTTCAAGTAGAGCAAACTTATACAACTAATCCCACTGTGTGTCATCTGTTTCCATCCTTTCGTCTCATGAACTGACAGACTGAATACGTAGTCCGCTGTACTTGCGACCACTATTTATGGCACTACAATCCGATGCCCAAAGAGAGAGTTATTGAAGACTTTTTCCCAAGATCACCTCTTTGAGATGAAATTCGGAAGCTCGAAAAAGCACTAACTTCCACAGATCCTACCTCCCAAAAATAATGCATATCAAGCTCTCGAAATGTTTCGAAGACGTTTCCTCGTAGATTTCGGCTTTGCACGTATGAAATTTCAGACTTCGAACCTTGTAGAAAATTTATATTATAGCGAAACATGCCACGATGACTCGTTTAGGTTAAATCTAGGAGCACTCCAAAGCCCTAACTTAAAAATTAGGCATACCTTGGTGAAATTTGGAAGTATCTTGTATGGCTGCAAGAGTTCCTTCCTCCAATGTGTTGGCTTCCCAACTGTTGAAGATGAAGGCTACTCCTCCATGCTGGTACATGCCTCTTCCAATGGTGATGAGGGCTTCTCTTCTCTGATTTCTCTTTATCAAATCTCTTGATCACCTTTTTGAGTCAAATATGCAAAACTAGACACTCTTGCATAACTCACATGGTTGAACCACCAAGTGCTTGCTTCACCTTCAAGGTGCAAGACCGTAATTTCTACAACCTCTCTCTGTACCACTAGATGTAGTAGAAAAGAATGCCTATAGATTCATCACCCAAGCCTTTGTCGCACATGTAGGTGACCCATCAAAAAGTGGACAATAGGAATATATTGCCTCTCATTATCCCATTTCTGTAGGGCCTCCTTTCTTCTTCTAGCTCGGATAAACTAAGGAAGAGCTAGAGTCTCCTTGAAAGCTCTAGGTTGAGATTTGTATTCCGCAAGGTACCTTCTTAGGATCTCGGGTTCCAAGTTCCCTTCATGCTTCTTTTCTTCTCCTCTTTGAGAATAAGAAGTACATGGCCCTTCCTCTTCTTGAAACCCTCTAAGAGTTTCATTACATATCTTCCCCTTCATCTCGCTTAACCTCCTTGGAGAGGTTCTTTCTATATCTCTGTAAAGTGATGAGACAAAGCTCATTCTCTCCATCCTTCTGATCTTGCTCCTTCTTTTTTTCTTCTTATTCTTATGATAGAATAATGGGCATTTTGGGAACTCACACAGTCGAGCCAAGATTATGCTCCGATACCACAATCATATCCCAAAATGGGGATGCAACAATACATGAACACAAAAATAGAGTATGCAGTGATAAATAAAATTATAAAATGTGTGAGGAAAAAAATAGCCATCAATTGATGTTACAAGACAAAATTATGACCCTTTAGATTATCCCAAAGTAGGGAAATGCGAGTAAATATGGACCATAAAAACGTTAATTTCAGAAAATTACGCTATAAATTTGAGAAATAACACATGGATTCCTTAGATTATGTATCATGAGACTCACATCCATAAGATGATCAGAAACAAAATCATTTTTGATGTGTTAAACGAGATCTCTTGGTCTCAATATGGCTTAAAAAACACCGATATCCCATGACTTGGACTATACGAAATTTTTTTAAAGCAAGCACAATGTAATTATATGAGGGTTTCTAATAAAACATGAAATTAAATCACAGATCTGGAGTTTTATTACTCAAAGCATGGAGAAAAATAGAGATCTAGCCCATTTTACACATTATGGAGATAACTCGGCAAGGGTTTCCTAAAAGCATGAGTACAAAAGAATGGATCTACAGATCTGGATCTAAAATAACGCACCCTAGAAAAATATCTACATACATAAAGCTGAATATTAAAATAAATTAAGGAGGATTCTTCTTACAAGCTTTCCTGAGAAGGGTTGGCCCTTTCCCTAAAAACTAGCTCAAAAACAAGGGTTTTAACCCTCTCACCGCAACACCGCAAGAAATGACACAATTCCGCAAGGGACTGCGGTGTATCCGATGGAAGAAATTTTTCCAAGTGCCAAGATATGAAAATATGCTCTAGAATCTTCCTTACGATCTTCCAAAGGAATGGACGCTCCCTCCTTTGAAAAAACAAGCTTCGGAAGTGGTGTTGTGAACTCCCACCGCAACACCCCGCAACACAACGTTATACTGCTACATAAATAATGTCGTAGCTAAAGGAGGATGCTTGGCCTCAAGCCTAGATGTGGAGAAATTCAGTACAAACTCCCACAAGAGGCCTCTCAAGAAAGGAGAAGGGATTCCTAAACAAGAATGCCTTGTGCTAAGTAGCACAACAATCTCAACTAAACAATTAGAGAAAGGGGAATAGTCATGTCGACCAAAAAATCCAATCTTCAATTCATTCCCTCCTATTGTTGCCTTTCCCTCCTTTTAAACAAGTTTGAGCCATCTTTCCTTAGGCCCCACTCATTAGGTTTTTCCTCCACCAAGGAATATTCCTCCTACTTGCACTACGTTGTCTCTATGGATGATATCCTCCTCTCATATCGGCGCTGTTGACGCTGTCCAAACTTGAACTTGTCCACATGCATTTGTCCTTGTTCACACATGGGAGTGTAAAAATCCAGCTAGTTTTATGATCCCTTTTCACAACATGAGGGATTTTATTCCTATTTTTAATATGCATTGGCCTTCTTACCCATTTATTCAATTGCTAGGTGACAAAAACAAAAATCAATATTCCAATTAGCTACATGCTAATTTTGGAATATTACATCCTCTTCAAACATGTAGTAAAATATTCACAACTACATGTTCAATTACATGACCAATCATGACCCAAGCATCCCCCGTCATTTCCAAGAGTTTATAAAACACATTATTTGGTCAATTCTACATCATAACATAAACCAATACCCCAACTATTAACAAAAGGCTAGAAAAAATCATCATTGATTTAATAAGCGATGGAAATCACATCATCACTCTTACAATCATTTCACAACATATGGTTTACAATAATATGGCCACGAAAATCTACTATATCTCAACAATATCTAACTCAATAAAGTGAATGGGTCATCTCCCCATGGATGATTTTCTTGTTGAACATCTTCACCAGCTTGATTCCTTCATAGGTTCTTTCTATGTATGGAGCATCCGACACTTTTCTCTCTAGTGTCCATCATCGTTGTAGTGACTACAATTATTCTTTCTCCTCCAAACATTTTTTCATCATCTTGGAACACTTATTCCTTATGTGCCTCTCGATAAGTGCTCGTGGAATCCTCACTATCACATGAATGTGAGGAGGTGCTCCCATCATTCGTCATCAATTCATCACTAGTTGTCTTGGAGAATTTTTCCAACCTCCTTTCAAACATACCCAACTCCTACATAATGATGAAATTCCTCTACTTTGATTGGATTCACAATTCCTTGGCCATCAATGTCGAGGCCCTTTCCTTGATACCCCATTTTCTTCAAAAAATTTTGATCCAATTTTTGTAGTGTGTTTCTCAAAAGCAACGGAATCATCATCATAAAAAAGAACATGAAATTGAAGAATCGCTTCTTACCTCAAGCTTTTTATTCTATAAATTTTCCAAGGCATTATTTTTGTTTTGTAATTGATGTTGAAACTTTTGTTTCTCCTCCTCTACTTTTTGTAGGATCCCCCTTAGTTCCACATTTTCTTCTTGGATGCTTTGGTTGATATCTTTGAGTTCTTGGAGCAATGTGGCGTTTGGTTCCCTCCTAATTTCGGGAACACAATTCAATGAAATATTTATCTCATTGAATGAATCGGACCCCAAGTCAATAGGTCCATCTTCTGAAATCCTAAGAGTTTCAATATTAATCTCATCACCTCAATTTGATCCCACGACCATTGGTCCAACACCTGAAAATCTTGTAGTTGTGATCTTCTCATCATCTTCTCGATTCAAACTCTTAGTCTTGTTGCATAGACGCTAACTCCGCCTTCTTCTTTTTATTTTGTTCCTCTTAAGCCTCAATTATGGATGAAATTTCCAATAATATTTTTCACCATGCCCTTCTTTCTCACAATTAGTAAAAGAGGGCTTTGTTTTTTTTCTCTTACTTGTTGTTGTCCTCTTTGGGCGATCTTCTTGCTCATGCCTCTCCTTGTTTTCAAGACGTACAACCTTCACACTAGCTTCATCAAGAGTTTTAGGTTCAAATAATAACAATGAATGACTTGAGTAATTATACAAATAGCCAATATATTTCATCAACATCTCAAGAGTGTCTAGTGGAACAATCAATGCTAATGCTTATTTCCTAAAAATCCTCTATAAAATTCCGAACAATTTGACCTTTACTTTGTTTCAAATGTTGCAATTCCATCATGGCCTTTTGTTTGTAACCCAATGGATAAAAATTTCCCCTTAAAGAATAAATGAACTTTGACAAATCTTAGAGAATTTTATGACTATTCTTACCACCTTTTTGCAACTTGCCTTCCCACTAGATGAGAGAAATTCCCCTCAATAAAAGGGATTCTACCTAGATCTTGGCATCATTATCTTTGATTCGTTGTATGAGACAATATAATTCAACCTCGTCTAATCTAGTTATCTATATTTTATACATTATATTCTCCACCAAACAACGGAAAATGAAACTTGACATCCAACTTGAAAAAGGGATTTTTACGAGTTGTTCTACCTCTAGAATGATGAGAAGAGGAAGAAAAAATATATTTTTTGGAATATGAAGAGGGAATTTCAAGAGGATATTTTCCTTCTCCTTCATGATTCATCAAGGCATGATCATCTATTTCTTTCTTCTCAGGCTTCATTGTATTCTCATATTCTACAAACAATTTGTCCACTTTCTCTACCATGGCATAGAAGGCCTTGTGGTAGTTTCAATTTTCCTCCAAAAAAATCATCTTCAACTTCCATTTTCCACCTTCGTGTTGCATGCCCCGCTTCCGGATCAAAGGAACTAATTTTTGCTTCACCTCTTTCGAGATTTCAGCTTATCATACACTTGAAATTCACATCAACGGAAGACCTCCTCCGATACCAAACTTTACCCGGATATTTTTTACTTCATTGATGCATTCATAATCGCATGTAAAAGAGCATTTAGCTATAAAAATGAATACACATAACATAAGCGAGAAATGAAAGGAAACCATGAGAAACAAAGGCACAAAAAAGTTGACACTTTCATTAATTTTCAGCAAAAATCAAATTACATGCATGTACAAAAGGCACCTTATACCTCCACTCCCGGGGATGTCTCGAAAATGCACACATCTTCTAAGGACCTTGACTACATCGTTGAATTATCTGGCATGAAATTGTGTCAAATACCTATAAACTCGACCCCGTTTCAACTCGGTCAAAATATGGACCCTTGAGAATATCATATATTTCCCTAAAGATTCCTTCTTGTTGGTTGATTGGAATTCTATCGCTTAGATGTAAATATGACTTCACCATTTTGTTCCTTGTGAAAATCCGAGTAAAATGAGTATAAATTATGTCTAATTCCGAAAGCGTGAAAATTTTGCCTCAAGGGAATATTTTAGATTCCTCGTGATTCCATAGAGATTCATCTTTGCATGTTTACTGAATATTTGTTGCTCAAATTACGAAAAAAATATCTCCATCACACACTTGCAAAATTATGAGAAAAATTAGCATAAACTTGGTATACTTCCGCTTTTCTCAAAAATTAGCCTACAACGAAATATTTCAGATTCCTCATGATTCCCTCGCATCAAGGTTCTTTCTCATTCACTGTGCCGGATCAGCGTTAGGTTGGGTGCTCTCTATTCATCCCCGGTGCATCGATTAAACTAGTTTATATTAAAAAATTGGGGCGAATAAATCAATGTGGTGCTCGTTGGCCATTTGGTTGGGAGTGGGCTAGGTTCCAACCCACAACCCACCCATTTATGATGGCTTGTTGTATATTTGTGGGCACTATTTTAATTTTAATGTGGTTTAATTTGGTATGTTCCATACTATATAACGCAACAATTCCCCATCGTTGTAACTATATGCGCATGTAGCATATTATATAACCATGTTTTTGACCAAAAAGTATAATGATTATTTCCTTAGGGACCAAAAGCATAACCGTTATTTCAAGGCTTATAACAACCCACCTTAATTGGTCGTGGTATATATATATATATATATATATATATATATATATATATATATATATATATTATATATATATATATATATATATATATATATATATATATATATATATATATATATATATATATATAGCCCAAGTTATATGGTCGTGTTCTAACCATTACAACTCCACCATGTCACCATTATATTTGTAAACTAATATTTGACATGCCATTTAATATAGCTCCAAAATTACATGCACTTGTTTAATCTACCATAATTCATGTCTAGACAATAAAAATTTGATTGTGTCATCAATGTCGCTAGCCCTTTTCCTTTCACCAACTTTGTAGGCCAAATATCCAAATCATACTCCAACAAAGTGGCAATCCACTTACCCCTCTTGCCATCGGGATCAACTTGAGTCAATACGTCTTTTATCACTAGGAACAAAAGCCACAATGTGAGAATGAACAATATAGAACTTGAAATCCTTGAGTGCCTTCACTAGAGCATAGGCTTGCTTTTCCATGATATTGTACTTTAGTTTAGAATTTTCGAGTGTCCTACTAAAGAAATAAATTGGTTGTTCATTACCTTATTTCTTCCTATTCAATAAAAACTTCCCGCAATTGTATGATCAAAGGCAAAAGTAAAAACAAGAAACTCCTTAGAAAAAAACAAGATTAATGAGCATTGGTGCTTAGGTAAGAGCCTTCTTGATGTCATCAAAAGAATGCTTTGCATCTACTATCCATTGAATATCGAATCCTTTCTAAGCATCTTAGTGATATTCTTAACAATTTACGCAAAATTCGGAATAAATCTTCTAACGAAATTCACCTTTCCCAAAAATGATTGGATGAATATTTTTTTTCTATTTCTAGGAAAATCTATGTTCTGAATGGAAGCGACCCTACTTGGGTAAATATTTATTCCCTCTTTTGATATTATATGACCCAATAGTTTTCCGATTTGTCAAACCAAAAAAAATGTTTGGTAGGATTGAGAGAGATACTGATTTTTCTGCATTTTTGGAGAATTATTTCCAAGTGCTTGAGATTTTCTTTCTTCCTTAGTTTATAACATTTTGATGTCATATAAATAAACAACCATGGATATTTCCTTCTCTCTGCAAATTCAATGTCCATCTCCCTTTGAAAATTCGCTCCTACATTCATGAGTCCAAAGGGCATCCCGACATACATAAATGTTCCCCATGGTGTAGCGAAGGTTGTATTCTCTTGGTCATCCGGATGTACTAGTATCTCGATTAAAGCCTAAGAATCCATCTAACTTCGACATCCTTTGCGATCCAACAATGTTTTGTAGTATGTGGTCCATCTTGGGAAGAGGATAGTTTTCTTTTAAGAGATGCCTTGTTCAGCTTTTTTGAAATCAATGCATATCCTAATCTCCCCAGTTTTTCTTCCTCATAGGCACCAAGTTAGAAATCCACTTAGAAAATCTCAATGGAATAATGGTTTTTGCTTCAAAAAAACTTCTTAATTTCTTTCCAATCAAGGGCATAAGCAATGGATCAATCCTCCTCATTTTTTTTTGAAATGGATTTTCATTTTATTTGATGGGTATTGTATGTTGAATGATGTTAGGGTCATACCTCTTCAAATCTGCATAAATCCATGCAAAATCATCCATGTATATTTTCATCAAGTCAACATACCTTTATTTTACTTCGAAGAAAGAATCTTGGAAAAACTTGATCAACTTGAGATTTTCTGCAGCACCAAGGTTACAACTTTCAATTTCCTTATCATCAAATTTCATCTTTCGACTCTTAGCCACATCATTCTCGGTCAAACAAATTTTAAATAGGGATCAAAACATTAGGAATACAATTATTCTTAGCTTGTATGACCTTAGAATTAGCTTTCGCTTTCAGCAAACATGTTTTCTTTGTTCAACTTGGATGTTTTCAAATTCCTCTTTCAACTCAAGAAAATTTATCACTTGATGATCGACTGTCAAACACTTGCCAACTAATTATATTATCATCGGGGAATAGTTGGCCTATGGCTAACTTCAAATTCATACCTCTTGCAAGGATGGATGGGAATGGTAAAGAAAGCGGACGAAACATCCAAGGAATCAACCACCAAATTCGATCTCTAGATTTGATAGTGAAATTATTCTCTTCACAATTTTTCAAGAATTTCAAAAAATCAAGTTTCTATAAGCTCTCATTCCCGACATCTTTAGTTTTTTTAAGTGCCTTTTAATTTCTTTATGACCAATTTAGAATCGCCACAAACTGAAATTTTCTCGGCACCTAAAATTTTCAAAACTTCTAGACCCAAAAAACAATGCCTCATACTCCACCATCTTAATTGTGCAATCAAAATTGAATTTATAAGAGAAAATATTGCTCTCATCTATTGGTTTGATAATCCGCATACCTGCACCGCGCTCCCTCTCTTTTAGTAGTGCCATCAAAAATCCATATGCCACCAACCTTCCTTGTCAACCTCTTCAAAGTTCTAAATTTTTTTCTCTCCGATTTTTTTCCAATTTGTGGTTTTTCGCCTCATTAGTAATTTCATTAAAGAGGATGGAAGATCCCAACTCGCTTCCACTCGCATAAACTAGAAATTTTAATGGTTTATATTTATTACTCGCCATGTATTCCATCCTAGACTCTCCATACAACCTTCTTTTCTTGCCAAAAATAGGGAAAGTGGCATAAGTCATGTCCATTTGCATGGTTCCCTTGATTTTGGAAGCCTATGATCTAGATAATAACATGCTAAACTTTAGAGGGATATCAGCCACAACTATGTCCATCAATATATTCTTAGCATGCTCTTGATTCAAACCAACAACCACATCTTTAATGAGAACTATACATTGAACTCTTTTAGAGTAAAAAGAGAAAAATAAGTCTTTGTAAGGTCCGGTTATGTCTAAACCCATTCTCTCCATGATGACCTTAGGCATTAAGTAATCATGTCATGAATGTTTAGGCTCACATAGAAAGGTGAAACTTATTCATTCTGCACTCATCTTCCACTCTTGGCCCTAAGAAGATAGTAGGATGATCTTATTGCAAATTAATAATATTAGAGGGTTCGGGCTGAGTATTAAGAATTTTGACGATTTGGCTTTTTTATTCAGCATCTTTGATGATTTCTCCAAAAGGGACAACAACTTTGATATTTTGATATTTCATTTTCTAAATTGAATGTAGATCGTGTTTTCTCAATTTCTTTTCCATAAGGGTTATCTTTCTTCTGTTCAAAAACCTTTGGAGCATCTTTCTTGGGCTGATTTTTACTCGGCCACTATAGGAACATTTAATTTCCTATGGTTATATTTTTTTTTCATTTCAAAAATGGCATGATGATAGCCTTTCAAATAATCGGATTGTTTTTCATTTTCCTAATTTCCTATGTCATGAATAGATTCATCATACTCTTCCTTTGTCAAAAAAATCCTTGCTACATCTTCATCCAAATACTGAATGATATCCTCTTGAAATTCAAGTCGTGTTTCTTCTTCATCCACTAAGTTTTTGTTGGAAAGGAGGCCTAACTTGTTGGTGAGGATCGATTTCTATTATCTCTTGGTCTTTGTTGATTTGGAGGTATTCTAAAATGAGGATTTGTAATTTTTGTTTCTTGTTGTGTAGTAGGAGGGGCATTGTTTCCAAGTGCAAACCTATCCATAAGCCTCTCGATATTTTTCATCATGGTGTCAAATTTCACATCGGAGGATGTATAAGATTTCTCTTCTTCTTTCAATCTTGATTTTTCCCATTTTTTTACCTCTTTGTTGTAGCCATATTAACCTCAACTTTCACAACATCATTTTTCATATCGACCAAAGTAATGTGACTCTCTCCCTTAGTAGAATGGAAAACTCATAATCAAAGGCATCAACATAATGTAGTCAGGGGAAACCCCCGGAGGTGGTTTTATATGAGCGAGAATAAAATTATAAACCTTATTGAATCTCTTGGAAAAATATTGGATTGAATCATTGTTAGCTTTATTCAAATTATTATATTCATTCAAGGCTTGAATAGGGTTTACTTTACTTCCCCCATTTTCTCAAAAAACTATCCTCCAACTCATCCCAATTTCGTAGACTTCTAGGGGTTAAAGATTTAAACCACTTTCTCACTTTGCCACTAAAAATTTTCACATCGTCATCGTATACCTCTTATAAGTATATGAAATCATTGAATTAATCAACTTGATGCTCCGTAGTGATTCCCTCTTTGAGTATCCTTGTGGGATTTCATGGAGTAGGGTAGAAAAGACAAGAGGAGCATACCTAGCAGGGGCCTCCGGGAGGAGGAAGAGGAGGAGGAACTCCGAGCTCATACCGGAAGTGAGGGTGTTGGATGAAAATGAAACTGAAGGAGTAGTTGTTTGACTAGGGAAAGTAGTAAAATAAGATGTGAAATTATAAGATTGACTGTCAAGAATTTGTAGCTTAGAGACAAAAATAACTCCACTCAAGTAAAGGGACACCAACCCTCATTGTCAACAAGAAGTAAAAATGATCAATTTTTTCAATTTTTTCAAATGATTCTTGATCTAATGATAATTCGTATGTGAGCGCTTACTCAAAAACCCCACTTAATCAGAAATTTATGTTTTTCCCCACCCTTGCCACACTCCATACCCAAAATAGTTAAATGCCCTTCCCCACATCCACATTTATCAAGCCGGAAAATAAATTTTTGCTGAAAACACAAATTCGGAAAATTAAGGTATCGCCGGAAAATGCGGTAACAACATCAAGACACATAAATCAAATATTCACACATTTTGACACATATATTTTTTGTCAACATGACCCCAGAAAATCCTCTACAACTTTAAGAGTCAGTCAAATCTCCTTCTTATTTCGGAAAATTCTTTTACAAACCTGAGAGAAAAATTCGCAAAACAAAATTTACAACTTATCTCGCTTTTCTCGTGCTTAACCACCGCCTCTCGGAAAATGTGCAAACAACAAAAACAGAACAAAGAACAAATGCCGTACGTTCTCCTCGATTTTCATGCCTGTAAATATGCAATAAATGTAGCCGTACGGCCTCCCTCAAAAACTGCAAACAACAATAAATGATGTTGTCCAAAATTCGATTGCATAAAACATAAAGTGTAACTTTGCTTTACTCGAACAAGCCTTCTCCGCTCAATTTCTCGTGCTCCAATCTTGTTGTACGGCCCGCCGTACATCCTTACCGTACGGCCTCCTTTTTCTAGAAAATCGTGCCCAAAATTCAGCCTCACCTGTACAATCCCGCCTATACTATAACACCACCGAATGCTTCCTTGGAAAGTGTGCTAAGTCGGGCCGCTCTCCTTCTCCCTACCGCCTTCAAAAATCTCCCTTGCTCTCTCGCTCTCCTTCTCTCAATCTCGCTCATGAAAAAATGAATGACCTTTTTCCTCCTTTCCTCCTTTAATCTAACACTAAGTGGACTTTCGGGGAATCCCTAAATCCAATGGTCGAAATAGATTGAGATCTAGGGCCGAGGATTAAATGCTCATTTAAAATCTCACTCTTTCTATTTTTTAATTCACCCCACTTTAATAAAGACCCACTTAGTCATTTATTTCCTAAAGTCACTTTTTCCTTTCTAATTTTACATTGACTTTATTAAAGTCACTTTAAAATTAGACTTTAGTAACTTTATCACTTAAAGTCACTTTTAAATTAGATTTGACTTTATAACTTTATAAAGTCACTTTAGTAACTTTATCACTGAAGTCACTTTAAATTAGATTTGACTTTATAAAAATTATAAAGTCACTTTAGGAGAAAATTAAATTCTTTTGGACACTTTTCCCTAGGCCAAAGATCAAAGCCTTAGGGAACCACTCCTCATTCTAAGTATTCAAATTTCAACACTCTCCACCGAGGAAGGTGTCTCCTCACCACACCCATCTCGTCTCCGAAGTGACATGCTTGCCCCGTGGTAAGGCTTTAGTAAGAATATCTACAACCGCTTCATCGTTGGGAATATACTCAAGCTTCAATAAAATTTTCCGAACATAGTCTCTCATGAAATGATATTTGATCCCCGATATGCTTTGACCGTCATGAAATACTAGATTCTCCGTGAGTTTAATGAAACTCGATTATCACAAGAACTCACCGAAGGTCTCAACGGCCGACCAAATAAGCCAAACAACATCTTGTGAATCCGTATGGCCTCACAACTAGCTAGGATCGATCGCCATATACCGCTTCCGCCGAACCGAATGCTACCGATCGTCGTCTCCTACCAACCATGACACCACCGCCGAACCCAACCCAAAACAAAGACTTCAGCGGCTCTTCCTATCGTGGCTAACAACCCGCCCAATCGTAATCGGCGGTAACCCGCCAATCTCACTCCACCCCCGCTCGTAGCGTCCACTCATAATCCAATCGTCCGTAGGTACCGCAAAATGTGTTTTGTACTACCCGCGGAACCTTCCTAGGCCTGGCCGTTACGACCCGACTCATCGTGTCAATCGCAAAACAAATATCCGGTCTAGTGTTGACCAAATACATCAAGGAACCAATCAAATGTTTGTACAATGTGGATCCACTCAACTCGGAATCCGAAGTATGGAGCTTCTTCCAGCTTGCAATCACGGTGTCAGCATGGCCACCGTCCTCCATGTGGAATCTACCAAGGATGTCCACAATAATTTCCCTACCCCAGAAGAAATGCCCCTCCTCCCCGCCACACCTCCAAACCCAAAAGTAATGCATCAAGCCGATGTCCTTCATCTCAAACTCGCCGCAAGATCTCTTGCGTGCTCTATGAGTCTCTCTCGCACCTCGTAATGACCAGTTTTTCTTCGCCTACACATGCGCACTGCACGTATTCTTCTCCCATCACAATATAGTAAAGGTTCTGACCGCCTCACTTTGTGAAACCCATCTTCTCGCAAGTATGTATCCATCTGGAGCCAAGCCGGAGCTTGCTTCTGCGCCATAAAGGGCCTTCTTAGTCCGCACACATGGACTCTCTTCCCATACCCAAAGCCCCGTGGTCGCTCAATGTACACCTCCTCCGTATGAAGCCATTGAGAAATGCGGGTCACATCCATCTCATGGATCTTCCAACCCATCACGTTTACTCATATAATGGAGCAGATCAGCATATCGAGCCACGGGAGCGAAGGTCTCCTCATAATCAACTCCCTCTACTCCGGGGAGAACCCTCTAGCCACAAACCTCACTTGAATTTCTGGGTCGTCGGCCATTCTGCATGGCTTACCTTGTAAAGCCATCCTGGAAAGGGAACCACGATTTTTCTTAGTCCTCTCGCACCACATCCCAAAGACACGGCCTCATGATAGAAGAATACTCCTCCCGCATGGCCTCTCTCTAGACCTCGAAGTAGCTGCCTCCTCATATTCAGAAGGCTCCGTAGTCAAGGGGATGCTTCGTAGCCATTGCCATATAGCTACAAACCTCTCAAGTGGTCCCCCGCTTCTTCGACCTACTTCTAGGCTCGGCAGAAAGGCGTACTCCTCATGTACACTGGCCACTTAACTTCTTTCCCCGAGCATACTTCTCCCACCGGAGAATGAAACTCCTCCTTCTCATCATCATCGTAGAGCCCGAACTCCCCGATCGTCCGTTCGCTATCCCCGCCCGCACATGAACCCGTAGAAGTTGAGGTACCATGTTAATCGTCCATTAGTGGGACTCCCCCAGTTGAACTTCTCCCTCGTGGACTCGCCCGCATGCCGTCCGTAGCAGACCACCCCTCCGACTCGCGAATCACCGCCCACCAATGCATTCGACATCGTCGAAGGATGTACCCTCCGATCTTCCCATCTCGCCCACCGGATCCCCGTGACCGACTCAACCGTCGGGCCGAGGGTCTCGTCGATCTGCATACTCTAACTCCCATGACCTCCTAAAGGCTCGTGTCCTCTCGAACTCTGCCATGTATCCCTCTCGACAACTTTCCTCTATGCAAAAGAATGTAAATCCGAAAGGCCTTTGAGGTCTCACCGTAGCCCACAAAGATACTCCTTTCTCCGTGGTGGGCTCTAGTTTGTTTCTCTTCTCCTCAAAAGGAAGAGGTAATGCACCCAAAGATACGAAGATGACTAACACGTCTCTTCCCGAAAAGCATCCTCTCCGGAGTCAGCTCCAAGGCATGATGGCAAGACTCTGTCGCAAAGAAATGAACAAGTCACAGTCTCCGCCCCACAAAAAAAGGCAACCTCCTGATTGCAATGGTTGGTTGGCACTTCTCCGATGGATCTGTTTTTCTTCTCCAGAACTCTCTGCTGGCCGGGGTTGCGAACAAAGTGAACTCCTCCAATGCCCGCTCTCCGCACAATAGTCAACAAACTCTCCAAGGGTGTACTTCTCCCCATTGTCCACCCGTGGACTGATCTTCCGACCTCATCTGCATCTCCAGAGCTCGAACTCCTCAAACCGCTTGAAGACCTCACTGGGTCCAAGAAATAAATCAGGTCTCCTGGAGACCATCAATTAGCAAATACATAGTGCTCATATCTACTCAAGGAAACATGAGACATCCGACCGCTCACATCGTGAACAATCAAATCAAGGGTCCGCCGTGGTCACTGTCACCGCCGGTAAAAAGGGGATTTGGAAAACTTGCCCACCGCACATCCTCCGAAAGTATCAAAGTGATCAATACCGAAATCTCACACCCGTAGTGATCTCCCGCAAAGTCCTCAAGGCTCCCATGATACATGTCTCTGTCCCCGCGTGCCAAATCTCACACAACTCTCGAACCGGCTAGCTCGCCGGCTTGGGATTACCTACGAAATGCCGTGTTAAATTAGCAAACCCCGTACACCTTTGCATGGCGTACACCTATCACTCTAGCCGAATCACCGGAGTGCCCCCCTCGGGATACATCAACACCGTCTCGCCGTACCTCATATCCTCTCGTCCTCCAAAGCTAAGACATATGAGGTTCTTCTTCATCCCCACACATAAAGAACATGACACTTTCTCATGAGGCGACTCCTCTCCGAAATGTCAATGTTCATTATCCACTTTCCAATAACTGTCATCACCGAGTACTACCTATATCGTTTACCAAAGCTCGAGAAGTACTCACAGACTCCCCGTCGATGTGACATGAAGCCCCACCGTCCACGTACCACGTATACCCGCAGATGCCTCCTGACCCAGGGAAACGGAAAAGCCCCTCTAACCTTGGTGGTGCAGGATCCCCATCAGAGGACTCTGTTGCAATGAACCCAACTCCTGCTACCAAAACGACTAAAAGTCCTCAACCTCTACCGAAGCCGCCATGCTCGGGTTCTTCCCCTTCTTCTTTTCTTCTCCGACACACCCATAGTTGTCCCATCTTTCCCACAATTCCAACACTTCACCTGGAACAGGTTATTCTGGTGGCAGCATCTGTTTACTCCTTTACCCTTTGTCTCTTTGTCTCCACTCATTGCTTGTGTGAAGCCTGGCTTTTTCCCCTTTGCCTTTCTGAACTCTCAAGCAATGTTGCTTACATCCTCATCCCGGCCAACTCGGTTGCTGCCCCAAGTCGACTCCTTTCCATCTCTCATCGAAATGCAATCATCCCAAAACCTCTCCCATGTGGGAAGGAAGTCTACCGTACAAATCCCATCAAACAAAGTTCATCCATGAATCAGAGCGGCCATTCACCAATCCACCAACTTAGTGTGAATGGCCTCTCCAATCGCTACCAACTCATCTCTCACATTAGTAATCTTTGTGAGATATCCATCCGCATCTACTGGCCTACCCATCCTAATGTTCTTCTACCTTCTCCTTGTGGATCATTTTTCTGCTTCTCATTGGTACTGTAGAGGTTGGTTAATGCCGTCCACATCTCATGAGCATTTCTCTTCCTCTCACATGAGAAATGCAATGGTCTTTGATTCCGTCGAAATCATTCTCTCTTACCCTTTGTTGTTCTTTTGATATATGCCGCTAACCGAGTAGCATCAGAGTGGCCACTTATCGTGTCTATGCGGTATAAACACACAGTCTTGGGACTTCGCTCCTCAAAGATACTGCATTTCCTCCTTCCAAACACCGTAATTGGTATGCCCATCCAATATATCCTCCACCCCGTCCCAAAGACATCCCATGGTCCCGAAACTGAAAACAGACCGTCGTAGTAAAGGTAAAAATTCTTTGTGAAAAAAATCAAATTACCGGAATTTTCCGAGTGAAAAATCAGCAGGCCGTATTTTTCTCCCTCACGTCCCAAACTACTTTTCGCACTCCAAGTCGTATACCACAAATTACAAAACCCGGTTTTCATTTCACCTTATTACTCCAAAATAGCAATGCCCTTTCCCACATCCATACATTTAACAAGCTCGAAAATAAATTTTTATTTAAAACACAAATTTCGGAAAAATTATTGCATCGCCGGAAATGCAGAAATAAATATCAAAGACACATAAAAAACAACATTCACACATTTACACATATATTTTTGGTCAACATGACTCGAAAAAACCCCTACAACTCTTGGGAAAACCAAGCCTCAGTGCCTTCTATTTCGGAAAATGCTTTTTACAAAGTGGAGAGAAATATTCAAAGAAAAATCAGCAAACAAGATTTTTACATTTACCTCGTCGTGCTTAACCAATCGCCGGAAAATGTGCAAACAAAGAAAATATAACATGAATAAATGTTGTATCATTCCTCTCAATTTTCGTGTTCTATAAACCGCAATAAATGCAAACTTTGTACGGCCTCCTCAAAAATCAAACAACAATAATGTTGCCGTTGTCCAAAATCTTGATTTTCGTGTCAAAAACACAACAGACCCTTTGCTATACGGAATAACCCTCTCACGTCTCGATTTTTGTGCCCAATATTTATTATTGGCTCATTGCATGTACCCACATCTCCATCGGGTATCGCTCTCCTTTTTCTAGAAAATCGTGCCCAAATTTTATGCCTTTCACCGTGCTGCTAACTCGTCCGTATGGTCTTGTCGAAATGCCGCCTTGGAAAGTGTGCCAAGCCGCCTCCTTCTCCTCACTACCCAGAAATATCTCTTGCTCTCTTGCGCTCTCCTTCTCTCAATCAGCTTCATGAAAGAATGAATGACCTTTTCCTCCCCTTCTCCCTCCTTTAATCTAACCCTGGGTGACTTTGGGGAATCCCCTAAATCCAATGGTCGAAATAGATTGAGATCTAGGGCCGAGATTAAATGATCATTTAAATCTCACTTTCTATTTTTTAATTCACCCCACTTTAATAAAGACCCACTTAGTCATTTATTTCCAAAGTCACTTTTTCCTTTCTAATTTTACATTGACTTTATTAAAGTCACTTTAAATTAGACTTTAGTAACTTTATCACTTAAAGTCACTTTTAAATTAGATTTGACTTTATAACTAAAATTCACTTTAGTAACTTTAATTAAAGTCACTTTAAAAAATTAATTTGACTTTATAAAAATTATAAAGTCACTTTAGGAGAAAATTAAATTCTTTTGGACACTTTTACCTAGGCCAAAGATCAAAGCCTTAGGGAACCACCCGTCCTCCTATATCAAATTTCAACATTATCTTCCTTTGACACGAGAGATGTAGTAGTTAAAGATCAACCTTCGTAGGTCTAATACAATTTCATTCAATTCATTATTTAATTTTGATCTAAAAAATGGTTTCTTCTATCTTTTAATCAAACTTTATGTCTTCAAAACTTCGAACAACCTCAAAAGGTAAAGATGAAACTCGTGTGAGATGTGGATTACTTGATTTTGATGAGCTTCCAATACCTCTCGAGAATTGTTTCTCAATCATCAAATATCTTTAGTGGATTAGGGCTCTAAATTGCTCCTCATCCTGAATCTTCTTAGAAGCCACCTTTATTCCGAGGATCTCATTGAGTAACCAAGGTAGGGAGTATAGCCTAAAATATATCTGATCTCCTGCTACATTCAAGAGCTCAATTACATTGATTTGAATCAATTTCCCAGGATAATGCAGCTTCGAGTTCCCAAAATACGCATCAAAATTTTATCACCAGGATGGCACCAAATTGGGTTGTTCAATGGTCAACCTAATGCAACTATCTCAAACCACTTTGGATTGAAAGTTATCCCTTCCAGTTACAAGGGTTGTATTTTAAGTGATTTTGTAAGTGGAAGATGTATGAAAGACTACCATTGCTCATGGAGTCAATTATGGTACTTCAATCACAAGCAAATGTATTTCATGGAAGCTGAGGCAAGTAAGCTTAACAAATAACTTTTTACAAAATACACATAACACATGAAGGAAATTAGAGCATAATACTATGGATTCCAATTAATCATGAGAATATGAAGCTGATGATAATATGAGAAATAGAAAAACACAAACACATAAGCTTAAAATAAATCTTAGGTCTGAAAAACAATTTCTTCAACTCTATATAAGCTTGGTAAAACAAAATTACATAATATTCCTCTCATCTACATTCATCAACCCACCCTCTCAAATTCAATAAACCTCTCTTTTATAGAGTGATACCTCTGTTACAAAGGTTTTCCACCTGGGCTATGTTGAGTCAATATAATGTCTTAAATTTCTAACATAAATTATTGACCGGGGTTAGTAAACTGATGAAGTGTGGTTCAATGTATGTGCTTAGTTAACCTTTCTCTTACTTCATTGTTTTGTATTTTATATTGTTTTTGGAAGTTCTTTTCTTTGATGTCTAAAAAGTGTTAATCTAAAAAATATGAAAAGAATCAAATGAATCTAATGATTTTTAAGAAGGAAGAAAAGGAAATGTTCCCAAGTTAATCTAATTTACAGAAAAAATAAACCAAGAACTGTTGCTTGGTTAGAACCTTATTTGGAAAACAAAGCATCTATTTTATCTTATCATTAGTCATATTCCATGGATTTAAGTCTTAAAGCTAAGAATGAAATTGCAATGCTTGAAAGTAAAGACAGAAAATGAAATCAACTAATTGTACCTCTAGTTACTCCCACATTCAATTTTGAAGTATGACCTTCTTGAAATGATGTATTAAGCAACTTTATGTACTTTAAATCCTAATGTCCTAGAACAGTAAGCAGAGAAAAAAATCTAATGTATTTTTAGTTACTCCAATATTCAATTTTGAAGTATGATCTTCTTGAAATGGTGTCAAGAAACCAATTACACTTGATGATCTAGAAAATCAAATAAGTCATGTAGAAGGTAACTCATTAATTTCATTCATTAAACATTCAATCATCCAATTTTGAAGTATGATTAAATCAATCTCCTTGAAATGATCTTTAGTAATATCAGTGAGAAACTAAGTGAGGATCTAAAATAAAAATGTGAAAGCATAAACAACTAATGTATATTTTACTTTCTCCAACATTTCAATATGAAGTACTACCTTCTTGAAGTGCTGTGTAAGAAGTCAATTATGCCATAGTTTCTAAATTCCTAGAAATAAAATAACAATGTGCAGAGTAAATTCAATCACTGTATGAATTAGACATTTAGCCATTCAATTTAGGATCATCATCATCTTCAAATGGATTTCAGGAACATCCATTAATACAATTAATTGATAATTCTAATCTAAGAAAATAAATGGCAGAACAGTAAATAAAACTAGATAATTGTAAATTCTTATTGCTCCAAAGCAATCCAATTTTGGAAAATAGATAAGGCACTACTTTCTTGAGATGCTTATTAGGAAACATAATATTACACAGTGAAGTAAATCTAGATTTCAAAATAAAATAACAATTGCAATGGAAAACTAAACTATTTGCACGAATCCAAGTAAAACAAACTAATTAATCTTACAAATTTATAAAGGGATGCACATGGTTGATGGGGGGCCTTCCATTATCCAATAGCATTCCAACTCGCAAAACTTCACATTCTAAAACTCAATAATAGAAAATAATTTTCCTTATTGATAAACTCACAACTTTACATAATGTAAATCTACACTCCTAATCTCATTACATCAATAGCTCTTCCCTTTACATCGCATTCCATCTCAACCTTTTTACAAAACATTCTATAATTCGTTCTCTTCTTCTCCTGTTTTTCACATCTCTTTGATAGGAGAAAGCTTCCCCTATTATAGAAAAATATGAAAATTTATCTCATTAATGATATTCCATGAATCTCTCCCTATATCTTAAAGTTACAATCAAAATAGGAAATGATAATACACATGTCTTCTTAGAGTTTTAATACAAATAGAAAATGAGACACGTATCCTCATGATCCCATGATCTTCTCCACTCAAATTTGAATTTGGTTTTGGGAGGCCACATAAAGGTCTTTTAGAAGCTTCCTTTTGACTTACACATGGAAACAATCTCATCCCACTTGTTAGGTATAAGCATATGCACATTATTTTCTAATTTTTAACCACAAATTCACTTAAAAATGCTAATAATTAATAAAGTTTGGAAAAACATAAATGTAACCCAATAGTGGTAATGGTAAGGTAGATGTAATGAAATGGAGGTGGAATGAAGGTGATCATATGGAAATATAAGTGAAAATGTAATGGAAGTGAATAACAATTTCAACGCCCAACATACCCCCAAACTGAAGCTATTGCATGTCCTCATGTAATCTATTACATTATTTTTTTTATCCTTGAGCTTTGGCTTAACTTTGCGTGATATCATTTGATAACTTCATACTTCTACAAAGTTCTTTACTTGAATTGCAACATGGTTGGTTCTTGTGTTACAACCATATTTTTTTGTTGCATTCAATTTTTACCTTTGATCTTTGCATAATGAATAATTTGATTTTTATTGCAAAGTGTATCTTTATTGGATTGCATCATGGTTCGTTCTTGTGTGACAACCATGATTGTGTTTGTATTCAATTATATTTTGAGTAATTTTTAAAAGCCATTGTATGCTCATAATAATAATGTAATACTTAATATATTTTGGAAGTATGTGGGTTTCTGAATGTGATATGAACATGGGAAAGTATGAATATGAATGTATCCCTATCCCCCCCCCCCCCCCAACTGATGGTATTGGAAATTTAATGAAATGAGGAAGAAAAATGTTTTTTCCAAAAAAATATCATTCTAGATTTTCAAGGAATTCTATGGTAAAAAGTTAGAAAATGACGTACCTTAACGTACCCTTTGAAAATGGATGAGCTGCATGTGTAGTGGCTGCAAAATTATGATCATAATCTTCTTCAAGTGGTTGTATAAGTTATGGAGAAAAGAGTAAAGATGTATTTTTATTGCTTCTACTAAAACTGCTGAATTTGTTGTGGAATGGTGTTGATTTTGTTGTTGTCATTTGATTCTGTTCCGTAGCTGCTATCTGATTCTACAACTGCATAGCTTCTTCATTTTCTCAAAAATGTTGAAAATGATAGTCTTCATGTCTTAAAAACTCATTGGCACAATTCCTGCTGTGTGAATAGATGTTGTGATGTCGAACATAGCAGGAAATTGTTGACTTAGTGGCCATTAATTGATGCCACTAATCAACACGAGGACTCCCACCATTGATGATAGTGAGAGTCAAGGTGCCAAAACACATCTTGCTAGGGATGAATAATTTTTCTATTGTTGAGTACCTAGAAGATCCGATGAACAAGGGACATTAATGTATTCCCATTGTTCTTCGGCAAGAATACTTTCCATTAATGCATGCAAGTCTCAAGGTGTTTTTTCAAGGAATTTAGACTCAAAGGACTATGGACTCAATAATTTTCATTGAAGCACGGTTTATTTGCGAAATGAAAATGATAGAAAAAGGAAAATTAGAATGGAAGATGACAATGGAAAATAAAAATTACAATGGGCAATAAGCATGTCAATGAGCTTCTTGATTTTATTTGTGGAGTAGACAAAAATTAATGGAAAGTGTATGTGAATGAAGGAAAATGAACAACTAACTCTTGTTGGGAAAATAATTGTGGCTTTCTTTGAAGTTCTTGGTTGCATTTACAATTCAAAAAGGGAGGAAAAGTAATGGTCTTAATGGATATGGACATGGACTTGTTCTTATGTTTCTCATGAAATTGGTCCTTTGAAAACCAATTGTGCACTTAATTAGTTTCCTTCAATGATCATTCGATCATCCCAAACCTGCAAAAAAAAAACTTGACATAAAGAACATAAGTGTGTTAAAAAAGAAGTAGCTAATTGCTTTTTTATTCTTACGCAAAAATTAAATTTCAAATGAAATAGATTAAGAAAAATCAAAAAGTTTTATATTCGGTCCAATTCATGATATTGATAACAATCCATTTTTAAATAATAACCATGAAAAATAAATCAACTCCCTATTGTCAAATGACTTCATGCACTGTGCTTAGTAAAACGATTGGCATCACAAAGGTTCGTTGTGTCCTGTAAGTTAAAACTTCATATAAAAATACACAGATCAACAATATTAATGCCAAATATTCATAAATCATCTAAATAATCTTCCAATTGTTCTGCAAGCCAAAAAAAGGAATTATTAATAAATAAAATGATTTTATTATATATATATATATATATATATATATATATATATATATATATATATATATAATTTTATTTTTTTGAATGATTTTTATTTCAAAATTTTTCTTTATTAAAAGAAATTATTAATAATATATATATATATATATATATATATATATATATATATTTAGGACCCCTCTGATTTTATTTGATGATAGGTAAATTTTAGTTCTATCATTTCCCCTTCTTTGAAATTGCTATATCTCAAAATCTAAGTGAAAAACATTAACAATGAAGGGGTCAGGATACAACTAGAAATTATTATTTTTGCCCTGATCTATATAGCATTAAAGTCCTCCATACATCCCAAAAAAATTCCTTCTAATAGGTAGCCCTAACAGGCATACACAGACAATAAGGAAATCACATTTTATTTTCCATGGCATTTCAAATGGTCTTTGAACTTTTACATCCTATTTCTGTATTGACTATGACATTCTCTAGTCATGTATCCATGTCTCTTTCGAGGTTTGTAATGTGAAGCAGTTAATAAAAATTTTCTATATTTTCTGCGAAGTTGGAAATGCCATGGACACGCCTTGCCATGACAAATCATTCCACTATGATGTGATAGTTTTTATTTGAGTATAGAACTGTATGCTAGCTTTTCCATAAAAATTGAGGTCGCCTGCAAATGATTCCTTTGAACCCATGAATGAGAAAAAGGGAAATGGAGCTGGCATTAGTATATTAATGTCAACCTAGCCCGCTTCAATCTCATGTTGGAATTTTCTTGCGGCTACACATGATGTTGTGAATATAGAAGCCCCATTGACATCTTGATTTTTTTTCACAATATCAATGGCCTCCTCCAAACATCAAGGACAAGCAATTTCAATGAATGCTGGACACATAGACAGGAAAAAATCATGTCAATCAAGCATAATTTGATTCGAATTCATCCACCGTGCAGTAGTTCTTGCAACTGATTTCCAACAATTAAATTCACCAACCGTTTTTGTTTTCTTCACCCAATCTGGAAATCAAGGCTTCAAAGAACCCATAAATTCTCTCAATCTATTGTGAAATTCACGTACCATTTCTGGGTGAACTAAATTCCCCTATTTTGATAAAAACCCACGTCTCAATTTTTTTATATTTGCCCTGGTTTTCTCATAAACAAGGTTTTAAAATCATGTGTATGAACTGCTGCATTTTCTGTGAAGCTCCGGCAACAAAAATTAATTCTGGTCAGATTTTTTTATTTGCAGGTTTTGAAAGTTGTTTCGATTTAATGTGGAGGTGCTACGATTGAGTGGCTGGGTTGGTCAGATGATTTTTGAGCTTGAAAGATATCTTATGCTACATTTCATCGTTGAAGATTTTCTTCCCAGAAAATTGTGGAGAAGGCATCCAAAACAGTTTGATAATTTCCGTCCATTCAGAACAATATAGTCATTGGATGGATGCTAATTTCCCTTGCTATTTTTTACTGCAAGTGATTAATTTTACGAGAAATTTTGAGTATGCAATTGATTAGTAAGCATAGACTTGATGTATCTAATGGAAACACATAAAAATCCAATGCAATTGTAGAGAGAAAATAGAAAATCAAGGTTTGAATACTTGCAGAGTAAGCCTTGGATAAATTGAGAATGGTATCTGTTGTTTGAGGAGTTAGATCCGCTTCATAAACAGGTTCAAGTTTAATATTTTGAAGGAATACGTGGGATCTTGGCCTCTTTGGTATTGTTTTACCAAAGGCCTTGGCCATTGTTGTTGGCTGTTTTGAAAAGTTTTTTTTTTGTTTTTTTTTTTTTTTTAATTTTCTTTATTAAAAAGAAATTATTAATAAAGAAAATGGAATTTCTTTATTTTTAATTTTTAATTTTCCTTGTTAAAATAAAGAAAATAAATATGACAAGTTTTATTTTTGCTTTTTATTTTCTTTTAACTGATTTGTTAATAAAATTATATATATTATATTTGCAAATATTTGCAAATATACATATATATTTCATTAAACAAAACAATTTATTGAAATTTTTCATCTTTTTTTATTTTAAATTTTATTGTAAAATTAAATGAAATCAAATGATGAAAACATTTTTTTTTTAACATAAAAATTCTCTTTTTCTGATCCTCCAGATCACATAAAGCACGGGGGGAGAGCATACTCGAGAAATTATTAATTGAAAAAAAAAATAGATGTAAGAAATAAGGTCTCCTAATTACACTTCCCCGACAACGGCGCCAAAATGTTGAATCAATTTAATGTCTTAAATTGCTAACATAAATTATCGACCGAGGTTAGTAAACTAATGAAGTGTTGTGCATTGTATGTGCTTAGTTAACCTTTCTCTTACTTCGTTGTTTTTTATTTTATATTGTTTTGGAGGGTTTTGTTCTTTGATGTCTAAAAAGTGTTAATCTAAAAACTATGAAAAGAATCATATAAATCTAATGAATTTTAAGAAGGAAGAAAAGGAAATGTTCCTAAGTTAATGTAATTTATAGAAAAAATAAACCAAGAACTGTTGACTGGTTAGAACCTAATTTGAAAAAAAAATCATCTATTTTATCTTATCATTAGTCCTATTCCATGGATTTAAGTCTTAAAGCTAAGAATGAAATTGCAATGCTTGAAAGTAAAGACAGAAAATGAAATCAACTAATTGTACTTCTAGTTACTCTAGCATTCAATTTTGAAGTATGACCTTCTTGAAATGATGTATTAAGAAACTTTTTGTACTTTAACTCCTAATGTCCTAGAACAGTAAGCAGAGAAAAACATCTAATGTATTTTTAGTTACTCCAACATTCAATTTTTAAGTATGATCTTCTTGAAATGGTGTCAAGCAACCAATTACACGATGATCTAGAAAATCAAATAAGTCATGCAAAAGGTAACTCATTAATTTCATTCATTAAACTTTCAATCATCCAATTTTGAAGTATGATTAAATCAATCTCCTTGGAATGATCTTTAGGAATATCAGTGATGTAACTAAGTGAGGATCTGAAAGAAAAATGTGAAAGCATAAACAACTAATGTATATTTGACTTTCTCCAACATTTCAATATTAAGTAATACCTTCTTGAAGTGTTGTGTAAGAAGTCAATTATGCCTTAGTTTCTAAATTCCTAGAAAGAAAATAACAATGTGCAGAGTAAATTTAATCATTGTATGAATTAGACATTCAACCATTCAATTTAGGATCATCATCATCTTCAAATGGCTTTTAGGAACATCCATTGATACAATTAATTGATAGTTCTAATCTACTAAAATAAATGGTAGAACAGTAAAGAAAACTAGATAACTGTGAATTCTTATTGCTCCAAAGAAATCCAATTTTGGAAAATAGATAAGACACTACTTTATTGAGTTGCTTATTAGGAAAAATAAGATTACACAGTGAAGTAAATTTACATTTGAAAATAAAATAACAATTGTAATGGAAAACTAAACATTTGCATGAATCCAAGTAAAACAAACTAATTAATCATACAAAATTATAAAGGGATGCACATGGTTTATGGGGGGCCTTCCATTGTCCAATAGCATTCCAACTCGCAAAACTTCACATTCTAAAACTCAATAATAGAAAAGAACTTTCCTGATTGATAAACTCACAACTTTACATAATGGAAATCTACACTCCTAATCTCATTACATCAATATCTCTTCACTTTACATCCCATTCCACCTCAACTTTCTTACAAAAAATTCTATAATTCTTTCTCTTCTGCTCCTATTTTTCACATCTCTTTGATAGGAGAAAGATTCCCCTATTTATACAAAAATATGAGAATTTATCTCATTAATGAGAGTCCATGAATCTCTCCCTATATCTTAGAGTTACAATCAAAATAGGAAATGATAATACACATGTCTTCTTAGAGTTTTAATACAAATAGGAAATGAGACACATGTTAGGGTCCCGTGATTTGGCTGATTGGCAAGCCAAATGACAGCGTAACATCAAACCAAGCTTTGGAGCCCAAGGACCTAGCCTTCTTGGACTCAGAGAGGGCTCTCTCTATATGTGTAAGGGATATCTGTATATTTGCTTATTGTGTTCTGATTTTAGGCTAGTTATGAAGTCTGTTTTTGGTTTTGGTTTTTTTATAGTTGTGAGGGATGAAACTGATCAAAGATATAAGATAGGTAAAAAGATGTCAGATCAACTGGGCTATGGGGTCGAAAAGGTCAAGAAAGCTATAAGATGGTGATACAAGGTTGTTGAACGGCCGATTTGATTCAAGGTAGAAAGGATATTTGGGCAAAATGGAGTAAATGGACATCAATTTTGTGAACAACAAAGAGTTTCAAGCATAACTATTTCAATAGATAACATAAACATGGTAGGGCAAACCATTAATCATGCAAAATGTAACTATAAGCTAATCAATACATAGAAATAAACATTCAAGCCATGCATAGAAGTATAAGACCCTCTAACTTTGGGAAATGGATATCAGACTTTGGGGAAAACACTTAAGAAAGACAAAAAACTTAACTTACTATGCTGGAATGCCTAAACACAGCACTTCAAGTTATTGGGCACTTTGAACAACAAGATTTGCATAGTTTTAGGCAAAGGGCGAGATCAAAACTAGGCCTCCTTGGTTCAAACAAAATGATAATCTAATCAGTCAAAGAGAAATTTCATGGATGGAACTATAGCTAGCCATAGGTAAGCAGGGCGTACCGTAAGTCATACTTAGCATGCATAGAACTATGAATGAAACAAGTAACAATATCCTAAGTATTAAAGAGCAGTCAAGAATTCTTTAATGTTACTTAGGAAGAAGAAAACAAAGAAGCTATGAAGAAACAGGAAATTTGAGGTGCCTCCATGGGCATATCTCAATTTTTTTCTCTACTGATCTATAGCAAGTAAGAAACATGTATTCATGAATGAAAACTAGAAGACAACAACAAAGCAAGAGACACTATACCATTCTACCAAGTCATGGAATCCAACAACAATCCTTCGTCATTCATCCAAGAGCATCCAAGAGGCAATCCAAAAGCATAAGACAAATATTTCTTCCAAAGCTTATATGACCATATATTGCTTCTCTTCTCAAGCTCAACCTTGTTTTACAATGAAAGCCTTTGGAATATATAGGCTTAAGCGAGGAAAACCTCATGGTTCAACTTGCCATCCTATTGGCCTAATCAAAATATCTAAACTTGTCCTTAAGGCTTTGCAAAGCCCAAGGCACAAAATATCTCATAAAATATCAAGAAAATGCTAGAAAAGGAAAAATAATTGACTTTTCACTATTTTCCATGTGTAAAAATAGCTAAACACACATTTGGAAAAGCAGATTTTAGAGGTTCAAAAATTACAAAAATATTCAAAATTTATATCAGCAAAAGGTCCCCTGACTTGTCGGAAACATTTGGCAGCCTTCCCGATGTCAAAACAAGGCTCATGATAGCTCTTTGGAAAGCTCTAAGTGTCTACTTTCCAGAAAAACTGAAATTTTTCTAGATCTGATGCCTCGAAGTCCTCCAAAACTGCACATGTGTGTAAAAAACCAGAAAATTACAGTTTGTTGATAGACCAGGCAGAGTGTGCAAAAAGCAAGCATTTTTCACCATTTCGAGGGGGAAAATGATCTCGAAATGTTCTGAAAATTGCTGAAGGTGTGCTCCTGAATTTATGGCATCCAATGATACCATTCTCCTCCTTTGACGAATCCTAAAAATGAAATGGCGAATTTCGTGAGTTTTGACCAAAAACTCAAAAATGCCAAAAAACCAAAGCATGTCAAAATTTGCCAAAAATCAGTGTGTATGACCCTCAAGGGTCCCTAGCAACATGTTCTGAAGCATAAGCCAAAATATGAAGTCCTGATGTGTCCTTTCTCACTTTTCGTGTCGGACGCTTCTGCAAAACCAAGATGCCTCAAAAGTTCTTGAAATGTGTTTTCAAACACAACTCTGTCTCAGTCTGTCAACTCATTGTTGATAAGGCAACAATGATTTTGAATGTAGTGTGAAAACGCCCTTTAACACACCACCCTCTGCCCCTTTTCAAAACAATGCTTTCCACTTGATATGCAATTCAACAAGTAAACTTGAAGAACAAAAAGACAGTCAATCAGTATACACAGTCAACAATGATCTTTTTTCTATGTTTATGGTAAGGGTGCCCTGCCCTTGGATGTTTTGAGGATATAAGCCACCTTTTTCTTTTTAGAGGAAGGTAAAAACACAGTTTTTAGTTCAAAACATTCTCTTTCCTTGTAGGCACTTCACCAGTATTTTCAACACTACACCACAGTCAAACAAAGGAGATCCACACAGTCAAAGTCACTGTTTATAGAATGAGGTGGCATAGTTTGAAGTGTTTCTGAGGTGGTAGCAAAGGTTTTGCAGTAGTCAAAAACCAACAAGCCTGTTTTCAAACATGATATTTTCCCTCTTTATACTCTACTGTCTTCATACAAGGTTTTGACCAAAACACCTTCAACTGACCACACTGCTTCCTCACTAAGGTCTGACTGTTTGGAGGGTATTTATAGGTTTTGAAACACTAAGAAGGAACCACCTTTTTTAATATTCTTTCTGCTGGTGAATTCGAGCTATTTCAAACTCAGATTTTAAATCAAAATACCCTATTCCCCTTTTAACATAGTCACTTAACATAACTTGTTTCAAACCAAATTTCTTTTGCCCCAAACATCATCTAGCAAACGTAACTTTAAGGGGGAGCAGTGCAAAGTACCTCAAAACATGATGCAAAACATTTTTCGTGAGTCAAAGTCACCTTGGAGGTGGGTTGAAAGCGTGTTGGATGTGTTCAAATGTTGCAAATCAAGCACGACACTCTTAAAGGAGAAAACGCCGCGCATGAAGGTGTGTCAGGTCACTGTCGGGCCCTTGTGACCCGCGGCTACAGGAGCACTGTGCGCTTGCATAGGAGCGCCACGCGCCTTTGTTACCCTTTTCAAATGATGCACACAGGAGCGCCGCGTGGTTGCACAGGAGCGCCGCACGGTGTAAACACTTCTAAAACGCTGAAAACCGGTTTGAAAACTCTGTTTCTCCGCTTGAAATTCCTTTCTTTGGTCTTGAGGGCAGCGAGAGGAGCTTTGTGAGTGTTTTGGACTTTGCAAAAACGAATGTGCCACGGTCATTTACCCTTTTTAGAGAGCAAAAAACCAACGGTTCTTTCACATTTGATTTGGAGAGGGTTTATTCGAAAATTTTGAAGATGCATTTGCTTTCAAATCAAAAATTTGAAACCTTTCTTTTCGAGACATAAACTGGTGCCCTTTGTTTGGAAATGTTTATAGTGGTGAAGACCATTAGGCTATAGGTGAGACCTCCCTTAACCTTTGTGAGAATTGGAAATTTTGACTACTTCTAATTCAGAGAATAAAAAGGGTCCTCCTTTTGGATACTGTAATTCCAAACTTCTTTCTCACCTATTATCTTTGTATTCTTTATCCGTTGTAACAATGTGTGAAGGGGCCTCCCTTTTGACAGTGGCATGCTCATATTACCTTTACTTAGTCCTAGGACTCAAAACACATATTATGATCTTTCTTTCATTCTTATAACCCTCTATATTTATTTATAATGCCTTTATGCTGAAGAAGAAACTTAACTGCCACTTCAAAATCTTTTATATACGGGTCTTTGAAAGGCATACCTGTCTTTGTCATTTGGAAAGAGGATATTTTCTTGCTTTTGCAACATAAACTAACATTTTTATTTGGAGTTGATGATGCCCACTGTGCAACTAATCTTGACTATAAGTGCAAAAATGCAGTTGCACCCACCTATGTTTGATCATCCTCTGTCTAAGAAAGGCGCTTTTTCCACAATCTTTCATCTGCTCAAAGTATACCAGCATGGTGTCTTGGGTCCTTTGTTATAGGAACAGACTGTCTTTTGAAAACCAAAGGTATTTTTCCTTTTTTTCCACTGTAATGAGTTTTTTGAAAGCATCCTCTTATGGGCAGGAGGATCAAAGTCCTTTGAAACATAATCTTTACCATGTCCTTTGCCTGTGTAGTGACACAACTCATGAACCATTCTTCAGTTGGTTTTGTTTTGACTGCACCCTGTCTTTTGAGAGTACAGTTGTTAAGAAATAAGTTTGACATCCTTGGATTTCAGTGGTACCCCTACTTTCCATTTGGTCTCTTACCTGGATTCTCTGATCAAACAGACCTTGAAATCAGTTAATGCCCTGGCCATCTGCTTATGAATGAAGGAGGCCTTTTTCTCTTAGAAAAATATATGTGCTTTGTCAACCTTCTGTCCTAGCCACATGTAGGCTGCTTGATGAACATATTGACAAGGGATTTTCTCATGGATGATGGTAGAAAACAAAATTGAAAACATTAATGCTTTTACCTCTGCCTGTGACCATTACTTTGCTTCAGAAAATCTGTGTCACTGTCTTAGTGTTCATTAAAACAAAACTGTCTTACAGTTAGTTTGCAATTCTTAAAGTCAAACAATGGCCATCGCCCTCTACTTGTAGATGAAGGAGGCGCCTTAAAACCCTCTGCTTATAGATGAAGGAGGTTCTTAGCCATGACAGATTACAAGTCTGTTTGACAGTGTTGTTTTTCTTCTACTGTCTTTTCAGGCTGAATGAAGCTGCGAGAGCTTGATGAGAGATTCTCTTTGCCCTACAGATGCATCTTAGGCTTATGATCACATTGAGAAGTAGTTGTCTTCTTATGTGGAGCCAAGAATTGTCTTCTGAGATGCTGATATGATTTTATTCTTGAAAGATCTATAAAACACTATAAAACACCTATAATCAGCTTAAGAATATGGTCTGTGTATCGCTGAGACTTAAGGGCGTATAAGTGGCGCGACTTAGGGTTGTGACTGACTTCATTAGCAGAGTGGGAGGTCTGTTATGACTGGTTTATAGCAGATGGAGGTTTTTTGGCTCTTTGATGGTTGGCAAGGGTGAAATGTCTTAAAGCGCCACTTCCTAACTTAGGGGAGATTGTTTGAATATATTTGGATTGTCTTTTTAGGGCTGGTGGGCAGACTAATATGGCTGAGGCAAGGTAGGATTTGATAATGAGGTTTCATCTTGTCATGGGCGGACTGAAAAGTAGGAGGGTGAAAAAGTTTTATGGGTGTTTTCCCAGTCGGCAAATATGACAAATTTTTGGATCAGCTGCTAGAAAACTTGGCTGTGAGAACTAGTCATCACTAATAAGTGAAAAATACTGATGACTAATAGTGGCTCCATTTGGGGAGGGCGGCTCCTTTTCAGGAGGTGTCCAAAATTTCAGATATCTGGCTTATGAAGACCAGTGCCTTACCCATTGGCGCAATATTTCATTCTTCCTTGATGCTATTTCTGAAATGTGACAGCATGATTATCATCAATGATATTTCTACCTACCCCACTATCTTTCCTAACATTTTTTCCTTCTTTTTTGGCGCATTTGAACTAGCAGCCTTTTGAAAACATATTTTTCTTTTTGTAAAATGAACCTATCTATTTCTACACTTATATCTGCCGGGAGTTCAGATTAAACTGATGAAATCCTTGATTACTCTACCTACGCTAGATCAACTGTCAAGATTAAGCTGTTTGACAAGATTTTGTTCTCTAATCTAAAACATGAAATTTAAAAGATGATCAAATCAGGATTAGACAGTCTGATTTTTCATGCGTTTGCGGCATAAAAGACAAGCTGCACAAAAATATTATTTTGCATAAAATGGAAACTAGGAAAACAGGGCTAAGATGCACAATTTTTTTTCATCCCCGCTTCCCTCTTTGGTTCTGTTTTGGGCGTGTGGAACCAGAATATTTTCCTAATCTACTCTCTCTGATAAGTCAATCTTACACAATGTTGACCATCTTTTTCACTCACTAACTTATCAACAATTAAATTTAAACATGTTCAGCTATGATTAGGCTAGATAGATGAACAAGACATTGAAGTACTAGTAGCAGCATTTAGACTCGCGCGCTTTCCAAAGGAATATTTTTTGGAACATGGGACTTTACCATTGATTTTTAGAAACTGCCCTCTTTTTCTACTTTTCACTGGTTTTTGTATTTTCTGCTTTTTCACTTTTTCTTCAAACAGTCTAAAATTGGAAAGAAGCTCGCAAGGCTGAGCTTTAACTATCTACCTATCCAAGCCTAAACTATACACAACATACACATTTGGTGAACTCTTATTTCCAATGTAACCAGTCAAGTAGATGATTGCATGGGTGATTCTGGTTTAGTTGTTTCATGATGCAGAAATAATGAAAGGGCCACTCCCATTTGATTTGTTTCTAGACAGTAGTGCTTAAGTTTTTTCTCATTCTTGGCAGCAACTTGTTCATGATAGAACCCACTACTCCTTCAGATTTCTCAAGGAAAACAACAAATGGATCTTGGAATAATACCTGATCTAGAGGATTGGATATATGTGCTTCATTCAGGACTACTCTTTCTTCCACTTGGCTATATCTAGGATTCTCCTGGTAAAGCAACTCTTCCCCTTGCTCATGATCACTTGAAATGTCAGACTCATCATATATTTCATGAGTGTAGTTTTCTTTCCAAGCTGATGTGTTTTGATAGGGCGGGCTGAAAACTGTGTGAAGGTCATCAGGTTGATGGGCAGGGATACACTTGGACAGTAAATTATCTTGAAAGGATAGTGACAACTCCCATGTGTTCATCAACCTATATTTCTTTATCTGCAATTTGTAACTCAATGGAACTTGGTGGCTGCAAATCTGGAGTAAAGGAAGATTCTATGTCTAAAATTATTTCCTCAACCATTTTAGGAAAAGGCTTCTCATTTACAACATGCTCGAGAATTTCATCATCCTCCTCAACCTCATCACAAAGCTGAAAAACTGTTGATTTCCAATTATGTGAATGTTATCTCTGATGGATGGAAGTGAAGTAGAGCAAAGAGTCTGAGACTCTTCACTTACTTCTAAATTCTCAAGGCTCTTCTCATCAGTGTCATAGATGACCCGTAATGGTTGTTTACTTTTCTCAATTTTATGAAATTGAGCTTTCTCCCGAAAATCAAAAACTGAGTCTTCTGCAAAGTTAGCTTCTGTTTGGAAATCATAATCATCAACATATTGATCAAACATTGGAGAATCATTAACATAAGTAATGTCACCAGCCATGTATATTGGACTATCAGATTTATTTTCTTCAACTTGATTTACAAATCTATTTTCTGACTTATGATATGCAGGATTAACAGGAAAAAGATCAGAGAAGTTTTGGTTAAATGAAGTTTCAGAGGTTGTTTGCATGTTTATAATTTGATATATTTCCTCTTCAGTTAAAGGAGAAGGTATTTTTTGTTTTCTTTGAAGTGGGCAACAATTTTTTTCCATTTTTTGTGGAAGTTGATCTTGTGGCTGAAAGTCCTCTTGTACTTCACAGGGAAGGGCAGATGGACTGTTATTGGTTTCAACCTTTTCAAAGAGCTCTTGTGGATCCTCTCTTATTTTTTGATGGGTTTCATCCAGGATCAACTCTTCTTGGTCATATTGATTGTTAGATTGGGTAAGAAAATTATGGACCTCCTCTAAAAAATCCTCAGGATGCCAATTTCCTAAGTTTTCTTCAATGCTTACAAGGTGTTGTATGAGGTTTTCAAAGTGATCATAGCAATTTTCAACCAATGATAGAGATGGAAAATGCCCTATATAGCGTTTACAAAATACTTTGTGGAAATCCTTTAAAGAAAACAACGTGTCAGGTTCTAGGCCTTCATACCATTCTCTTGCCTCTTCTTCTAATGTACCCATGAACATTTTCATGAGGCAGTCCTCATGCCATTCAACCTTTAACTTCCATACATGTATATGAAATTTGATGAGGTGTAAAAATGGGTCGTCAATATTTTCATTTCGAAAGAGAGGTAGTTTTATGAACCAATTTACATCTATAGGAATTTTGTGTGGGAAACCAGGGTTATGTTCTCTGCTCATCGGAGCATATCTCCTTTGTGTCCTCAGGTGGAGGAATTGAACCATGCTTTCCTCCATTGGCATGATTGGGATTACTTAATGCATTCCTAGGAGACTTTATAAGGACTAATGGGGAAAAAGGCCTACTGGAGGCTACTGGAGTCGCCAGGTGGAACTTGATTGTTTTGAAAAGATGTAGCTATGGTCCGCCACCAGTAACTAAGGAAAAAGCCAAACTGGGAATTGTTTTGGGGTTTTTCTGAGTTTTATGTGCAGTTTATGGTTTATTTAAAAGTATTCTAAACCTGTTTCATCACTTTGCTAAGGTGGCGAGAACAGAAAGAGTTTACTCTAAATGATCTGCGGACTGCTTGTTTGAGTTTAGTGTTTGAAGGACCCAAAAGTCTATAAGAGTTCGCTAGACTGTCATGTACTCAGTGTCCCACCATCTCCCGCTATGTTAGTGAGTGATGGGATAGGTCAATCGAATAGTAATCTAGAGTTCGGTAAAATAGTAAGGCCTACTGGAGGCTAGTGGAGTCGCCAGGTGGTTTTTTAGTTGTTTTGAGGTATATGTGTATGGTCCACCACCAGTACTAACAAAAACCAATCTAAGGGAGTTTTTTGTGGTTTTTTCTGAGTTTTATGTGCAACCTAGGATGTAAGAGTGTTATAAACCTGATTCATCACTTTGCTAGGATGGTGAAAAAGAGAGTTTACTCTAAATGATTCTAAATACTGATGGTCTAAGTTTAGTGTTGAAGGACTAAAGAGTCTATAAGAGTTTGCTAGACTATCATGTACTCAGTAAGTCCCACAATGATCACCATTATGTTAGGGTCCCATGATTTGGCTGATTGGCAAGCCAAATGACAGTGTAACATCAAACCAAGCTTTGGAGCCCAAGGACCTAGCCTTCCTGGACTTAGAGAGGGCTCTCTCTATATGTGTAAGGGATATCTGTGTGTTTGCTTATTGTGTTCTGATTTTAGGCTAGTTATGAAGTCTGTTTTTGGTTTTGGTTTTTTTCTAGTTGTGAGGGTTGAAACTGATCAAAGATATAAGATAGGTAAAAATATGTTAGATCAACTGGGCTATGGGGTCGAAAAGTTCAAGAAAGCTATAATATGGTGATACAAGGCTGTTGAAGGGCCGATTTGATTCAAGGTAGAAAGGATCTTTGGGAAAAATGGTGTAAATGGACATCAAGTTTGTGAACAACAAAGAGTTTCAAGCATAACTAGTTCAATAGATAACATAAACATGGTAGGGAAAACCATTAATCATGAAAAATGTAACTATAAGCTAATCAATACATAAAAATAAATATTCAAGCCATGCATAGAAGTATAAGACCCTCTAACTTTGGGAAATGACTATCAGAATTTGGGGAAAACACTTAAGAAAGACAAAAAACATAACTTACTATGCTGGAACGCCTAAACACAGCACTTCAAGTTATTGGGCACTTTGAACAACAAGATTTGCATAGTTTTAGGCAAAGGGATAGATCGAAACTAGGCCTCCTTGGTTCAAACAAAATGATAATATAATCAGTCAAAGAGAAATTTCATGGATGGAACTATAGCTAGCCATAGGTAAGCAGGGCGTATCGTAAGTCATACTTAGCATGCATAGAACTATGAAAGAAACAATTAACAATATCCTAAGTATTAAAGAGTAGTCAAGAATTATTTAATGTTACTTAGGAAGAAGAAAACAAAGAAGCTATGAAGAAACAGGAAATTTGAGGTGCCTCCATGGGCATATCTCAAATTTTTTCTCTACTGATCTATAGCAAGAAAGAAACATATATTCATGAATGAAAAATAGAAGACAACAACAAAGCAAGAGACACTATACCATTCTACCAAGTCATGGAATCCAACAACAATCCTTCTTCATTCATCCAAGAGCATCCAAGAGGCAATCCAAAAGCATAAGACAAGTATTTCTTCCAAAGCTTATATGACCATATATTGCTTCTCTTCTCAAGTTTAGCCTTGTTTTACAATGAAAACCTTTGGAATATATAGGCTTAAGTGAGGAAAACTTCATGGTTCAACTTGCCATCCTATTGGCCTAATTAAAATATCTAAACTTGTCCTTGAGGCTTTGCAAAGCCCAAGGCACAAAATATCTCATAAAATATCTAGAAAATGCTAAAAAAGGAAAAATAATTGACTTTGCACTATTTTCCATGTGCAAAAATAGCTAAACGCACATTTGGAAAAAGCAGATTTTAGAGGTTCAAAAATTACAAAAATATTCAAAATTTATATCAGCAAAAGGTCCCCTCACTTGCTGGTAACATTTGGCAGCCTTCCCGACGTGGAAATGAGGCTCATGATAGCTCGTTGGAAAGCTCTAAGTGTCTACTTTCTAGAAAAACTGAAATTTTCTCCTCCTTTGATGAATCCTCAAAATGAAATGGCGAATTTCGTGAGTTTTGACCAAAAACTCAAGAATGCCAAAAAACCAAAGCATGTCAAAATTTGCCCAAAATCGGTGTGTATGACCCTCAAGGGTCCCTAGCAACATGTTCTGAAGCATAAGCCAAAATATGAAGTCCTGATGTGTCTTTTCTCACTTTCCGTGCCGGGCGCTTCTGCAAAACCAAGATGCCTCAAAAGTTCTTGAAATGTGTTTTCAAAAACAACTCTGTCTCAGTCTGTCAACTCATTGTTGATAAGGCAAAAATGATTTTGAATGTAGTGTGAAAACGCCCTTTAACACACCACCCTCTGCCCCTTTTCAAAACAATGCTTTCCACTTTATATGCAATTCAACAAGTAAACTTGAAGAACTAAAAGACAGTCAATCAGTATAAACAGTCAACAATGATATTTTTTCTGTGTTTGTGGTAAGGGTGCCCTGCCCTTGGATGTTTTGAGGATATAAGCCACCCTTTTATTTTTAGAGGAAGGTAAAAACACAGTTTTTAGTTCAAAACATTCTCTTTCCTTGTAGGCACTTCACCAGTATTTTCAACACTACACCACAGTCAAACAAAGGAGATCCACACAGTCAAAGTCACTGTTTATAGAATGAGGTGGCATAGTTTGAAATGTTTCTGAGGTGGTAGCAAACGTCTTATAGCAGTCAAAAACCAACAAGCCTGTTTTCAGACATGATATTTGCCCTCTTTATACTCTATTGTCTTCATACAAGGTTTTGACCAAAACACCTTCAACTGACCACACTGCTTCCTCACTAAGGTCTGACTATTTGGAGGGTATTTATAGGTTTTGAAACACTAAGAAGGAACCACCTTTTTTAATATGATTTCTGCTAGTGAATCCGAGCTATTCAAACTCAGATTTTAAATCAAAATACCCTATTCCCCTTTTAACATAGTCACTTAACATAACTTGTTTCAAACCAAATTTCTTCTGCCCCAAACATCATCTAGCAAACATGAATTTAAGGGGGAGCAGTGCAAAGTACCGCAAAAAATGATGCAAAACATTTTTTGTGAGTCGAAGTCACCTTGGAGGCGGGTTGAAAGCGTGTTCGATGCGTTCAAATGTTGCAAATCAAGCGCGGCACTCTTAAAGGAGAAAATGCCACGCATGAAGGTGTGTCGGGTCACTGTCGGGCCCTTGTGACCCGCGGCTACAGGAGCGCCACGCGCTTGCACAGGAGCGCTGCGCGCCTTTGTTACCCTTTGCAAATGATGCACACAGGAGCGCCGCGCGGTGTAAACACTTCTAAAACAATGAAAACCGGTTTGAAAACTCTGTTTCTCCGCTTGAAATTCTTTTCTCTGGTCTTGAGGGCAGTGAGAGGAGCTTTGTGAGTGTTTTGGACTTTGCAAAAATGAATGTGCCACGGTCATTTACCCTTTTTAGAGAGGAACAAACCAATGGTTCTTTCACATTTGATTTGGAGAGGGTTTATTCGAAAAGTTTGAAGATGCATTTGCTTTCAAATCAAAAATTTGAAACCTTTCTTTTCGAGACATAAACTGGTGCCCTTAGTTTGGAAATGTTTATAGTGGTAAAGATCATTAGGCTATAGGTGAGACCTCCCTTAACCTTTGTGAGAATTGGAAAGTTTGACTACTTCTAATTCAGAGAATAAAAAGGGTCCTCCTTTTGGATACTGTAATTCCAAACTTCTTTCTCACCTATTATCTTTGTATTCTTTATCCGTTGTAACAATGTGTGAAGGGGCCTCCCTTTTGACAGTGGCATGCTCATATTACCTTTACTTAGTCCTAGGACTCAAAACAAATATTATGATCTTTCTTTCATTCTTATAACCCTCTATATTTATTTATAATGCCTTTATGCTGAAGAAGAAACTTAACTGCCACTTCAAAATCTTTTATACCTCTGGTCTTTGAAAGGCATACCTGTCTTTGTCATTTGGAAAGAGGATATTTTCTTGCTTTTGCAAAATAAACTAACATTTTGCTTTGGAGTTAATGATGCCCACTGTGCAACTAATCTTGACTATAAGTGCAAAAATGCAGTTGCACCCACCTATGTTTGATCATCCTCTGTCTAAGAAAGGCGCTTTTTCCACAATCTTTCATCTGCTCAAAGTATACCAGCATGGTGTCTTGGGTCCTTTGTTATAGGAACAGACTGTCTTTTGAAAACCAAAGGTATTTTTCCTTTTTTTCCACTATAATGATTTTTTTGAAAGCATCCTCTTAAGAGCAGGAGGATCAAATTCCTTTGAAACATAATCTTTACCATGTCCTTTTCCTGTGTAGTGACACAACTCATCAACCATTCTTCAGTTGGTTTTGTTTTGACTACACCCTGTCTTTTGAGAGTACAACTGTTAAGAGATAAGTTTGACCTCCTTGGATTGCAGTGGTACCCCTACTTTCCATTTGGTCTCTTACCTGGCTTCTATGATCAAACAGACCTTGAAATCAGTTAATGCCCTGGCCATCTGCTTATGAATGAAGGAGGCCTTTTTCTCTTAGCAAAATATCTGTGCTTTGTCAACCTTCTGTCCCAGCCACATGTAGGCTGCCTGATGAACATATTGACAAGGGCTTTTCTCATGGATGATGGTAGAAAACAAAATTGAAAACATTAATGCTTTTACCTCTTCCTGTGACCATTACTTTGCTTCAGAAAATCTGTGTCACTGTCTTACTGTTCATTAAAACAAATCTGTCTTACAGTTAGTTTGCAATTCTTCAAGTCAAACAATGGCCATCGCCCTCTACTTGTAGATGAAGGAGGTGCCTTAAAACCCTATGCTTATAGATGAAGGAGTTTCTTAGCCATGACAGATTACAAGTCTGTTTGACAGTGTTGTTTTTCTTCTACTGTCTTCTCAGGCTGAATGAAGCTGCGGGAGCTTGATGAGAGATTCTCTTTTCCCTACAGATGCATATCAGGCTTAAGATCACATTGAGAAGCATTTTTCTTCTTATGTGGAGCCAAGAATTGTCTTCTGAGATGCTGATATGATTTTATTCTTGAAAGATCCATAAAACACTGTAAAACACCTATAATCAGCTTAAGAATATGGTCTGTGTATCGCTGAGACTTAAGGGCATATAAGTGGCGCGACTTAGGGCTGTGACTAACTTCATTAGTAGAGTGGGAGGTCTGTTATGACTGGTTTATAGCAGATGGAGGTTTTTTGGCTCTTTGATGGTTGGCAAGGGTGAAATTTCTTAAAGCGCCACTTCCTAACTTAGGGGAGATTGTTTGAATATATTTGGATTGTCTTTTTAGGGCTGATGGGCAGACTAGTATGGCTGAGGCAAGGTAGGATTTGATAATGAGGTTTCATCTTGTCATGGGCGGACTGAAAAGTAGGAGGGTGAAAAAATTTTATGGGTGTTTTCCCAGCTGGCAAATATGACAAATTTTTGGATCAACTGCTAGAAAACTTGGCTGTGAGAACTAGTCATCACTAACAGGTGAAAAATACTGATGACTAACAACACATATCCTCACAATCCCATGATCTTATCCACTCAAATTAGAATTTGGTTTTGGGAGGCCACATAAAGTTCTTTTATAAGATTCCTTTTGACCTATGCATGGGAACAATCCCATCTCACTTGTTAGGTATAAGCATATGCACATTATTTTCTAATTTTTAACCACAAATTCACTTAAAAATGTTAAAAATTAACAAAGTTTCAAAAAACATAAATGTAACCCAATAGTGCTAATGGTAAGTTCAATGAAATGAAAAGGAGGTGGAGTGAAGGTGATAATATGTAAATATAAGTGAAAATGTAATGGAAGTGAATGACAATTTCAAGGCCCAATAGGCTAGACTTCGATACTTGACCTACAGACCTAATTCAAGTAGGATTACATCACTTTGAGGAATAATATTGACATTTTATGTTTTAGTAGAGTTGATAATCAAAAAGTACTCTATGACCATTTAATAATTAAACAAAATCTCTAACAACCCATGTTTGTCATCCCTATTGAATCAAACTGCCATGTTAAGGTGGCCAACTGATACACTAGATTTAAGGTCTTCATAAAACAGATTTAATGATGAGATTTCCATTTCTATGAGGTGGCATCTTGATGAGATGCCTATCTATGTCAACCATTTGGAGTGGATTGTTGAGCTGCCCCATTAAAAATGGTCAACCCCAAATGCTTTTCTTTTATGGATCTAGAAATAACCCAAATACTAATATTTTTCCTTGAATATTCTACTGTTGCTAGTGTTGACCTTTTAAATTTCATTCGTATATTGATGTCAAATATTTGGCTTTGAAATGCTCGATCTAATTACCACTAAAAACACATTTTTGACCAAGCATTTGAGAATTTACACCAGGAGATTGTGCATTCACTCCTTGCAATCTCCACAAATTTTAATTATTCCACCCAGTTCATAGCTTTGGAGGAGTTGAATGGTGGTGGGTTTGTTAGGTCCCTATATTACTAGTTTAGTCCCTTATTGTTATAATTATGGCCCCCTTATTGTTATTTTTGTACCCCTGTAACCCCAATATTTTTATTGTTGTGTCCTTAAATTATTGTTGTTAGGTCGGCTAGGATTATATTGTGGCCCCATGGACTTCTATATATAGAAGGAGGTTTTGGTCATTTGTAGCATGCAATAATTGTTCATTTATGTAATGTATTGCAGGTTTCCCCTCAAAGTGGTTTATTTATAAGGCGTTGATCTCTCTTTTCTTCTATTTTTGGAGTTGGTTTCACAACATTTGGTGTTGGAGCTTTGGATTCTAGGGTTTCGCTACTCCAAACAGGTCATCGTGGAAGCTTCGCTATAAATTTTTTTCTAAAAAGGTTTAGAAGTGGAAATGTTTAGAGCGCAAAGCCAAAATATTGAAGAACATCGTCGCAAAATTTCATAGCTTGGTTCGAAATATTTTCGGAGATATGATCTATGAAAGTTAGGGCTTTTTGGAGGCTCCTAAATTTAACCTAAACTAGTCATCATGACATGTTCGCTATAATGTTTTTTCTACAAGATTTCAGAAGCTAAAATTTTCACAGAGCGAAGCCCAAATCCTGAGAAACGTCATGGAAACATTTCAGAGATTGATATGCATTATTTTGGGAGGTAGGATCTATGGAAGTTAGGACTTTTTCAGGCTCCCGAATTTCATCTCAAAGAGGTGATCATGGGAAAATATTCATAACTCTCTCTTTGAGCATCAGATTGGAATTATGTAAATAGTGGTTGCAAGTACACTGACTACATATTCCTTTCTATCAATTTTATTGTTGAAGGAGGAAAAAATGACACATGGAAAGTTGTACAAGTTTGCTCTACTGAACCAGTCCATAATTAGGTCATTGTGGGAGATTGGACATAACTTTGCCTTGAAGAATTCAAATCAGGTCAGACCTATGGCATTCGAAATAATATTAAGAGGGATACCTCAGGGAAAAATTTTAGATATTGAAGATTAGAAATCACACAGATAATTCAGTTTCAATATCGAGTTCCTCAAAAGCAAGAAAAAGGTGTGTATTTTTTTTCTGACTTGCATAAGTATTGTGTAAAAAATCAATTTGAAGTGATTCCAAGGGCCTATTAAGCATATATTTCAGTATTGGGTTCTAAAATGCCTCCTAAAAATAATTCAACACCCATTAAGCCCTCAAAATACTCTACTATGAGTCATGAAGATGAAGAATTGAAACATGATCTATCAAAATTACAAGAGCAAGTGAACCAAATTTCACTCTCGCAAAGAGTAACAAAAAATGAAATGGAAGTTTTGAAGAAAGGCGTGAGAAGATGTATGGTTTGAGGAATAATATGGATGGCTTGAATAATAATATGGATGTTTTGAATAAAGGTGTGAAAGCTAACATGGATGGCGTGGAAGCTAAGATGGAGGACACGGAAGAAAAAATGAAAAATAATATGGAAAACATGAAGAATGATCTAAAATAAGACATGGAAGGTTTGACAAAGCTTATACAAGAAATGATTCCTAATGGAAAAAATATATTAGAAGAAACTCATGATGAGAAAGAAATAGATGTTAATCGTGATTTCATAAACTCTAATGTTGGATGGAAGAACCACCATATTCCAAAGATGGATATCAGGAAATTTGATGGCAAGGATCCCGTGACATGGATACTATAGATGGAGCAATATTTTGATCTCAATAATGTGAAAAACACACCAAAGGTATGCATTGAAACTTTATATTTAGAATAGAATACATTTGTATGGTATCGATGGCTTCCTCTCGTAAAAAAAATTTCACTTGGTCAATTTTTACGGAGGAAATGATAGCACATTATGAGAATACAAAGAGAAACACCTTCTTTAGCGAATTGATAAATCTCAAACAAAAGGGTTCAGTGGTGGAGCACATTGAGGACTTCCAAAAATTGAATATAAGGGTAACTGATATTCCAGAGGAACACAGGATTGATGTCTTCATAGGGGATTTAAAGGATAACATCCAACATGAAGTACGTATTTGGGAACCTGATTCATTGGAGAAGGCATTTAGGTTGGAAATAAAAATTGAATGTAAAATTATGGCGACAAGGAAGCCTACCACTCACATCTATAAAGATGGAAGTGTTCCTACTACTAGACTTCCACAACCTACAAGGTTGACACCACAACAATTGGAAGAAAAAAGAGAAAAATGGCTTTGCTATAGTTGTGATAGCAAATACACTAAAGATTATAAGTGTGCTGAGAAGAAATTATTTTACATAGATTGTGAAGAGGAAAAAGAAAATTAACAAGAACCTTCAAAACAAGAGGATATACACTAGGAACCAACCCTAGAAAGGAAGAAATGATTCCAACCATATCTTGTAATTCATTGGCAATAAATACCATTCCTCAAACTCTCAATATAGAAGGACATATCAAGAAGAAAAAGGTAATAGTGTTGATTGATTTGGGTAGTACCCATAAAATTATTCATTGTAAGGTAGCCAAGGAATTGAATTGTTTCCTATACGCAGCACTAGAATGTCAAGTGATGGTTGAAAATGGAGGAACTATAAATTGCTCTGGAAAATGCCATAATATCAAGCTAACCATGGGGGAAGATGTATTAAATAGTCCAATTCTTTCCATTCCAATGGTGTAATGTTCCAAAATTTTCATGAATAAATTGGAACATTAAATTTTTCTCATATTGTGTAGAAGGTGAATAAAAAACAAGAGGATGTCTCTTAACATGAATAAAACCCTTCCTAAGGTGAAAAGGGGACCTTTGAGAAGCTTATTTTGCACCTCCTAGTGTGAAAAGGGTTAATTCCATGAGGACAAGGTCAAGTTGACCAAGTCAACCAGTGCAGCCTAAGGAGGAGTAGCTTGCGTAAGAAGACATTGCAGTTTTGGAGGGAATAGATTCAAATGAAGATGGAAAACCTAAGAGGTGGGACCCAAGGTGAAGGAGCTCACAACTTCATAAGGAGGAGAAGGGAAGCATTGGGGGGTTGGCTTGTGTATTTCGATTTCAAGTCTACTTAGACATTTTCCGCAAACTCCTGCCGCTCAGCAGAATTTGGAGGAATTCATGTATATGAATTCCTTCTCCTTCATTGAGTGATCTCTTGAAGGGGGTTGTGCTTCATTTCTCCCACATCTAGATTGTAGACCAAGAATTTCTCACATTTATAGTGATGCAAGAGCATCAAGGCCATTTTTCATTTGTAAATATTTGATAAAAGGGGGGTGTGACATTTTTATTATTTTATTAATTAATTTGTTATTTTTAATAAAATAGGAGATAATTTGGAAAAGTGAGGATTTTGTAAATATTCTTTTATTAATTAAAAGGATATGAGAGAAATAGATTAGGAGCAAAATTAGAGAGTAGAAATTCTATGTATGGGACTTTGTTGAGTCCACACCTAAAATATAGATTTAGTTGAGGATTAGGTGGAGAGATTTTTGGAGTGAATTAAATGCATTATTTATGTATAAATATGAGTGGTTTTTGTGATGAAAATACACTTGAAGAGTTGCATAGAGAGTGTGAGTGTGAGTAGTGAGAGGGTTTCCTCTTGGGAGCCTTCGGGCGATTGTAAAGGGCCACAGATCTCGAATATCTAGCCAACAAAAGTTTGTAAGTCATTGTTTTGTTTCAGATTATATATATGCATTTGTTGATTAATTGAGAAACTGTATATTTGATTTCTGAAGTGGGATTTTGAAGTGAATTATGTATGTAAATGGGGAATTTGATATGCCAATTTTGTGAAGAATAACACAGAAATGTTATATGCGTTTTCTGGTCAAAGATATATACATGAATTGAAGTATCGACTGTGGGAGATCGATTGAAGGAGTGGATCGAATATATGATTGGCAGCGTAGCCAGAATCAAGGGCGTAGATTAATATTACGCAGAATTTAAATCCAAGTAGGACTGAAATCAAATTTTAATTGGTGTTGACACATCGACTTTGGAAAGTCGATTTCTTTAAGGGCGAAATTGTTTAATGGAAATTTGTCTGAACTATGTTAATTGAAGGTCGATTGAGATCGATCAAATCAGTTTATATCTTCTGGTTGTCATAACAGTATTAAATTGAATGCTTTAATCCATCATTGGGTTATGATTTTCATACACTTTGTACTGTGTGGAAGAATCGATGTTATTAATTGTAAATCCGTGTGTGTTGAACTGCTTTATGTCGATCTGTAGTTGTATGAAATCATTGAATGAAGTAAGCGCACATTATATATCTGAATAGGGGGTTCATAGAACTGCATGGAATTGCGTTAGAGAGAAGTGGTTGGATGGAATTGTTTAAAAACCAAACGCAGAGTTATATATACCTTATTCAATTGCAGGAAAGGTGGTTTCTCTATCGGTTGGAAAATGGAAGCGCTGGAAAATTGGGACGCACAGTGGACATGAAGTCGTAGAAGTTTCATAAAGGGAAAGTGATGGGGAATTAAACACAAATTGTAGCTGAAGAAATATGGGTTTAAATGGTGGCATCGATTTTCTGGAATCATTTTCTCTGTTTGAGTTGTGCGATGAAGTCAATTCAATGAAGATCGATTCTAAATCTTGAATATAGCAAGGAAATTGAGGTCTATGAAGTTAATTCGGAGCAGACAGAGTTATGGTAATATCGTGGATCGATTCTCATGTCTTTTGAGAATGAAATTAAATCGATTTTGTTAGTGATGAAGAAATTGTATTGCAGATTGAGTCTTGAGTAAATTGATTTTAAATATCGACTTCTTGTCTTGGCACTAGGATATTTGCATGAAGGAATCAAACGCTGGGCAATTGAGATTGCGTATAGAAATTGCAGTTCCACAACAACTGCAGAGGGCGAATTGGGAGCACTGTAAAAACGTGAGTTAAGACTCATTCATGGTAAGGAAACCTGTGATTCGAATGTTTTGGGATTTTAATTACCCAGTTTAATTATATGAGTAGAAGTGCGTAGGAAAGGTCGACTTTATATGCGCAGTGCTTTGAGTTTAAGTGAAACTTTTAAAAAGTTGTATCCACACGGACTAACACATATGAAAGCACTGAAATGTTATCACAACATGTGGGATAACCATTATAGTATTTGGGTTTAAAACTAGAATCAAAAGGATTTATATAATGGTTCGTGACATTCAATGTGGATTGAAATTTGTGATTAAGTCGACATGCATACATATCTTCAGACTTCATTTAAGGTGAGGATGTAATGTATAAGTATATGTTATATTGATGAGGATAGGACCAAAAACTTAGAGTCAAAGGTTTGAATGATGATTTGGAAAGCAACTTCATTTGAGAATGATTTTTATTATACAGTGATTTTGAACCATATGTTGAAAAGCTTCCGCATTTAAATGGTAGTGTGTGAAATTTGTCAGACATTGAGGTTTTTGATTGGGCAGATGCTGAGATGCATGTTTATATGCATGGTGTTTAAATATTCTGGGTATGGCAGGGTTGGCCCTGCATCATTTTTTGGTATCAGAGCTTAGCTCTGTTTAAATTGAAGGTGTTTGTTTTTCTGAATGAGGACAGAAGGTTTTGTTGAGAACTAAAGTGTATTTGCTTTGAATGTATAATGAATGATTGAAAGGAAGATCAGATTTTTAAAATTGATATGCAAGCTACACAATTGCAGTGAATAGGATTGCAGAAGTGAAATGGGACAAGATCATGCAGGATCTTAAAGGTGAGATGGTTTTCTGATTTGGAATTTGTGATTAAATTTTATGGGTGCAGATAAGATGATGGCAGTGAACCTGACATTCAGCTAAAGGCTGGATAGGGAGGAAAATTGCAGTGTCCTGAAGAGGAAGTGAGTTGAAGAGATAGCCTAGAGAGAGAGCAGAGGAGAATGCTCAAGAGGTTCCAGAGGCAGTGAACCAGTACTTACCAAAATACTGAGTGAGGAGAGCTTGGTGAGGTAAGGGGCAGTAGGAGAGCATGTTGTTGTTGAGGCTAGTGCAAATCATGGTGAGTGAGAAACCCATGGAGAAGATGATAATGGAGGATCAGAGAAGAGGTTCAGAAGAATGCCACAGAGGTGAGATGACTGATGAAGTCAGAGAAAGAGAAATTGCAGTAATGAAGGTACAATTACAGGTACTAGAGGAATGGCTGCAAGAGCAGGAAAACCAAAATGGAGGATGGATGTTTCCACTGAAGGGAAAGAGAGTGATTTGGAGACCATTGCAGATGAAGTTGAGGCAAAGTGTGATTGCCTTATTGAAGAAAGAACTTAGATTTCTTGAGCCAGCGATGGAATTTGAAGATTCCACGTGCAGATTTTTTTAGAGGGAAGTATTTGAAAAAGCAGTCAAGACTGAAAATTCTTGTGGTTTTAAAACTAATGAGCTGTGTATGTTTTCAGGTACAGCACAGGGAGATGAGCAAGCTTTAGAGTTTGTTCAAGAAGAGTTGAATCTGAAGTCTGTTCAGATTGATGCTGAGATAGCAAGATCTTAAGAGGGAATGAAGACAAATGAGTCTAATCAGAATATTGGTGCAGAGAGAGAAAGACCAGCTGATGATTGGTCAAGAGCTGGTGAAGGTATGGAAAATTGTGTAAATTTTCCGAGTTCTACTCCTAATGAAATTTTTGAATTGTATAGGAAGCTAGATCTTCAGAGAAGAGAATTGGAGAGACAGAGGACTTATGTACAGGATAATTTGCTGAGGAAGAAAGGCAGGGAAGTTTTCATGAAGGACAGTCATGAAGCAGATGATGGTAAGAAGGCGAGACTAGCTAACAATCTCTTGGTGAATGCCAATCAGCATACTGATGTGCTGACAGAGGAGTTGGAAGAAAACTCAGAGCAGCATATTGAAGTGTTGCCAAAGGAAGCTGAGGAGAAAGCCAGTGAAGATTTTCTGAGTCCTGAAGAAGACTTGGAGCTATGGATGACTGAATCAACAAGTAAGACCATTGGGTCTTGTGATTTTGAAGCTGACAATTTGATTGTGTTTACAGGTGATATAGAAAATAGTTCATCACTTGGAATTGTCTTGGAAGAAGAAGAACTATTGCAGGAAGAAGATGAGACAGTCATGTCTCATATGCAGAGACTTGTTACTATGGGTGACAAGAAAGAGTTGGCTTTTCTGAATAGCCAAGAGAAGACTGGTGCACAAAATTTTGGAACTACTACAGTGTTAGAGGATGAGGCTACAGTGTTTGAAGAACTTGATTTGATTGCCAAAATCAATCAAGATGATGTTGGACAATTACTGAAGGTTGTCGAAGGGGAAGATGGAGGTTATGCTGGAGTTAATTTGCAGCATGTTGATGAAATTTTTGAGAAGAAATGGCTGAAGTGTTTTCTGGAGACATTGGAACTAGAGGAAGAAGTTGTAGGCATTGAAATAAATTTTCCTGAAGGTGATGAGCAAAAGAATGCTGCAGAGGGGCAGGAAGTTTGGGAGGCAGCAACATTTATGGTGGAAGCTGAAACAACAGAAATTGGAGACAACAGTAGGTTGGACAGAGAGATTGAAAACATCAGAAGATTGATGATGAAGGTGTCTCAAAGACAGCAGACAACAGCAAGAAAGCAGAAGAATTTAAGCAAGAGAAAGACAGCAAAATATTGCGAGAGCACAGCCAGTGGGGCAATGCAGCATAAAGTGTGGAGACCTGGAGAAGAACATCAGAAAGAAGCAGTGACAAGTGGAAAGTTACAACACAAGATATGGGATCCAGGCATACACAGATCCGAACACATGATCAGGCGATCATGATTAATTTTAACGTTGGGAGTCTGATGCAGGAGCATCAAGGCCATTTTTCATTTGTAAATATTTGATAAAAGGGGGGTGTGACATTTTTATTATTTTATTAATTAATTTTTTGTTTTTAATAAAATAGGAGATAATTTGGAAAAGTGAGGATTTTGTAAATATTCTTTTATTAATTAAAAGGATATGAGAGAAATAGATTAGGAGCAAAATTAGAGAGTAGAAATTCTATGTATGGGACTTTGTTGAGTCCACACCTAAAATATATATTTAGTTGAGGATTAGGTGGAGATATTTTTGGAGTGAATTAAATGCATTATTTATGTATAAATATGAGTGGTTTTTGTGAGGAAAATACACTTGAAGAGTTGCAGAGAGAGTGTGAGTGTGAGTAGTGAGAGGGTTTCGTCTTGGAAGCCTTCGAGCGATTGTAAAGGGCCACAGATCTCGAATATCTGGCCAACAAAAGTTTGTAAGTCATTGTTTTGTTTCAGATTATATATATGCATTTGTTGATTAATTGAGAAACTGTATATTTGATTTCTGAAGTGGGATTTTGAAGTGAATTATGTATGTAAATGGGGAATTTGATATGCCAATTTTGTGAAGAATAACACAGAAATGTTATATGTGTTTTCTGGTCAAAGGTATATACATGAATTGAAGTATTGACTGTGGGAGATCGATTGAAGGAGTGGATCGAATATATGATTGGCAGCGTAGCCAGAATCAAGGGCGTAGATTAATATTACGCATAATTTAAATCCAAGAAGGACTGAAATCAAATTTTAATTGGTGTTGACACATCGACTTTGGAAAGTCGATTTCATTAAGGGCGAAATTGTTTAATGGAAATTTGTCTGAACTCTGTTAATTGAAGGTCGATTGAGATCGATCAAATCGGTTTATATCTACTGGTTGTCATAACAGTATTAAATTGAATTCTTTAATCCATCATTAGGTTATGATTTGCATACACTTTGTACTGTGTGGAAGAATCGATGTTATTAATTGTAAATCCGTGTGTGTTGAACTGCTTTATGTCGATATGTAGTTGTATGAAATCATTGAATGAAGTAAGTGCGCGTTATATATCTGAATAGGGGATTAATAGAGCTGCATGGAATTGCGTTAGAGAGAAGCGGTTGGATGGAATTGTTTAAAAACCAAACGCAGAGTTATATATACCTTATTCAATTGCAGGAAAGGCGGTTGCTCTATCGGTTGGAAAATGGAAGCGCTGGAAAATTGGGACGCACAGTGGACATGAAGTCGCAGAAGTTTCATAAAGGGCAAGTGATGGAGAATTAAACACAAATTTTAGCGGAAGAAAGATGGGTTTAAATGGTGGCATCGATTTTCTGGAATCGTTTTCTCTGTTTGAGTTGTGCGATTAAGTCAATTCAATGAAGATCGATTCTAAACCTTGAATATAGCAAGGAAATTGAGGTCTATGAAGTTAATTCGGAGCATTCAGAGTTATGGTAATATCATGGATCGATTCTCATGTCTTTTGAGAATGAAATTAAATCAATTTTTTTAGCGCTGAAGAAATTGTATTGCAGATTGAGTCTTGAGTAAATTGATTTTAAATATCGACTTCTTGTCTTGGCGCTGGGAGATTTGCATGAAGGAATCAAACGCTGGGCAATTGAGATTGCGTATAGAAATTGCAGTTCCACAGCAACTGCAGAGGGCGAATTGGGAGCACTGTAAAAATGTGAGTTAAGACTCATTCATGGTAAGGAAACCTGTTATTCGAATGTTTTGGGATTTTAATTACACAGTTTAATTATATGAGCAGAAGTGCGCAGGAAAGGTCGACTTTATATGCGCAGTGCTTTGAGTTTAAGTGAAACTTTTAAAAAGTTGTATCCACGCGGACTAACACATATGAAAGCACTGAAATGTTATCATAATTGTGGGATAACCATTATAGTATTTGGGTTTACAACCAGAATCAAAAGGATTTATATAATGGTTCGTGACATTCAATGTGGATTGAAATTTGTGATTAAGTCGAGGTGCATACATATCTTCAGACTTCATTTAAGGTGAGGATGTAACATATAAGTATATGTTATATTGATGAGGAGAGGACCAAAAAATTAGAGTCAAAGGTTTGAATGATGATTTGAAAATCAACTTCATTTGAGAATGATTTTTATTATACACTGATTTTGAACCATATGTTGAAAAGCTTCCGCATGTAAATGGTAGTGTATGAAATTTGTCAGACATTGAGGTTTTTGATTGGGAAGATGCTGAGATGCATGTTTATATGCATGGTGTTTAAAGATTATGGGTATGGCAGGGTTGGCCCTGCATCATATAGTTTTATTTCTGTAGCAAAGGATGTTGTGTTGTTGGGCAGTGCAGTGGGAGGGTTGTTTCATCTACTCTTGTGCATTTTCATTCAGTGGATGGAGTTTCTCTTGCATTGACAGAGATGTGTAAGAGATTTCAGAGCTCATTTAAGATCTTGGCATGTGTCCAACTCATGTTCCACCCATTATAGCGCAGTTCACTGGGTAAACTGTGTTATTTTTGTGAGAGCAGCAGCTGCAGGGTTTGATCCCTTGCTTGAGGGCTTGTTCTTTGGAGAAAGGGCCAACCCTTCTCCCGGAAAGCTCTATATTCCATTACTCTTCTGTATTTTCATATTATTAGTCATATTTATATTCAGTGTTGCAGTGACTACTTTTTCCAGCTACACATATTTTCATATCTGCACTTGTACACTTGTATTTTCATGAAACCCCTTGTGGGTGATCTTTATTGTGTATAAAGAGGAAAGGAATCACATTTTATTAGCCATTGGATTTTTGTTCATTTCATATCTGATATGTCATGTTATTATCTGTATAAACCCTAATGAAAATAACACAGATCTTGATTCATTATTTTTTCCATGTTCTAAGCTATGGGGTTTAAGCTCATTTGAGGCATATAGAAATAGGGAGATCTGTTTATATGAGATAGAGTCATTTTTTTCACCTCAAATTCTGCGTGTGAGCTGCATATCACGTCTACTAAGGGTCATAAGTCCCATTTCTCACTTGTATAGCGTTATGTTCTGGAGACAGTTGTTTTGTACTTACATGTTGTTGCCATTTTCAGCTAGTTCACTGTGGGAGATCTGAATAACCTGCTTAAGGTTATTTTTTTGAGCTTACATTCTGCAAGGAGGTTGAAATATATATTTTATATGACATTCCAGGAGTGGGTGGCCTTATTTTCACATCCTCTTCCTTATACAACTTCCCTAAGGAGCTTGCTGCAGCAACTCCTGAATAGGAGTAATTACATATCTGTAGACAGAGACTGCAAAAGGCCAGGTAGCCTTTGGTTCTCTCTCTTCCTCAGAAGGATACATAACCATTAAATGCCTCAGCAGTCCATCTCTATCATAGACTTGTGATTTTCCCAAAAAATGAATATTACAAATGGGAGGCGTTGATGTTGTACTAGGAGTACAATGGTTACAATATTTGGGGACGGTAACTTTTAATTTTCAAGACATTTTCTTGAAAAAAAATTTATAAGGAAAGGAAGTTGAATTAAGGGGTATCACAAGGAAGCTAGGGAAGATAATAAGCTCTAATGTCGTGACAAATCTTTTGAAGAAAGAACAACGAGGCGTAACTGCACAATCATGCTCACTAGAAGTTCCAACATCAAAATCATCTATTTCTGTAGATCCCCAAAAAGTCTTGGAAAATCATTCCAAGGTTTTTTAAACTCCCAAAGGACTCCCACATATTCATGATCATTATCATGCTATTCATTTGATTCCAGGAAATGTTTCTCCAAAAATCAGGCCTTATAGATATCCTTATGTCCAAAAGAAAGAAATTGAACGTATGATTGCAAAAATTTTAGAGGCGGGTATAATTCAACCTAGTCAAAGTTCTTTCTCTGCTCCAGTAGTATTGGTGCACAAGATGGATAGATCATGGCGCATGTGTCTGAATTATAGGGATCTCAATAAGCTCACTATTAAAGATAAATTTCTTATTCCTGTGATTGATGAATTATAGGATGAATTGCATGGACCAATTTATTTTACCAATTTTGGATCTTCATTCAGGATATCATCAAATTAGAATGAAGAATGAAGATATTCCAAAAACATCATTTCAAACTCATGAGGGTCATTATGATTATTTGGTCATGCCTTTTGGCCTTACCAATGTACCTTCTACATTTCAAGGGTTGATGAATTCCATTTTCAAACCCTTCCTTAGAAAATATGTGCTAGTATTTTTTGATGATATACTAATCTACAGAAGGTCTTGGAAAGATCATGTTCAACATGTTGACAGGGTGCTCAAACTATTGCAAGAGAAACAATTATATGCAAAAGCATCCAAATTTTTCTTTGGAGTACAAGAGGTGGAATATCTGAGTCATATTGTATCTCACGAGGGTGTTAAGGTATACCGTAACAAAATTAAATCCATTAAGGAATGGAAAGTCCCCACAACCATAAATTAGTTGTGAGGATTTCTCGGGTTAACAGGGTATTATCACAAGTTTGTGAAGAATTATGGGATAATAGCATCACCTCTAACAAAATTATTGAAGAAAGATGCATTTTCATGGACTCCTGAAGCAACTAAGGCCTTTGAACATCCTAAAGTGGAAATGTGCCTAGCACCGGTCTTAGCTACACCAAATTTCACAAAAACCTTTATTGTGGAATGTGATGCCTCAGGAAATGGAATTGGTGTTGTTTTAATGCAAGAAGGAAGACCCATTGCTTTCGAAAGTCGTCCAATCAAAGGAAATTATTTACATAAAGCTATTTATTAGAAGGAAACGTTATCAATACTACACGCACTACGACCTTACCTAATGAAAAGACACTTCAAGGTAAATACTGATCATGATAGTCTTAAATAATTTTTGGAACAAAGACTATCTTCAGAAGAGTAGCAAAATGGGTCACAAAGATGTTGGGTTATGACTTTGAAATAATCTACAAAAAAGGGAAGCTAAATGTTGTTGCAGATGCACTCTCAAGAAAGAATGAAGAGGTGGAAGCATTTCTTTGTGCCATTTCTATTATCCAACCAGATTGGATAACCGAAGCAAGGGATGAATGGAAGGAGGATGGAGAAGTGTGGACACTCATTCAAAATTTACAGCAAGATCCTAGTACATCTGATACATTTAGTTGGAAAAATGATTCCTTAGGTACAAATATTGCTTATATCTTTGTAAGATTTCCCATCTAAAACAAAATATTCTTTTGGAATTGCACACTTCTCCTTTAGGAGGTCACTCAAGATCTTTAAAAAGTTACCATAGGGTGAAGAGAGAATTGTTTTGCGATGGCCTTAAATCTGATATTCAAAAGTTTGTAGCGGAATGTTTGGTTTGCCAGCAAAATAAAGTTGAGACAATTAATACCCCAGGTCTTATACAACCTTTATCCATTCCAAATCAACATTGGGAGGTGATTTCAATGGATTTTATCATAGGTTTACCCAACTCTGAAGGAAAGGGGGTCAACATGGTGGTAGTTGATAGAATTACCAAGTATGCACACTTTTGTGCATTATCTCATCCATTTAAAGCAAGTACAGTTTCTACTACATTTATGGACACAATTCAAAAGCTACATGGAAACCCAAAGATTATTGTGAGTGACAGAGATCCCATTTTTACTGGAAAATTTTTGGATGGAGTTATTTTCTTGTTTGGGTGCTCAACTAGCTCATAGCTCATCTTATCATCCTCAATCCGATGGTCAAACTGAGATATTGAATAAATTTTTGGAAGGATATCTTAATTGTTTTATATCTGAGAAAAAAACAAAATGGGTCAAGTGGTTACCTCTCGTTGAATGGTGGTATAACACTTCCTTCCATACTACAGCAAAAATGACCCCATTTATGGCACTTTATGGATATCATCCACAGTCCATCACATCATATTTAAGAGAAAATTCCAAGGTTCAAGCAGTGGAAGATCACATCGAGCATCAACAAGAAGTTCTTGATCTCTTAAAGGATAACCTAAATTTGGCACAAAATCAAATGAAACAACAGGTAGATCAACATCGCAGCGAGAGAAGTTTTGATGTAGGAGACTGGGTATTTTTACGGCTACAACCATACAAACAAATTTCCTTCAAGCAAGCTAATAAGGATAATAAATTATTGCCACAGTGATATGGTCCTTACAAGGTTTTGAAAAATATTGGTACTATGGCATACAAATTGCAGCTTCCTGCTTCTTCGCGAGTGCATCTAGTTTTCCATGTTTCATTCTTAAAGAAGGTTATAGGTGAAAATCTTCCAGTTTAAACAATATTTCCAGAACTTGATGAGGAAGGAAAAATCATATTGGAACCTGAAGCGGTCACGGAAACAAGAACTCGACAACTACGAAATTGATCAATTTCAGAGTATCTCATCAACTGGAAGAACTTACCCACTGAAGATTCTACATGGGAGGATGATAATTTTATACAAAGGCACCCAAACCTACTCAAGTGTTGAGGACAAAACTTTTTTGAAGGAGAGGGGAATGTTAGGTCCCTATATTACTAGTTTATTCCCTTATTGTTATTAGTATAGCCCCATTATTGTTATTGGTGTACCCCTGTAACCCCAATATTGATATTATTGTGCCCTTAAATTATTATTGTTAGGTCGGCTAGGATTATATTGTGGCCCCATAGACTCCTATATATAGAAGGAGGTTTTGGTCATTTGTAGCATGCAAGAATTGTTCATTTATGTAATGTGTTGGAGGTTTTCCCCTCGAAGTGGCTGATTTCTAAGGCATTGATCTCTCTTTTCTTCTATTTTTGGAGTTGGTTTCACAAGAGGGTTCTTCTTTTGTGCTTTACTGGAGTTTTGGAATAATCAGGAAACAGCATGAGCAGATAGAATGGAAGAAAAGGTTTGTTTGACAGTGAAGAGTTGATTTTTAAATAAGATGAATAGTGAACCTTAATAAGCATCAGATTATTTATTATTAAAATGTTACGGTTAATGGAGATACTAATAATAAATGGTAACAGGTAATAAAGAGACACATAGTGGTTTATCATTGGAAGGTGAAATGACATGTGAGTGATGACGAGATGGCGGGAATAAGTCAAATAGTCAAAGAGAGGTTTTGAAGCCTACCCAGAGGGGGGGTGGATGGTAAGTGGAATTGGGGTGGGGGGGGGTGTGTGTGGTCTCAACTGGAAAATGACACATAGCGGTGGTGGATTAGAGGCTCAGTATTTCAGCTTAAAAATGAAAGTGCTCATAATTGAAAAAAACCATAGCAACAGTGACTAGCCTGTTGCAAGGAATCCAATGCAACTCGTTTCGTTGAAAATCGAGCTCGAATGAAGGAATTATTGTTTGTTGATCGCCGTTCAAAATAGGCAATTTTTTATAAAAAAAGGTTGCAGAACAGGTACAGGATGATGACATGGCAGCCCAGTCAGCATTCAAGGATTCTTCTTCAGTTTTAGTCCAATGGGACTGTGACAAGTGTCACTCCGAGATTCACCAATTTGGTTTTCGAAGGTAAAATTTTTCCAATGACCTCCTAAGGTTGAATTTGGGTTTATGATTTTATGTGCTGGAAATTTTTATTTATTTTAATTAATTAAGGTTATATATATATATATATATATATATATATATATATATATATATATATATATATATATATATATAATATTAAATTAAACTTTAATTATTTTTTAAATAAACATTACAAACACCACACATATATACAAACCAAATCAACGCTATATGGCATAGTTAAAAACCTTATTATTCGCATATATATTTTGAATGGCAATATAGTGGAAATGTATTAATGTTTGGGAATATTATTAATGTTCTTTGTTAACATTACATTTTCAAACCTAAAGTTCACATTGGATATAATAAATTTCAAAGTATTAAATCCGTTGGCTTATAAACAAAGGTATAGTCAAAGGTCCACACTCATAAAGTCATTGCAAAATAACTATGGGTGAGGCGGAGGTCGGGTTCAACCCCGGGACCTCCCCCAAAAAAATGTGTGCTATTACCTTTGGTCCATGGGCCCATACTTTGTAAAACTACTCAATTGAATTCACAATTTCTCCAGTGGTGGGGAAAGGAGGGGCCAGCCCTTCACCATAAAAACATGACTCACGACCATGCCGGGGACTCCGAAAATTAAGATAGTACTTACCATTAATTTGCAGTTAATTAAAAATTAAACCAAGCTTATTATTAATATAATGATGAATTTATTTTAGTGGCTAGTTTAGCGAAGCACCATTTTCGACAGGCAGTCCAGTTTTAGTGGAGGTATCTGGCCAGTTTCCAGATTTAGTGGAGAAATTGTAGAAAATTTTGGTTTTTCCATAACTAAGGCAATGTTCGACGAATTTTGGCTCAAGAAGAGTCATTCTTCGTATATTTTGATGTTATGGAGCCATTGGAATAGGTTTCAGAGTCATAAGAGGTCATCTACAGAGTTTTTTTTTTTCCTTGAATATTTTTGAAGTCTGGGGCCACCAGGAGGGAAGGCCATGCCTAGAGCATATGGTAACCAAATTGAGTAAATAAATAGTCATTTCTAATATATTTCGACATTTCAAACTCATTGGAAGAAGTTCCAGGAGAATTTGATGCATGTAAACAACATTTTGAGCATAATTGAGTTAATACAGAGACCTAAGCTATGGAGCTGGACCAAGGATATGTAGCCCAGGAGGGGTGAAATCCTTCATCAAAACTCTATTTTAATGGTTTATTTTGTGATGGGTTTTTTTTATTTGTGTTTTTTTTGTTCATCCTTTTAATTTCATGCTTTTTTATTTCAAAAACACTCTTAAAATTTAGTTTTAATTACCTCTTTGACACACATAAGCAACAAGGGAACCTACACATCAAGCATAATATCAGTAAATAAGTTATATATCTGAAATTTAAATTAGCACAGAAAAGCTAACATTAAAATTTATATCAAGTTGGTACCTGAGCACAAGGTTGCTAAATGTTATTTTCTTGATAATTGCTTGAATTTTTGTGCAAGTTTAATGGTTGAAAATTTGTGATGCTAACAAGGTTAAGGTTGCAGAAAGGTGAAGGGAATTTGTTGGTTGAAAATCCTGAGATTAGGACCGGAATAAGGAGAGCTGAAAGAGCATCATCCTCACCCAAAATTCCACTCATAGCTGCACTTGAAGAACCTCAAGTTTTTTCTCAAGAAGCTGAGATTGAACAGGTACAAGCATCAAGATTTGAGCTTGAATCCATAGCCATCATGTTAGGTGTTGGAGAGACTCAAGGATATTCAGAAGAGGAATATGTCAAGAGAGACTTCAAAGACATAAAGAGGATGGTTAAATTTATGTTTGATGTGTTTACTACTGGTATGAAAGGAGAAGATTCTAAGCCTCCATATGGAGAAGGGAATTCATATGGTAAGAAGGATGAATTCATTAAGTTTGAAATACCCATGTACAATGGCAAGGTAAATGTAGAGAGGCTTGAAAATTGGATACGTTAATTGGAGGTGTATTGCAGAATTCAAAACCTTCATGAAGACAACATAAAAATCCAGTTGGATTCATTAAGGCTAGAAGGAGCAACACTAGTTTGGTGGGAAGAAAATACTTCAGAGGAAATACGAATCCATTGTGAGATATCCATTTCTTGGGTTGATTTTATTTCTTCCATTAAAATATTGTTTATCCATTAGTCTATATGCAAAAATCTATTATAAGAACTCTTCTTGGTCATCCAAAGCATTAATCATATTAATATCAAGAACTTCGAAGTTGGATTCAGCCATTAATCTAGCCAGACCTTGGCCTTTGATGAGTTTAGTGGGTTTTATCTCTAAATCATACTCAAGGATAACATCAATCCACTTACCTCTCTTACCATCTCGGTCCTGTGTTAGAATGTCTTTAACAACTGAGTTTGGGACAAAGGCAATGATGTGTGAGTGAAGGATGTATACTCTAAAGTCTTTCAAAGATTTAACCAATGCAAAAGCTTGCTTTTCCATAATGTTATACTTCAAAGGGGCATCCCTCAATGCCTTGCTAAAGAATGCAATAGGCTACTCTTGTCCTTGTGGATTTTTCTGTAAAAGGACAACAGCTATGGTATGCTCCGATGCAGATGAAAAGATATAAAAATATTTTGAAAAATCGGGACTTATTAGGACCAGTGTTTTGGTTAAGGCTTGTTTCACCAGCTCAAAGGACTTCTTTGCTTCCAAGGTCCATTTTACCCCTTGCTCCTTCTTCAACATGTTTGTGATATTCCTAAGGAGCTCAGCCAAATTGGGGGTGAACCTTCTCAAAAATTTAATATTTCCAATGAAAGATTGCAACTCTTTAATGTTTCGAGGATGAGAGATTTGCAATATGGCCTCAATCCTCTTGGGATCTATCTTTATACCCTCCTCCGAAATAATGTGCCCAAGAATTTTACCTTCTTGGAGACCAAATAGTGTCTTCTTAGGGTTTAAAGATATCCCAAACTTTCTGCATTTCTTGAAAACCTTTCTTAAATGTTCCAAGTGCTCTTCATCTATTTTTTAAAACACAGTGACATCATCTAGATAGATAATGATGAAGTATCCCAGCTCTTCCGAGAATGCTATGTCCATAGCTCTTTGAAAATTTGCTCCAGCATTCATTAGACCAAAATTAATTTTCACATATATGAAAGTTCCCCATGGTGTAGTAAAGGTTGTCTTTAATTGATCTACAGGGTGAACTAAGTTCTGATTGTACCCTGGAAAGCCATCGAGAAAAGAAATTCTTTTAGACCCTACCACCCTTTGTAAAATATGATCCATCTTGGGTAAAGCATAGTTGTCTTTTAATGAAGCTTTGTTTAAGTCTCTAAAGTCTATACAAAGCCTGATTTCTCCAGTTTTCTTCCTAACAGACACCAGATTAGATACCCATTCTTAATATCTAATAGGGACAATAATACCAGCATCATTCATTTTCATGATCTCCTTTTGAACCAGCGGTAACTGAACAGGGTTTATTCTGCACAGTTTCTGTTTGAATGGTTTTTGGTTCTCCTTGAGGGGAATTTTGTGTTGTATTATTTCAGTGTCATAGGATTTAAGATCTTCGTAACTCCAGGAAAAAACATCAGAAAAATCTTTAAACAGCTCAATGTATTTAAGTTTAATGTGAGCTGGTAAAGTCTTAGACAGTTTAATAATCATAGGTTTAAGTTCACTGCCTATATTGCACTCTTCTACCTCAGTCTCTACAAGTTCTAGTTTTGGTTTATTTACCACATCATTAAAATTGAACAACTCTTCTAAAGGAGCCAGACCTTCAGGCAAACTTTTATCTTTAGAATGCAGAGTTTCTAACTCCTATGTTCTGGATTCTACATTCATTTCTATTTTGCTTTTAAGTTTTCTTGACAATAGATTTATATTAGCAATTTTGGGAGACGGTTCTTCTTCATCAAAAAAAAATTCTTCCTTGCAGTCTGTTTCATAGTCTGAGTTCGAACTGTTTAGTTCAAATTTGTTTTTGAAATGCATGAAGTCTTCTATTTGTTTTTCATTGTCAAACACCTGCCAATATTTCTCATTATCAGGCATAGCTGGTCTGAATTTTATCTAAGTTGTGCAGTATTTGGTGTTATGTGGTGTTAAGCATGTTCTAGCTGCATAGGCTAAGCTGTGGGCCACAATGTTTTTCTTTCTTGGGACAAAAATCAATTGAGACTCTTCAAAAGTTTCCAAAAGGTCCACGACATCATTCTAGTAGGCCCGAAGTCTGGGATGATGAGCGTTATACTCCCCGTTGACTTGCCTAATGATTAACTCTGAATCCCCGTGAACTTTAATTCTTTTGGCTCCTATATTTTTTAACAAACGTAAGCCTAAAAGTAGGAACTCATATTCCCCTATGTTATTGGAACACTGAAAGTTTAGTTTACAGGAAAGGTTTTCTATGTGATTGTTTTCAGTATTAGTAATCCAAACACCTGTGCCTGCGTTATTTTTAGTGCAGGATCCATCAAAAAACATACTCCATAGAGGACTGTTTTTGGTTTCGACTGTTCGGTTGTCGTCCTCTTCAAGTAACGTGCTCAACAGTTGTGGAATGTCAGCACTTAGTCGTATTTGTTTTTATTCCCCAGGATTTGCATTCATTTGAGGGTCATTTTCTTTAGTGTCCAGGTTCAAAAGCGAAGGACGTATGACCTGAAAATCAAGACTCTTGTTTAGTTTGTTAACGTCTTCCAACGCAGCAAAATTTTTTGTCATTTTTGTGGTATTTACCTCCTCCTCTCTATCGGCCTCTAACTCTGTCAAAGTTATTTTTTCATCTAATGTTTCTTCATTAAAAAGGATAAATGAATCAAGTTCAGTATCTATAGAGTATAAAGGGGAGTTCTACGGTCTGTCTTGACTCGTAACCGTGTATTGCATATGAGACTCCCTGTAAAGTCTTCTATTCTGATTGAAAATAGGAATAGTCGCATAGGTCATGTCCATTTGCATAGTCCCCTGTAACTTAGCTCCCCAAGACCTTGATAGTAACATTCCATACTTGGGGGGGACATAAGCCACAACAATATCCATAACAAGGCATTTGGCTGGAATCTGGGCTAAGTTAACACAGAGGTCTTTAATTAATCCTAAACACCTTACTCTACTGGAATCAAAGGAGTACAGGTCTTTATATGGTCTGGTAATTTCTAAACCAAGGCCTTCCATCACAGCTTTAGGCATTAAATTATGAGAAGCCCCAGAATCATGCATAGCGTTGTGTAAAAATTTTTCATGAACGTTTAAACTTACATAAAAGGGAGGAACATGTCATTCTAGATATTTACCTTCAATCTTTGGACCAAAAATAAGCTTTGGCTGGTCATCATTAAGATTGACTGTATCCCCACTTTCCTCTATATTTAAAGCCTTCAAAATTTGGGTTCTATATACATGTTGGGCAGCTAACTCAGACAAGGGAACAAAGATCTTGATTATGGAAATTTCTTGCTCCAGGCTTAAAGTAATTTGGCTTTTAAAAGTGTTGGTTTCAGCCTTATTAGCTGTCACTTTATCAACAATATCAGTTTGCTGATTTGTTTTATTTACACTTGACATAGTTGTTTTCACAGGAGTACTAGCTGAAGTGTTAGTACTACTAAGGTCTGCACTCTATTTTTCATTGTTTTGAGTGCTTTTCCCTTTACCTTTATCAGAATTTACAGCTACTATTTTGTCCTTTTGTTTGACAACTTTAAGCTTGGTTGTAGTGTTGTTTTGTGAAGATTGGTTAGAGGTTTTGATGTTGGGAGTTTATGGACTAGTTTTGCTCCTAAGGTCATATTCTCTTTGAGACTCAATGATGACATTTTCCATGTCTTGATAATAATTTCCATCATTATCTCTTTTGTCATCATAAGGTGTATATAGACCTTGTTTTTTATCATAATGAATCTCAAAATCATCATCCTCTACCCCGAACATGTTGATATCGTCTCCCTCTGTTATCTCATCTATTTCCTCAACCTCGCTTACATAGTTTTGATGAAAGGGAGGAGTGATCTGTTGATCATCTTCTCTAGGCCTGTTTGGAGGTTGGTTCCTTCTAACATTCTGATTTTGGTTCTGGTTTCTATTTTGAGGAGCAGTTTGGTTTTGATTTTCTTGTGCTCTCTTAATTATGCTCATCTCTTTCATCATTTCTTCCATCATTTTCTCCATCTTTGAGTTTGAAGTAGAAGGTGTGTTTTCCTCTCTAAAAGACACTCTCTTTTCATTTTTCATTCTTGCTCTTTTCTCCATTAAGTTGACTTCCACAGAAAGAGCACCTCTTTGCATATCTTCAAGAGTTGCAAAATCTCTCTCTCTCAGCTGATAAGCCATCTCAGGGTCAAACCCTTCAGGAAACTTGTTTAACGCTGAGCCTTGTGGAGGTTTTAGTTCTGGGGAGAGTGCATTGTATACACTATTGAATCTAGTGCAATAATCTTACACACTTTCCCCAGTGTTTCTATAGAGGTTCTTTTAATTAGAAAGGAATTGGAGCGGATTCTTCTTTACTTCCCATTTGTTTAAGAACGTTTGATGGAAGCCTTGGAGATGATTAATACTATGGGGGGCTAAACCTTTAAACCATTTTCTTACTTCTCCCCCTAGACTTTGAGAAAATAATCTAAGCTTGACCGAATCATCATCAATTTAATTTCTGTCAAAGTAGTCATTCATCTTATCCACATGTTGTGATGCAGTTGTAGCATTGCTAGCATCATACAATGAAATTTTGGACTAATAGTCCTATGGAAGATTGACTAGTGGTACAGGAAGGAATAGGGGTGCATACCATGCAGCCATGGCAGGAGGTGGGGGAGGATTTAAAAGAGGGACAGTGGGCTGAAGTGGAGTGGTTTGGATAGTGGATGTAGGGTGAGTAGAAGTGGATGGACCAGGAAAATACTGCTGAGCTGATATTGGATGAGAGACACCTAAATTGTGAAGGAAATGCAAATCAGGGGGTGTTGTTTCTCTATTACCAGGATGTTCACTGGCCTCAGGGGATGAAAGTGAAAATTCAGAGTCTAGCTGAGTTATATCATCAAATGACCTAGTTCTAAATGGATTTACTAAGTCAGGTTGTGATTGTTGTAGAGCTGTAAGATTTTCGGGAACTGAATTAGCTCTCAAGGGTGATCTGAAAATAGTTGATAATTTAATCCTAGGAGACTTCCAAAGGATGCTTTCTCGGTCATCAACTATCTCAGGTGGATCCGGGTCAGGATGGGCTCTAGTGTGAATCTTTCTAGAAGCCACTATGCTATGTTTTCTAGACCCAAATAAACAAGAAAAGTTCAACCAGATATGACAATATTTAAGAGGTTAACTAGTCTGTTTGAAATTCAATCCTACAGTCTTCTAACTGAGGTTAAAATATGTTATAATGATAAGGGTTTTTCCCAATGGAGTCTTAAGGCCTGTTAAGGATTATGGAGTCGCCAAGTGGAATTTTTTAGCTCCTAAGGAGGTAGAAGGTTTTATGGTCCACCACCATGTTTATTGAATACCAAATAGAAATATTTTTAGGTTTTTCTAAGTTATTTTTCAGTTGTATGGTTTTTAAGAATATCCTAACTTTGTTTCAAAACTTAGCTACGGTTATGAGACAACAGAGTTTACTCTTATGGCTAAGCCAGCTGATCTTTCAAGGTTAGATAAAGTCTTAAGAGAATCCTAGGTCTTATCTAGTTTTTCACTGATTCAAACAAGTTTTACCATGATTACCATGACTTGGTAGTGCTTGAAAAGGTTGCTTTTTACTCACAAGGTTTTATGAAGTGTTTAAGGGAAATGTCGTCCCCAGTGGAGTCACCAGAAATGTTAGGGATCTGTAATTTTAGCAGATTGGTGAGACTAAAACTACAGAAACAACATTGTTTCAACCAACTTTGGGATTCTAGGATCTAGCCCTCCTGAATCTGGAGAGGGATCTCTCCAAGAAGTGCAAAGATGGATTTGTCTTTGAAGTTTGGGGTAATGATATTAGGCTAGTTATGAAGGCCAAGGGTTTTGTTTGTTTTTGGATGGTTGAGCATGAATACTGTTTTGAGGGGAAAGTTCTAAGTGCAAAGAGTTTCAAAGGTGAGAAGTTGCAAGTGGATAGAACAGCTAGGTTAAAAGATAGATATAACGCTGGTTTTTAGTCCATTGGGCTATGGAGTCATATCAGGGATTTAATTGAACAACAACATCAAGAGTGATCCAAGGGGCAAGTCATCTATGTCACAAGATCATTGAGATTGAAATGATGGAATGGAAACAATAAAGTGTTGGAGGGGTGGAAACTGATAATAATTTCACAAGGGATTTATAGTCAGTCCAAACAAGAAAAGGCCTCTTAAGTAACCGTTTAAAACCAAACAAGTTCTGGGCTAACCATTGACTTCTTGGGCAAGTTTGTTATTAAAGCAGCTTAATTGACAAACAATCTAGTAATCCACATAATTACCTTCAGAAAGTATGAAAACACATAAGAGAAAACAAAGTGTAACCTAAGATGAGATAAAGTACTTTTAAACCTAGTCTGCTTTCAGCCAACACCAAGGGAAACTTTCAGAATCTACCTTTGGAGAATAGAAGCTAGAAACATGGCAAATCATCACTTTCTAGTCTAACTTTAATAAGCAAATAAGGAAAATAACTTTCAAGAACAATGTTTAAAGCAAACAGTAGGATGGGGGAACTCCAGCATTCCTAACTGCTTGAATTGTACTAAGTCATTCTTGAATAAACAAATAAGAGGAAAACATTAAGATAAAGATTTTCAGTTAGAGAAGGGAACTGATAAACAATAAATCCTAACTCTGTAAATGTTGTTCTTTATCAGAGAATAGTGAACAATATGGCATACATAGAAGAAGAAAAAAACAATAACAAAGAAAAGGGGCACTTCACCAGTAAAATAGACCAGGATCCCAAGAAACAGCTTGTTATTGATGTCAAACCAATTACAGTCTTCAAGTCTAGTGTTTCAGTTCAGCAATCATCTTCACTATTCAGCCTAACTTATCTATTACAAACAGAGCTCCAAGGGCCAGTGAATAATATTTACAATCAGAAGTTTCAATCTCCATTACATAACAATGCTCAGCAACGTAGTCAACTAACAATTTCTCATCTTCTACTGAGGTATTTATAGAAGAATGAGGAGGTGAAAACTAACAAAAGATCTCAAATATCATTAATACAGATTAAATGACTTCCCGGCCTTTTGAGGGGTTCGATGGAGAAGTGTACAGGTGGACTATTGTATTAATGTTTTACATTTATGAATTTAAACTCGGTGGGAGCCTTATTTGACTTTGAGGCTCTGCGTGCTGTGTGGAGTAACTCTACAGATATTTTATTCATTAAGTTTTTTGCAGAAGAACTCTCGGGCTGTGCTGGAGGAAAAATATATGAGTTTGAACAATAACTTCGGCCTCTGCTGAATGCTTTGAGGCACAGGTGTCACTCAAGGTAGCTAGGAGGAATCAATTTGCCTCAAATGCAACGGTAGCGGTCCTTTCTGCCTGATAGATCTTTCTTGATTTTCTATTAATTCTATCTTAATTTGGGGGATTAGGCTTTTGATATTCAATCCTATCAGTAATCCCAAAATTTGTCTGCAATCTTCATTCTGTCGTGCTCTGTCTTCAACAACTGATACTCTTTAACATCTTGTTTAAAAAATAGTTTCTTTTCAATGTGTAGAGCCATGCTGGGCCTTAAAGGTGTCAATGCTCATAGAGCATCGAAAAACAATGAATAGAGCCTGGCGGACGGTCTTTTTTAATAGCTCAAAGGCGCAGGAAATTTATTTCCCGGCCTTCAGCTTTCTTTCATTATTTCAATGGAAAACCATTAAAACACCTACAAACAACATAAAAAAAATTAATAAATCCTGCGTTTTTGGGTTAAACTGCTTCTGAAGGCAGGAGAGGAGCATAGCCGTTGGATCTGGACATGTGGACGGTCCAGATCTAATCGGGAGTTTGCAATCGACGGGAGGTGAAAAGGGGTGCGATAAAAAAAAAAATTCGATGCGATTGCGTGATCGGGAAGGTAGAAGCGATTAGGTGATGGCCGTTGGATTTGAAGATCAGATCAACAGTGGAGAACGAATCGGGGAACCGACCGATCAGAGGGACAAATAAAATGTGTGTGATAAAAGAACTCCGATGCGATTACGCGATCGGGAGTGCGGAGGCGATTAAGCGTTGGCTGTTGGATCTGAGGATCAAATCAACGGTGGAGAACGAATCGGGGGACCAACCGATCGGAGGGGGAAAACAAAGCATGCGATGTAACTTTGCGATGCGATCAAAATTGTCGATGCGATGGAGCGCTGGCCATTTGATCATCATATGATCAACAGCGGGGATTAGTTTTAAGAATGAACCAGCGGAAAACCCTTATAATGTATGAAAACTTAACTTTTTGAAATAAAACAAATTTTTTATGGATCGGGGGCGGAAAATATATATAAGGCGGATAAGCGCCCGATTGCGGGGCCTGTAGTTATATGGAACGTGACGGGCTCAGGGCTTAATTAAAACAAAGGCCAATCGCAATCGGGGCTGTGGGCCTCATCTTTTTAATCTACCCATTCTGAAAACTTGCGATGCGATCCAGCGCTTGGGACTTCGACACTCGGTCCTGAGCACAGGTCATATGAAACGGAGGCGGGGGGATTTTAAACACACGAGACCCAATCGCATTGGAATTTTGATGTGGGTCTTTTCGATCAACCCATTTGATTTCTCTGATTGCGATTTTGTGATCGGTCTTTCAATCAACCCATTTAATTTTAACACTTGATCTTGGTTTTCATACCAAAACTTTGAAAAAGTGGGTTTTTAGATTTTACAAAGGAAAAAGCGAATCGGGAATGGATTTTTGATGGTTTTAAGCATGGAGGTGGGCCCACAAGATATATATTAAAATAATATGATCAGAGGATAGGGCTCAATTGCAATCGAAATTTCGAAAGACGTCAAAACAAAATGGTGCGTTGAGTTTTTGCGATGCGATCGGAATGATTTATATAAAAGAGTTGATCACATCGGGGTTTTTAAAAGGAACACAAGAATTGCGCACCATCGAAAGTTTCCGATGCGATTAGCGCTATATGGGTTTGGCGCTTGGTTTTTATGACAACGGCCTGTGGGGGGAAGTGGTTAGGACTTAGCCCAAAGGGGCTTAGGTCCATAGTAATAAAACTTTGTTTTTTTATGAAAATTTCATAGTTTTTCAAAGGAAATATGGGTTCTGAAATAGTTAAAAAGTGAGTTTTTAACTATGGAAAGGGGTTTTTCATGAAGGGAAGAAAGGAAAACATGAATAATAGAGTAAATTCATGGGAAAAAGGGAGCAAATGAAGGTCAATTTTGAAAGAAGGGAAGGGGAAAAAATGATGATTTTGCAGCAGTTTCTTCTCATGATTTCAGCAGAATTTCTGAGTATAAAAATGGGAACAGCAATGAAGATTTGGGATATAGGCATGCGGCCTAAAAAGGTCTTCAAGAGCCAACAATTTTTAGTGATAAAATTTGTTCCTTGAAGGCTCAAAAAATTCTTAGCCAGCTTTTGGTATAACAGCATATTGTAGGTGGCTAACACCTTCCATAAAGGAAAGGCTTCATCCTCCAAAACATTCCTGCATCCATTATTTATGAACTTGATTAAGCATTTTTATGCTTTCATTCTTAGCCCTGTTGGCCTTGTTGGATCCAAACTCCATCATTCCAGCGTTATGCAAAAGAATAAGGGAAGGAGCAACATGGGTGGACAAAGTTTTCAAACCATATTCCCCTAATAATAACCACCGGAGCAAGGCCCTTTGCTGCCATCCTCCATCTTCTCCATGCAATATGGACAAGCCATGCTTCCCAAAAGATGATGTACATTCCTTTCTTTGCTGCAATTGATCTTTGATACATAAGGCATGAATCAGAAAATGATGAGCTATGTGGTGGTCACCATACTCATTTAAAAGAAACCAACTAAACAAGAGGTCTTGATGCCTTCTTTCCTCCTCATGTGCATCATGAAAAAAAACCATACTAATGGAAATATGATAGGTCATATCAGCCCAATACAAAGTATCATTATCCATGCACATCATGATATCATTATGCCAAATTTTATACAATGAAAAACACATAGACATAGGAGATGTCATGTGGTGGCCATACTCTCTCAAATGAATCAAAATTGTGCATCCCTTCTCTTGCTGCAACATATCATTGAAATCCAAGGCATGATTCAGAAAATGATGAGCTATTGGGCAGTAACCATACTCACCCAAGAGCAGCCATAGAAATAAGGAATTTTGAAGCCTTCTTGCCTTATCAGCATGTGGATCATGGAGCAACAACACAATGATGGACATGTGGAATGTCTCATCAACATAGCACACACAAGCTCCCTCATACCACATCATGTGGGAGTTATCCCTTCCCCTGAACCAAAGTACATGCATGAAATATTCCTCAAACAGAAATACAGGTAGACATATGAGACATACTTCAAACATGGATGAATACATGGACATGGGATTTAACATGTGATGTCCAAATTCTCTTTTTAACAACCACATCAACCATGCCTCCTTTTCATACACCCTATTAGTGATGCATAAAGCATGAGATGAGAAAATGAGAATCTTTGGGTAGTGATCATACTTACCCCAAAGCAACCAGCATTTCCATGCCTCCTTATTCATTGCATAACTATCCTTTAAGGCATAGATCAGAGAAATAGGTGCCTTTGGAGAGTGATAGGAGTCTCCCAAGGGAAACCAGCGTAGTCAAGCTTGCTAGTCCATATATGTCTGCAAGTGATCATGTGACCTCTTGATCACCATCCTCATCCACTCACTCAAATATGGAAGTTGAGGGATGTGCAACATAATCATGGCATCCTCACTTGGTAGAACACCATCTTCTTCAAACCGATGAAGAGTATTGTACTCCATGAGATGTTTAAGTACACCTTTTATGAGACCTCTTAAAGAGACCTCTTCTTTCTTCATGACCTTCCAAAACCAGTGAGGTTTTGGATCTACTACAGGTATAAATCTCTCTTTGAGCTATAACATGCTCATTGAGAGAGTGTCATCTAGAGGGGAGAAAATGCTTCTCATATCAATATGTCTACTCTTCCTCTTCTTCTTATCCACTGCTCCAAGGTTGTAGCTACCTCTAGAATGCTTCAAGAGAGCTGAAGCCTCTTTGTCACAGTCACTAAGTGACAGCGTTGTAGGTCTGCAGGGTGATGCATGCACTGTCTCAAAGCAAGTTACATTACTAATCTCACAATCAACCATTGAACATAGGATAGTACTAATCCCCCTTTTTGAAACTCTACATATCAACCCAAGAGATTGAAAGCAGCTTAAAAAATATGCACAAGGATATTTTTCAGTCTCCTCCTTGATTAGATCAAGGGTCCTCTGCACTGTGATAGGTCTTTGCTTCAAATCAGCAATTTGATCTAATCCTGGGCTATGCATTGGTCTTGAATCAATATGTATTTATGCATACCTTGGATCAACTGATATGTGGGAACCTCTTGATAGAACACAATATTTCCTCCACACGGATCAATGATGTCTCCAACTGCTGTCAAGAATGATGGCTTCCTTCCTTCAAGTATACCAGTGCTGGTATCTTCCTCTTCCTCATGCATCTCCTGATTCATGCATGGGACTTCATATGTTAAGAGCTCAAGACTACCATGAAAAAGTGCAAGTGCCTCTCCTCTAGATGCAGGTACTTTAGCAGCAGATGGTGGAAATGGAGATCTCTTGCCCAAAGTTACAAGATTGACATCCTCCTTGGTTTCCTTGGGAGATGTCTCTTTGTGGCTCATCTTTTTCCCATTCTCCTCAAACTCTTTGAGATCTTCTTCAATACCCTTCAATGTTTGGAAGAGAAGCAATAAGATATCTTCTTCAGTAATTCTCCCTACTTTGTGATGATAGGAAGTGTGTATTTCCTCCTCTTCATCTTGAAACCCTTTAAGAGTTTCTTTGCATCTCTCTTCTTCATCGTTATACCTCTCACCTTCTTCAAAGAAAGTGGGCATAGTGGATCTATGAGAAGATATAGGATTCTCCGGTCTTCTGCTTTGCTGATAGGAAGTGTTGGGGATTCCTTATTCTTCTTGGATCCTCATGCATATCTCACTGCAGCTTGCTTCTTCTCGAAACTCTCTAGGAGTCTCAGTGCACCCTCTTTCTCTCTTCTGATTTACCTCTTGGGAGAGGCCTTCCTTAGATCTGAACACTGATGAGGGTAATCTCATACTATCCATCATTCTAATCTCTTCTTATACTCTTTTCTCCTCTGATAGCTTGATCTCATAGTTTGTGCCAGAGATCATGCTCTGATACCACTGTAATGTTCCAAAATGGGAATTTCTACAACAATGAGAATACCCTAAGGTATTATAGAGTTGTAGAGGCAGAAATATTACTGATAACTGATGTAAAATAATTTAAAATTCAATAAAATATGCAGCATCAAATTTATACAGCGTTTTATAAACCAAAAGGTGGGGAAAATTGATGATTTAGGCCCTAAAACGAATGTATTCAGATATATGCGCAAAAATAAGATGGGAAAGTGGTTGGATATGATATATAGGGTTATGAGGGACTCCCATGTCGAATTTAAGCAAAAAAAATGCATTTTTCTATGTTAAATAGTTCCTCCTTTCCTAACTAGGCTAGAAAACCCTGATTTCCCATGACCTGGAGTATGCAGAAATTTTCTGAAGCACAAGAGCGTAATTTTCTAAAGGGTTTAGTGAATATGGAGTATTAAAATCATTTAAATACATCTAATACATGGCCATAACACTTTTCATTAGAAATGCAGTAAATTACATGAAGAATCCCTCAATATTGAGGAGTTGCAGCACTATAATGGAACAAAAAACTCTTCAGCATAAATTTCTAAAGAATGAAGCTTATTTTATTCACAAATCAGATATATGACATATATATGCATAAAAACACATATCTCTTACAGATCTGGATACAAAGATGCCCCTTTTTACATTCCCCTTAGGAATCTGAGCAAAAGATGAAAAACAAAGAGTAGATCTGAGATCTACTTCACAGATCTGCAAAAATATTCAGAAAGTTACTGAATCATGTACATGTAGAATATCATATCTGAATGGAACATATATTGGTTGGCCAATCTATGGATCACCACAGTGAAGGATGAGTCCAATCACCAGATATCTCTCCTCAAATGATAGTGCTAAGATGCTCTGCAATTCTGCTCACCCAACTAACGCATTCATGGAGGGAATACTGTGTTGTAGCTCTGAATAGACTATGGGCTGATGCTAATGTGTGGATCTATAGATCAAACAGAAAAGGCACTCTTCCAGGAGGTTAAAAGACACACTCCATGAGAAGAGACACCCAAAACAAACTAGATCTCTGCAGATCTAGAACTCCACTTGCTGCAACATACATAGATAGTTCACCCCAAACAGGACTGTGTTGTAGATGTAAGAAGAGGCTTGGCCAAAATGCCATATAGTGGACTAATGTAGCACAATCTCCTCCAAGAGACCCTCTAGGAAGGAGGGAGGGTTCCTAAACAGGAAACCCTCTCTATTCTCTTGCTAAACAGCCTAGAGAATGATTCTCAAGAATAATAATCTCCTCAACAACCTTTTCCTTGAGTCTTTCCCTTCCTTATATAAGATTAGGGTTTGCAAATCCCTAAACCCTCTTCATTCATTTGTCCCCTTTCACATGGAGGACCTCCTCCTAGGACTACGTTGATCATCTAGGAGGTTCATTGTATCTGGACTACATTATGATTTGGTCATGTTGACCCATTCAAATAGCTTGAACCTGTTTCACCTACAAGTGGATTTTATTAAGTAAGCCCTGATTTGAATCTGTTCACATTGGGTATTGATTTATTTTGTTGTTTAGGAGTTTTAGAGTTCCTCCTTTACACTTTTATTGATGAGTTAGGAAAACTGAAAATAAAATGTTATATTCCCATTAGCTGTAAAATTTGGGAATATTACATATTCTTTCTTCCAAGTCCAATCCTCTTTACGATGTTGTGGATGAATACCTGCAAGGAAGATCAAATAGAGACGAAAACATAATACATATAATAATTCATTCTAACATAAACTATATGATATATTAGAGAGTATCACACTAAATGAGTAGTGATTAACACATTTATGGGAAGCAAACACATGACAAATTATTAATATAAAGTAATTGAAGCATACAACCACTTAAGCTCTCATGTTGGAATCCTCCTTTGGATGATTTTCCATGTCCTAGCCAATACCTTGAAGCACTCCTTTCTCCTTCACCAAATGGTAGCATTTAGGCACAACTGGATGAAAGGATGGCAACCAACATTGATCAACCCTTTGAGGAAAGTAGGGAATTCATTTATAGGGAAGGAGAGGGAGTTAGGGATCCAAAAAAGGGGGAAGAAGGTTCGAAGATCCCTATTATTAGGTTCAAAGGCTTGAAATGGGAGATCTAAACCTAATCCTTATTCACCTGTAACGAACTCGCCATTCTCAAGGCTTCTAATAAGAGAAGCTTCTCCTCCATTTTTAAAGAAATTTCCTGAAGAGGAGCGGTGCGCTTTTTAACTTAGATTACTACACTGGCAGTGCTAGACACATATAATAGTGAAGGTGACAAGTGCAAGGCATAATCCATGAGGACCATGATGAGCCAGCTAATAGCATTTTTGGAAAGCCTTTCTTGAATTGCTTCAAGGTATTACTTATTTTTCTCTTTAGGGATGCTTTGATCATTTTTTCATGATGAACACATTAACAAATTTTGACACTTTGTGACATTTGCGGAAAAGTTTGACAACTCAGGGCATGAGATAGGGAGTGTGGCAAAATAATGTATAGAAATTGCTCACATTTCTGTTTTACTTGCAAATAAGAGGCGATTTTCATGTTTGTTTGATGGGAGATCCTGGAGTTGCAAAGAATTAGAGAACTTTTGAGGTCTAAAATGGACCTCTTAAGAAAAATGTACAACCAAAAAAAAAATTATAAGAACCATTAGTTTTCAAGATGATGATGTCAAACATGGGGGATGATTCACCATTTTTGGGGTAAAAATATAAAATTATTAAAAAATAGTTAAATAGTAAAGTGAATTTTTAAAATTGTATTTTCAACTTATCTCCCTAAGGTTTTACTCAAATTTCTAGCCGGAGTACTCATTGGATGCAAAATATAATTCCTCATCCAAGGAGTACCCATGTTGCATACTTCCGATGGACCCTAAAATTATTTTACATGTAGCGGGGTCCATAAAAAGTATACGACATGGGTACTCCTTTGATGAGGAATAACAAGTGTTCTTGCTCGAAATTTGAGCAAACCCATAGGGAGATAAGTTGAAAATACAACTTGAAAATCATTTTTTTTATTTTTTCCCTTTAAAAATTGATGATTTAATTTAATCTTGTTTTATTATTTCCATTATTATTTTATAATCTCCTTAGGAGGCCCATTTTATACCTCAAAATTCCCCTAATGAGTTAGTTGTTGAAACACATAATCAGTGTGGCACTTCGAGGAGTTTACACCATAGGTTGGGAAAGCAATGGTGTTGGTCTAATAGTTGTTTTTCAAAGAGTCTGTTCACCAAACAAATGGTCCTTGAGAGCGGGGCTTTAGTATGTTTATAACTTTATTCTTTCCAATGTTTAAGTTGTTGGTTTCTTTGGAGTTGAATTTTTTTTATTTTAGACTGAATGCATTAGAGGTTTCACCAACATATATATTCTAGCACCTTCAGAGTAATGACAAAAATAATGGATCTTGTATGTGATTAATCAGGTGATATGGATGAGAGATACCATACTATTATTCATTAAGTTATGGAGCAACATATTGTCATCATTGCAAAGGTGGGCATAACAAACTCTGAAAATGCACGGATGGTTGTTCTGGCTACCGCTATTACTATTATCATTCAGTTTGAAGGTAGCTTCATATGAGGTCCTACCATGAATATGAGACTGTGAATCTCATGAATTTTAGAAATAGATCTCATGGAGTTGCATCAACCTAGTGGAACACATAGAATGTGTCTTGTATATAAGCAAAGGCTTTTCTTTTATCAATGTCCTTTATAGAAGAGATATGTAATTGGAACGTCGTGCTTATTGAGCAATTCATTCATCTCTTCATATTTTTGAAACTAAATATTTTATGTATTTTCTTCTAAAATTTCCTAAGTTGTTATGTGCTTTTCAATTATAGATCTTGGATCGAAATTTTGAGGTAGATTTTCATTTTTGGAGTTGTAAACCATTAGGATACATTGGAGGATGGATAAATTTTAAACCTCTTTAAACTCATATGTTTACTTGTACAAAGATTGTAATGCCCTTAATTTTTCTCCTATTTAGGAACTTGTATTCGTCAAAAAGGATTAATATATTTTTACCATGATTTTGTTTCCATGCTCTTAGATAAAAAAAAAATTACATTACTTGTTTTCAATTAGTATTTTTTTATTTAAACTTTAACTATCTACAATTTTCTCAACTTTCTTTTCCTGCTTTTATTCCCATAGTTAAGTAACAGTTCCTTGTATACTCCTCACTTGAAAGGAGAGTATATCTCATGTTTTCTTTATGGTATTTTAGTGTACAATGTATCCTACTTTTGTGATGGAAATTTATTTCTGAGTTTCTTTTATACTATGTTGTTCATTATCATAAGGGTCGGTATGGTCTACTATTGGCTCGAGGGGTCTTGACCTAGGTTCGGAGGTTATAGTTTGCCAGCAAACCCCTATACTACTGGCACTTTCGGCAGTGACCTGCTTGCGCAGGCCAAAGTCTCACCCGAAGCAGTATGAGAGGGTGCTAGAACCAGGTTTCTGCACCCTAGGAGAGGGCAGGTAAGTCAGGAAAAGCTGCATTTGACTTCACATATATCAGATCGCATATTACAGAACCTAGATATGTCAGTCCCTTCGCATCCAGGTGTGAAATACCACTTAAAATCACAGTAAACAATAGATATAGGACAATAAAGCAACTATCGCAACTATTCTTGCATAAAGTATAATAGACAGATTCAGATCAATTGTCAATGCAACATAAGAAATTAACACAGTTACTTTTGGAGCTCAACATAGAACCATGCATAACATAACAGATATCATAGAGTCGCATTAACATATTCAGATATTCCAACAACCTTCTTCTTTCATTAATCCTTCAGAGCCTTTTACAATACCCAAAACCCAACCACACACACAGCAGTAGGGTCCGCACACAGCAGGACTGAGGATCTCCACGCACATAGCCAGCAGGATTCCTTTCCCCAAAAACCCAAAACAGATCTACTAATTCACGATTCGCACAAATGTTAGTTCATTGTCTGTCTTACAACTCAAAAAGGTTCAATTACTTATACTACTTTAGCCTATGCATCCAATGGTCCGCAAACTGTGGTTTGTGGACTCTTGGTCTACCCTTGACCCACTTACAATGCATTAGGGGCTTTGACCCACCCCACAACCCCTACATTAGACTAAATATAATCAACAATATTAAAATGTACCTGATTCGCAGCTTTGTAGGAGACCATGTTCCAACATTCGACCAACACAATCTTGTGACTCATCCCGAATCACTGTGGTGGTGGGGCCTCCACCTACACCTGTATGGCTACTCCGGCCATAGATTAATTTTATCCGATATGGTTTGAGCTGGCTAGCATTGATGTAGCCTGGGAGCATATCACCACGTAGGGTAGCCAACCTAATCGCTCTGCCATCCGTGATTTCCCTAACTGTGTAGGGACCAAGCCAATGCTACCTGAACTTCCCGGGATGCTTTTCAAACTGGCTATCATATAAGAGGACAAATTTTCCTTCCACGAATGTCTTTTGGAAAATGTGTCAGTCATGCCATGCTTTATCGCGGGCCTTCTAGACTTGTTGATGGAAATTGCAATAAACCGATCTTCCTCCAAAGCCATAAGCTGCGCTAATCACTCCTCCATGATGTCAAGTTCTGCCATGTTTGTAAATGCTGCAATATGCAGACTAGGAACAGTATACTCCATGGGCATAATGGCGTCTTTACCATAAACCATCCTGAATGGGGTTTTTCCTGTTAACTTCTTGCAGGTTTTTCGATAGGCCCAGAGGACCGATGGGATGCGCACGTCCCAATCATTGTGATCAGCATTGCATACCTTTTTTAGTGCTTGCTCCAATATTATATTAAAAACCTCAACCGCGTCGTTGGCCTACGGTTGATATGGCCTGCTCTTCGCATGATGGATCTAGAAATCCTCATTCAAAGCTCGGATTGTTTCATTAACAAAGTGTGTACCTCTGTCACTCATGAGAATCTTTGGACATCCAAATCTGGTCAGGATTTGTTCAAAGATGAAGTGCGCAGTAGTATCCGCAGTACAATCCTTTACTGCTTGCTTCTGCCCACTTGGTTACATATTCAGTGGCCATAATAATGTAGTGCGCACCCGTCTTCTTCCCTCGTGGGTTGATAGGCCCAATGAAATCGATGGCCCACTTATCAAATGCTTGTAGAGAAATTTTTGGTTGAAGGGGCATTTCATCTCTGCAGGATGGTGTCCCTGTTCGTTGGCACCTATCACAGGCTTTACAATAGTTGTGGGCGTCACTATGCTAGGTTTTCCACCATAACCTAGCCCTCTAGGTCTTTTTCGTCATTTCTTTCCCTACATAGTGACCTCTTGCTACTCCGTCATGAGCCTCTGCCAAGATAGCATGCCTCTCGTGCTCCAAAACATATCACCGCAATACTTCATCTGCCCCCATCTTATATAATTGACCTATGATGATGGTAAAGTCTACTGCCTGGGTGACTGACTCTTTCTTTTGCTGTACATAGTACTCTAGAGGTGTTGTCCTAGTATTCAAGAACTGAACGATATCAACGAAGTGTGCATCTACTACCTTAATAGAAAATAGTTGTCCATCAGGAAATCTGACTTCCAGGTCGATTTTCTCCTCGCCACTCTCTATTTGGGACAAGTGGTCCGGCCCAGCATTCAACTTTCCCGGCTTGACGATGATTTCAAGGTCATACTCCTGAAATAGTAGCATCCATTGGCATATTTTCCCTCCCAACACAGGCTTATTGACCAGGTACTTTAGAGCTGAATGGTCTGTGAAAATTTTGAAGTGTCCTCCTAACAAGTAATACCGATATTTTTGCAATACGTAGACCATGGAAAATCCCTCCTGCTCTGTGTTGGAGTAGTTGTGTTCCGTCCCAAAGAGCTTCCTACTTGAAAAGGCAATCGGATGGTCAATATCTCCTTCTCCCGGCTGTGTAACGACAGCCACGAGAGCAATGCCCAATGCATAGACGTGAACATGAAATACCTTCTCCCAATCCAAAAAGATGAGAATAGGTGCCGAGACCATATTTTCTTTAAGTACTCGAAGCTTTTTTGACATTCGTCATTCCAAAAGAATGAAACATCCTTCTTGAGCAATTTTTCCACAGGGGCAGTAATCATCACATAGCCCTGAATGAATTTCCTGTAGTAGCCTGTGTGTCTAGGGATCGAGCGCAGGTGTTTCTCCATGGTTGGTACTAGCAATTTTATGATAACTGCGATTTTGGCAGGGTCTACCATTAGTCCTTAGATAAAAACTATGTGGCCAAGCAAGATTCCAAAGGGTACGCAGAAGATAAACTTCTTCATATTTAGGGAAATTTGGTGTTTTCGGGATGTTGGCTCCTTGTAATTTGCAAGAGTGGAAAGAACAAACACTGTAGGGGCCACATCAAAACCACTTTGGAATCCTAAGACCTAGCCTTCCTAGATTCAGAGAGGGATCTCTCTATAAAGGTGTTTTCAATTGATATATCTTTGTGCTCTTTGTTTATGATTTTAGGCTAGTTATGAAGTTCTAAGGACTTGTTGTTTTCGTTGGATTAAATGATAGATTGAAGGATCAAAGGTGTGAATGTTGAGTGAATGTTTCATCTGAACAAATAGACTGTGAGAAAACATCAATCCATTGGGCTATGGAGTCATAAAAGGATTTAATTGTTCATCAACTTTGCAAGGGTATTCATAGGGAAAGCTAACTATATCAAGTGGATTCTTTAGATTAGGTTATGGTATGAAACAATAATAAGTTGTGAAGGAAGCAAAGCTATAGTCAATTAAGAATCTTCTAGCTCTACTTAGACAAGAAAATCCTTTTAAGGTGAATGTTTGGAGCAAGCCAAAGGACAGGGCAAACCATAGACTTCTTTGGACAAAATTTTAATAAGCAACCTTCCAGACAACAATCTAGTAATTCAAAAACTACTTTCAGATCAATAAAACATGTAAGATAACAGTGAGAGTGGTTTAAGGTCAAATATAAATAATCTAAGCTGCTTTTGACAAACTCTCAAAAGACTCTTCAAAGCAACATTTCAAGGCAGACGAAAGGGCAGGGCATACCATAAACCTCTATGCTTTAGACTTTAATAAGCATACTTTAAAGAAAGACGCTAAAAACAATATCTCAAGTCTTACTCAAAGGAACATGGGTGTTGGGTGCTAAAAGGTGTCTTTTAAAACTCTTAATTGCCTCACATTAATTATCAACCCGGGTAAGTCTTTTTGTTTCAAGAGTGTACACAATATGTGCAAGCTATAATCCAAAGAGTAATGTTTCCTAAATTGCAGTACAGATTTTAATCACAAGAATAAATCAAAGCATCTAACAAACTCCAATTGCAATTATTAAAGGGAATATCAAAGTTTAATCTTCTATTGAAATCAATTCTTTAACAATCCAAAGAATGGCATCATCAGCTTGGAGCACAGTAGCAATAACTAATTCCTACTTAGCTCATTCAATTCTAAATTATATTAAATTTCTGCAAAGAAATTAAGACAAAACCAATATCACATCTGAGAATCCAATAGCGATAATTAGACTCTTATGGATGATCTAAGTAATGCAATATGTTGTCTCAAATAACCCACACTGTAACAAATAATATTCAGATTACATGATAATGAAATAACTCATAAAAAGAACGTGTATTACATAAATACAGTAAGATGATAAAAAACTAATGAAATGAACTCATGGTAGCCGGAATTTATCAAATCGATCACACTCTGCAAGAATCGGAAATATAACACAGAGGAGCAGTTAACGCTGCCAGGGGTCGGGCCCTTAACCACCAGCAGGAACTTCTTGTTAGCCACCAATGAATTTTTTGACAAGCAAACAGGTGGCTAAAATAATTTTGAGCCTTCAAGAAATGCATTTCCTCTAAAAACATATCATTATTGAAGCCTCTATGTGTCATTTTCCTTTTAAGAGATCCTCACTACTGTTTCCAGTTAAAAAGCCTCACTGTCTGTGAAAGAATTTTTCTCAAAAAGGCCTTCTTTCCCCTTTTTATTCCCTCCAAAACATCATTTTTCATCTTTGTTCCCCTTGCAAAAGTTCCTCTAAAAATCCCTTCATCAACCCTCATTTAATCTTAAAACCCCTTTAAACCTTACCATTTCCCTTTGTTTGGTTTAATAGCCCCTTATTCCCTCTATTGAAACCTCTGTTGGCCTTAAAAAGCATTAAAATTAAGCCAAAACCCACCTTTTACTTTATAATAGGCCTAATCCCCTTTCGGCCAGCCCCTAAACCACTTCCCCACCATACAACCGAGCGCCAGAACCTAGCATTAAGGCCCTGGGTACTTATCGCAATCGCAACCTTCATGGTGAGCCCTTTCCTTTATTAACTCGTAATCTTCAAATGCGAGAAATATTTGTTCTATTGGCCCCGCTGCATTCTCCACCATTGACCTATGTAGATCTAACTGTCAGCGCTAATTTCACAGCGCGCCAAGTCGCCTCTCTCCATCTGCCCCTCCGATTACATGTAGACCATTGATCTCCTCACCAGATCCGACAGCTGGTGCGTAATCACATCACCGCCAATAGCACCAATCTCGTGTTACTGACCCCTCCCGATTGGCGAGCCTTGATTGGATCTGAGCCCTCCATCTCGTCTAATCCAACGACCCTTATTTCTCCCACTCTGTTCCTGTGCCCCGTCCTTCTCCCCACCGATTTAATCACCACCGTTGATCCCATTCGTGATCCAATGGCTGGAGCTTAATTGGTCATCGCCAATCGAAAGATCTAGGTATGTCACCCTCTGTTTCCCCCAATTGCGATCCCCCGATCCAATCGTGACCGTCTGTTAAATCTAGATCGACGGCCCATATTGCGTCGTGTTCCCTTTTAACTTTCTCCCATCGAACCTTCAAAAAATTTCATCGTTTCATCCTTGTCGTCGATTTCCTTATGAGATCTAACGGCCCACGTTTAATCACCCTCTGCCCGCCAGGTCCCACCATCAAATGGTCTAGCTTTCATTCGTTTTTTATCATTTCTCTTTGTAATTTTCCCAAGCATTAAACTTTGGGTTTTTACACTATAACTTATTTTTCTCTACCTAACTCCTCTGAATAACTCTGTTACCCTATCCTGACCGTTGATCGCCATTTTTTTATATAATCAGACGACCCGGGCACATTCTCACACCTGGCTTTCATCTGCTCAGTTTATCACTGTTCCGCCATGTTTTTTCCCGTTTTCTTCGCTACATACACCTGTTCTATCGCTGAGCCTCCATCTTCCACAGGCCTCCATAGCAATCTTCACCACTCCCCTGGATTTCTTAACAGGTTTATTGCATTGTGCAGGGTTTACAGAGTGAGAAATTCACTCTGTCTCCACAGTCACAGTCACTGTGACTCAAAGCACAGAGAGTCCAGTCAGTGAAGCGGAAAAGTGTATCGGCAGAGATAGATTAAAGGGGTTAAAGCCGGTTGTTGAATATTTAACGCCTTAATCCTCTGTTCAAGGGAAGAAGATGCAGTTTGAAGACCAAAGCACACCAACAAGTCATATCTATGTCTCAAAAACAACAGAGCACTTTTCTTCAGAAAGGACACTTTCCTACAGCGTCTCCATGCTTCCTCAAGCCCTTAATAGTTAGTACACTGATAGAAGCTTCTTAAAGACTGTCAAGACCACAGTTATGGAGTATGGAGACCTGTGGACTTTCCATTTATGTTACTTATTTCATAAGGCTACCACCGAGTACCATACAACTGGAAGGACTTCAAAGAGAACATCCGAGGTCAATATCGACCTGAAAAATACTCCCAGACCATACTACAGAGTACATATAGCGATGCAGAGCCATTAAGAAGAGTGGGCTCAACCTCATTCCTCCACTCTATCTTAATGAATCAATTCAATTTACATCTACTACTACAGTTATCCATTCTCCTATAAGAACCCCTGAAGAACATATTGTAAAGGTTGTTGTTGTTGATTAGTTGTAGGGATTCTTTAGCTGTAAGAACAGTTATTGGGGGAAAGTAGCTGAGTAGTTTGTAATTTAGTAGGCTGGGAGGATAAAGTTTGGATTGTATCAGCCACTGAGCTCAGAGTATGTGACTGGTTTTGCACATCAATTAAATAAGAAAATTTCACAGGATCCTAGTCTATATTATGGGTGATGTTTCCTTACTTATTTCATGTTTAAATCATGTTGTTCATATTTCTCTGATAAGAATTAGTAAATCAGGCTTAGGATATACCCTCGCATGGTACCTTAATTCCCACTGCTCTTCTTATCTTTGATGTTTTCTTCTGATAGTGAATCTAAGGGCAAATTCATGTAATTTAACCAATTAAAGATGTTGGTCCAGCCCATGCTTACTAATGTGTGAATTAGGGTTTTGTTGCTTAGATTTTCTTGTTGGGTTTAAGCTGGAAGAATTCAGATACTGGGGATTTAGTGTGAGCCTTGTCCACTGGGGTCCTTTTCCAATATATTGACCTTCCTAAGATCCCTTTGAGATGGCGTCGAAAGCATTGGAGGTTAAAATCCCTTCTTTGATCTCAGGCCTTGCTTCGTGTTAAACCTTATCCCTTTTTTTCCTTTGAGAGTATGTCGTAGCAGGCCTAGAATTAAATGACCTCTGACCTAATCTTAAGCTACCTTTTTGTATTTCCATTTCACTTCTTAATGTTCCATCCCACCATCTATCTAAAAGATCCTTTAGTATAGATGACTTGCCCTATGAAAAGCCTTGCTCAGTTGTTATGCAAGTAATCCCCTTTCATGACTCCATAGCCCAATGGATGACACTTTCTTGACCTATCTTCTTCTGTTGAAACATCCTGCTACTTTTTTCTTTTCCATTCCATTTAACCTTCTCAGTTAATGATCTCTGACTCAACCCAAAAACCAAATCATTTAAAACCCCCCTTTGTGCTTCATACCTAGCCTAATATCTCATTTTGAGTTTTCAAAGATATATCATTCTTTGCCTATTATAGAGAGATCCCTCTCTGGACCCATGAGGGCTAGATCCTAGGATCCCAAACTGGTTATGATGATGTCTGGTCTTTTGGTCTTTCCAATCTGGCCAAAACACTGGAACCCCAACATAATGGCGACTTCGTTGGGGATTGAGTGAATTTTATCTTAGACACCCTTAAGCACTCAAAAGACCCAAAATATCTGGTTAGATTGGTATCTCATTGTTGATGGTGGATAGCAACCTGCTTCAAATATTCAAATCATCCACCTGGCGACTCCACACTCCATAACTCTCAAAGACTCCACTGGAGGAAGAACCTAAAATATGGCCAGACCTCATAGAAGGATAGAACATTTAGGCTGGATTTGGTTTAAGGAATTCATTATTTTTATCTGCAACTGTGTTTTATCCTACTTTAAGCCTAATCAGGTGTACAAAGATGAGACCCACATTGAGTATGGGAAAGATCTCAAGCCTCAGTCTTCAGAACATGTACAGACCTATACTCCTGTGGAAGACCTAGGGGAACAAGAGCCTCATTTTGCACTACCCACACCTACCAAGGTCATAGAAAGATACAAGCCTTTGGTTTTTCCTTTTATCTTCCAACCCCTCCCTGCAGGACTTAAAAATAAGTTGCCTTTGTGTCTTTCCATTTCACTCCTTAATGTTCCATCCCATCATCTATCTAAAAGATCCTTTAGTATAGATGAATTGCCCTATGAAAAGCCTTGCTCAGTTGTTATGCAAGTAATCCCCTTTCATGACTCCATAGCCCAATGGATGACACTTTCTTGACCTATCTTATTTTGCCGAAACATCTTGTTTCTTTGTTCATGTCCATTCCATTTAACCTTCTCAGTTAATGATCTCCAACTCAAGCCAACAACCAAATCATTTAAAACCCCCCTTTGTGCTTCATACCTAGCCTAATATCTCATTTTAAGCTTTCAAAGATATATCATTCTTTGCCTATTATAGAGAGATCCCTCTCTGGAACCAGGAGAGCTAGATCCTAGGATCCCAAATTGGTTATGATGTTGTCCGGTCTTTTGGTCTTGCCAATCTAGCCAAAACACTAGAACCCCAACATAATGGAGACTCCGCTAGGGATTGAGTGCATTTTATCTTAAACACCCTTAAGCACTCAAAAGACCCAAAATCTCTGGTTAGATTGGTATCTCATTTCTGCTGGTGGACAGCATCCTGCTTCAAATAGTCAAATCATCCACCTGGCGACTCCACACTCCATAACTCTGAAAGTCTCCACTGGAGGAAGAACTTGAAATATGGCCAGACCTCATAGTAGGATAGAACATTTAGGCTAGATTTGGTTTAAGTAATTCATTATTTTTATCTGCAACTATGTTTTTTCCTACTGTAAGTGTACAAAGATGAGACCCACATTGAGTATGGGAAAGATCTCAAGCCTCAGTCTTTAGACCATGTACAGATCCATACTCCTGTGAAAGACCTAGGGAAACAAGAGCCTCCTGTTGCACTACCCACACCTACCAAGGTCATAGAAATATAAAAGCCTTTGGTTTTTCCTCTTATCTTCCAACCCCTCCCTGTAGGACTTACAAATAAGCTGCCTCTTTTTTATGGAGAAAATAAAAAGACCACTGCTAAGAAACATGTGCAAAATCTTGAGGATTTGCTTGACTTGTATGAAGTAGATGAAGAGGATGTGCGTATTAGAATGTTTTCCTTGTCATTACAAGGAAATGTTAAGAGTTGGTTTAAAAACCTTCCAGCTATAAGAATCTACAGCTTTCATTAGTTTTCTCAAGTTTTCCTTGATAAATGGGCATTCCCGAGAAATGTTTTCATCATCCTAGAAGAGTATCAGAATTTGAAAAGGAAGCCAAGAGAGATAGTACAAGATTTTTCCACCAGGTTCAATAAGGTATATAATGCAATACCTGCTAGCATAAAACCACCCCTGGGATGGGCCCTATTGCACTATCTAATTTCTTTTGACCCTGAGGTGGAATTCCATATAAGAGAAAGAGAGCCTTCGAGCCTGGAGGAAATGCAGAACACAGAAATTATTGTCGAGCACAACATAATGTGCAGGGAGGAAATATTGAAAGCAGCAAAGAAGTACCAAACAGAGAAAAAAGGCAGATATCTTTAGAAGACAAGTTGGAAAGACTGATAGAGACAGCCAACACCTTGTTGAACATAGGAGAGGAAGAGAACAAGGATGAAACCAAAAATGATGATTGGAGAAGACCTACCCCCTGTCGTCAAGAATAACAAATCAGGTCACTACAGGACATAAGAAGCATGCAGAGCATGCATGATGAACAAAATGTTGAATTATAAAATGAATTTGCAGATGATTCTGAAGAAAGCCTTGCTGAGGATCCCATGGATTCGATTGGTGACATTGTGTATAATTATGATTTCTCTTATGATGATGAGTCTGATGATAATTCTTTCCAAAGGGAAGCTGAAATTTCCAGACCATCATCAATAGTTTCATGGGAGGAAAAACAGGACTGGCAACTTCAGGAAAGCAATGAGCCAACGCAAGATATCATTGATACTGATGCGAAAAGTGTTGAAAGCTCGAGAGCAGACGAAGACCCAATCAATCTTCACTCTACTATATATTAGATCATCAGTAATGATTGCCATGAAGATGGAGGTTAGCAGTTTTCTATTTCATAGGATGAGGAGGAAAGAAATGAAGAAACTCTTAAGTCAGATGAACATACTGAACCTACTCCTGAAAGGGATGAGGTAATCAAAGAAACCCCTACTCAAGAAAATGTTAATCTTTTCACAGAGTTCAGTCTGCTTCAACAGAACCTGCCAGTGTTACTAAGGGGAAGCACTATCAAATATAATGAGCCCTCTAGCTCAGAAAGTGATGGAGACAAGGAAGAGTTCCTTTCCCAAAGAAATATTTGTCTCGATCCAGTGGAAGAAGAAATATTCCTGGTTGATGCTGATCTAAAAATTACTCCCAACCAGGAAAATAATGAGTGTGATTACAGAGGCCACACTACAGATGCAGAGATTGAAACTATCCATGATACAGACAGCCAACCAGCCTTGGAAGGCCTTAAAGAAGAAAATTTATATCATGTTATTGTTGATCCTATGGCAGAATATATGGAGGCCCTGGTTGGCTCAACTCCTCAAGCATCAATATTTTCTGGTGGCCTCAGTTTTGAAGAACCACATGCAAAGTACCCTATGGTTATCTCTGATGAGAAAACAGTGCTTTTACCCTTTTTTGTTACTGCTTTACTGGCTCCACTGGAATTATTGTATCATCTAGAACATCAGATATTTCCAAGTAGAAGTAGGGTAGGTAGGAAGTTCAATAAAGCTCAGTCTATGAGAATTTAGTGAGTGTTTTTAATTTCTGCAAATTTTCAGCCTATGAGCAATTTTGTCTTTAGGCCATGGCCCACAGCAAGCTAGATAGTCTAATCCTAGCTTGATTGTTTTTTCAATTTCTGTCTTAGAATGTAGAGAAGAAATCTGCTAGACAGTTTAATCCTAGCAAATATTAGTGTAGGTAGAGAAGCTATTAGGCCAATAGTTTAATCTGGTCTCATGGATTAATAAGGATAGAAATAGTATAGGTTTATTTTTTTTGTTTGTAAAAAAAATTGATGATGTAAAGGGTCTGCAAGTCCAAATGCACCCAGAAGAAAAAAATGTTAGGACAATAGTATGGGTAGGTAGTTGTTTGCGAGAATATTACTACTGATATGATATCTCCATGATTTGTGGCAGCTGATCCAAGAAATAAAATGGATGTGTCAACTACTAGGCCTTTGGCCTACTCCAAAGATTATTTTCTGAATTCTTGACAACTTCAAGAAGATGCCATCCCCATGTGGAGCCACTATTAGCCACCTATGAATTTTTTGACAAGATTTTAGGCAGCTAAAATGTTTTTGAGCCTTCAAGAAATATATTTCCTCTGAAAACATATCATTCTTGAAGCCTCTATCTATCTTTTTCCTTTGAAGAGATCCTCGCTACTATTTCCAGTTAGAAATCCTCACTTTCTATGAAAGAATTTTTCTCAAAAAGGCATTCTTTCCCCTTTTTATTCCCTTCAAAACATCATTTTTCATCCCTGTTCCCCTTGAAAAATTTCCTCTAAAAATCCCTTCATAAACCTCATTTCATCCTAAAAACCCTTTAAACTTTACAATTTCCCTTTGTTTGGTTTAATGGCCCCTTATTCCCTCTATTGAAACCTCCGTTGGCCTTAAAAAGCATTAAAATTAAGCCAAAACCAACTTTTTACTTTATAATAGGCCTAAGCCCCTTTTGGCCAGCCCCTAAACCACTTCCCCACCATACAACCGAGCGCCAAAACCTAGTGCTATGGCCTTGGGCGATTATCGCAATCGCAACCTTCATGGTGAGCCCTTTCCTTTGTTAACTCGTAATCTTCCAATGCGATGAAATAATTGTTCTATTGGCCCTATTGCATTCTCCACCGTTGATATATGTAGATCTAACAGTCAGAGCTAATTTCACAGCGCGCCCTGTCGCCTCTCTCCTTCTGCCCCTCCGATTACATGTAGACTGTTGATCTCCCCGCCAGATCCGATGGTTGGCACATAGTCGCATCACTGCCAATCACACCAATCCCATGTTACCGACCCTCTCAATTGGAGAGCCCCGATTGGATCCGAGCCATCCATCTCGTCTAATCCAACATCCCTTATTTCTCCCGCTCCACTCCTATGCCCCGTCCTTCTCCCCACTAATTTAATCTCCACCGTTGATCCCCTTCATGATTCAACGGCTAGCACTTAATCACTCATCGCTAATCAGAAGATCTAGGTATGTTACCCTCTGTTTCCCCCAATTGCGATCCCCTGATCCAATCGTGACTGTCCATTAAATCTAGATCGACGGCCCATATTGCGTTGTGTTCCCTTTTAACTTTCTCCCATCGAACCTTGCAAAAATTTCATCGTTTCATCCCCGCTGTCGATCTCCTCCTGAGATCTAACAGCCCACGTTTAATCCCTCCGCCCGTCGGGTCCCACCATCAAATGGTCCTGCTTTAATTCGTTTTTTATCATTTCTCTTTGTAATTTTCCCAAGCATTAAACTTTGGGTTTTCACACTATAAATTACTTTTCTCCGCCTAACTCCTCTGAACAACTCCGTCAGCCTATCCTGGCCATTGATCGCCATTGTTTTATATAATTTGATGGCCTGGGAGAATTCTCACACCTGGCTTTCATCTGTTCAGTTTATCACCATTCCGCCATGTTTTTTCCCGTTTTCTTCACTACATACAGTTGTTCTATCGCTGAGCCTCCATCTTCCACAGGCCTCCACATCAATCTTTGCCACTCCCATGGATTTCTTAAGTGGTTTATTTCATTGTGCAGGGTTTACAGAGTGAGAAATTCACTCCGTCTCCACAGTCACAGTCACTGTGATTCAGAGCACAGAGAGTCCAGTCAGTGAAGCGGAAAAGTGTATTGGCAGAGACAAATTAAAGGGGTTAAAGCCAGTTGTTGAATATTTAACGCCTTAATCCCGTGTTCAAAGGAAGAAGACGCAGTTTGAAGACCAACGCACACCGACAAGTCATAGTTGTGTCTCAAAAACAACAAAGCACTTTTCTCCAAAAAGGACACCTTCCTACAACGTCTCCATGCTTCCTCGAGCCCTTAACAATTAGTACACTGACAGAAGATTCTTAAAGATGGTCAAGACCACATTTATGGAGTATGGAGACATGTGGACTTTCCATCCATGTTACTTATTTCAAAAGGCTGCCATAGAGTACCATATAGCCGAAAGGACTTCAAAGAACACATCTAAGGTCAATATCGACCTGACAAAGACTCACAGACCATACTAAAGAGTACATACAGCGATGTAGAGCCATTAAGTAGAGTGGGCTCAACCTCATTCCTCCACTTTGTCTTAATGAATCAATTTAATTTACATCTACTACTACAGTTATCCATTCTCCTATAAGAACCCCTGAAGAACATATTTTAAAGGTTGTTGTTGTTGATTAGTTGTAGGGATTATTTAGCTGTAAGAACAGTTATTGGGGGAAAGTAGTTGTGAAGGTTTTAACCCTGAACAGAAATTATCTACACCCGAATCTTATAACAGAAAATAAACAATAGTGAGAGCATAAAACATAAAACAGATAAACACAGAGATTTTCCCTTGGATCCCAAATTGGGACGACCAGCTTGATTTTTCATTATATTCCTTTTAGTGTTACAACACATATATATACATGCCGAAGAATACATAAACCCCAATCCATTAACCCTATATTAGAACATAATCGTAGTTCCCTTGACCAGATCTACAAAATACCAGGGGCTGAAAACCATCGTACCCCAAAACCATGTGCAAAATCATGCACAAAACATGGGTGGGTCCGCCTATGAGTGGGTCCGCACACCAAACAGTGGGGGCTGCCTCCCCCCTTGTGACCCCCTTGCTATGCCCAGTGCAACATACAATGCGTGGGGCTAGTCGTGGAAAGAATATAACACATACTCAACATTCTCCCACTTGTTTTTTTCTTTCCACAAGGGGCCACATGAGAGCTTAGTCATTGGGCCAATTCTTCAACACCCATTGTTTCTCTACACCAAGAGAACTTCTGAGTGCTCACAGACTTCTTCAATGCATCTGGAACATTCTTCAAAGTGTCCACCTTTACCATCAACACCCTTTTAGCCTCACCCATATCTCTAACAAAGTGATGTTGAACATCAATGTGCTTTGTCTTTGAATGGTAAGCAGGGTTCTTAGCCAAGAAAATTGCACTTTGGCTATCACAGTCTATCCTTATAGCTTGTTGTACCAACCCCATACTTGAACATGACTTTGCAACCAAACTGCTTCCTTGCTTGCATGAATGGCTGCTATGTATTCTGCCTCTGTAGTTGAAAGAGCCACTATAGACTGTCTTTTACTCATCGAACTGATTACGCCTCCAAATAGGTTAAACACATACCCATTTGTAGATCTTCTTTGGTCCAGATATCCAGCCCAGTCTACATCAACAAAACCACAAATGTCCAACATTATTTCCAATTTTGGTCTTCCCTGGTAGCACAAGCCATAATCACTAGTGCCACGTAAATATCTGAAAACCCGCTTCACTGCTGTCCAATGCTCCTTCCCTGGGTTTGACATAAACCTGCTCAATACTCCCACTGATAAAAGCACCCAGTTCAGTACACCATTTCATACATGCACAAGTATCACCGCACTTGCATATGGAACACGGGACATATCCTCCTCTTCTTCTTGTGTCTTGGGACACTGTTCAGCAGATAGCTTTACACCTACAAGAATAGGAGCATTCACCAGTTTACTATCCTGCATATTTAACCTCTACAGTATAGTCTCGACATACGTCCTATGGTTTAACCAGAGCTTCCTCTTTGCTCGATCTCTCTTAATTTCCATGCCCAAAATATAGTTTGCAGCACCAATATCCTTCATGTCGAATTTGGAGAACAGCTGGGTCTTCAAATCTTAGATATTTTCTTTGTCATTTCCAATCAACAACATCTCATCCACATACAAGACCAAATAAATAACATGGTCACCAATTAATTTAAAATAAACACAGTGATCCTCCTTGCTTCTGGTGAAGCCAAGTCCTCATATATAGGTATCAAATTTCTGATACCACATCCTTGGTGATTTTTTTAACCCATATTGAGACTTCTTCAACCTGCACACCAGTTATTTCTTACCCTTCACCATAAAGCCTTCAGGTTGCTTCATGTATATCTCCTCTTCTAGATCCCCATGAAGAAATGTTGTCTTTACATCCATCTTTTCTATCTCAGAATCAAATGCAGCAGCAACAGATAAAAGTAATCTAATAGAAGTAACTTTAGCAATAGGAGAAAAAATATCACCAAAATCAATTCCCGACACCTGGGAATAACCTTTTGCTACCAACAGAGCTTTGTATTTCTCCACCTTTCCTTCTACATTCATCTTCTTTTTAAACACCCATTTTCTCCCGATGGGCTTCCTTCTAGCCGGCAACTCCACCAGATCCCATGCCTCATTTTTGTACAAGGATGCCATTTCATCAACCATGGCCTCCTTCCAGAGTTTTCCATCCTCAGAATCTACTGCCTCCCTAAAAATTCTGGGATCATCATCAATTATAGTTAAGGAAAAACCTGAAAAGAAAGTAGATGGACTATACCTTTATGGTTTCCTTCTTTCTCGAACTGATCTTCTCAAAGCTGGAGTTTGTGGCTCTTCCTCTTTTGAATCTTCTTCTGTTGTAGAGTCTAATTCATCCTCCTTTAGCTCCAACTCTATCTTCTCAGGTTCCTTTGGTATGATTTCATGTTTAACAACATCTTTCACCTCTCTAAACACTACATCTCAGTTGTACACAGCCTTCCTTGTTTCCGGGTTCCAAAGCTTGTAACCTTTTAAACCATCCTTATACCCAATAAAGATGCACCTTTCAGATTTATTATCAAACTTGGTCCTTTTCTCCTTTGGAACATGTACATATGCATCACATCCAAATACCTTTAGATGTGAAAGAGATGGTTTCTTACCAGTCCATACCTCATGTGGAGTCTTATCCTCCAACGCTGATGAAGGTGATCAGTTAACTAAGTAACATGTAGTCTCCACTGCCTCTACCCAGAATTCTTGTCCTAACCCGGTACCACTGAGCATGCTTCTTGCCTTTTCCATCAGTGTTCTGTTCATTCTTTCTGCAACTCCATTTTTTTGAGGTGTGTATGGAGTATTCTTCTACCGTGCTATACCACACTTCTTACAGAACTCTTCAAATTCCTTCTTGCAGAATTCCCCACCATTATCTATCCTCAACGCCTTTATATTCTTCTCTGTCTGGTTTTCCACCAGAGCCTTAAATTCTTTAAATATGTCAAAGACTTCAGATTTCTTCCTCAAGAAATATATCCATGTATTCCTTGAGAATTCATCTATGAATGAAACATAGTACACCTACTTTCCCAGTGATGGAACTAACACAGGTCCAAACACATCACTGTGCACAAGTTCTAATATCTTGTTCGCCCTCTTAGCACTAGAAGGAAAAATCACCCAATTCTGCTTCCCATATACACAATTTTCATAGAAATCTAAATCCAGAGAGAAATTATACATACCTTCTACCATACCATTTCTATGTAGTATCCGAAGGCCCTTCTCTCCAATATGTCCAAGCCTTTGATGCCATAGCATGGTCTTTTCTCCAGAGACAGCTAGGGTTTTCGCTCCACTTTCAGGAACCATAGAATTGTTACATCCATCAATAACAGTGCTACCTTGTAGCTTGTACATAGTTCCAGTCCGAACTCCCTGCATTAATACCAGTGCTCCCCAAACCATCTTGTAGGCATCTTTCTCGAACACTGTTTTTACACCTGCATCATCCATCTTGCTTACAGAAATCAGATTTCTGGCCAATGCAGGAATATGCAGAACACCAGGAAGTGTTCTAATCCTCCCACCTTGCAGCTTCAGCTTGACCTTTCCACGTCCGACGATTCTGGCCTTCCTATCATCCCCTAGGAAGACATCGCCACCATCATATTTCTCATACTCGCAGAACCACTCCCTATGGGGAGTGAAGGGAAAGGATGCACCTGAGTCAATCAACCATGACTCATGATCTACATGTGTATTTGAAGAAGAAGCCAAATACACATCCCCACCTTCATCCGAGGTGGTTTTTGCCTCTGCAGAAGGAGCATCATCAGATCCCTTTCCTTTCTCGGGAGCTTTAGATCTGCACTCCTTTTTGTAGTGCCCTTCCTTTCCGCATTTCCAGCATACCTTTACAAACTTTCCAGGAGATTTAGATCTCCCTCTAGATTTGGATCTCCCACTCGAAACCTTATTCTTGTTTTTGTTTTGGGACCTTCCTCGTACAAATAAGGCATCTCCATTTTGGCCCTCCATATTTCTCCGTCTCATTTCCTCCGACAACAAGGCTGAGACAATGTCATAAAAATTCAAGGTAGTTGTATTGCTACATATTGCAATAACCAGACTATCCCACAAGTCTGGTAGAGAACACAACAAACTGATGCACTTATCTTCATCTGAGATTTTAATATCAACAGATGACAGCTGACTTACCATAGTATTGAAGGCGTTCAGATGCTCTGTCACCGAGTCTCCATCCTTCATCCTCGGGTTATACAGCTTTTTCCGCAGGAACAACTTATTCACCAGAGACTTAGATTGGTACAAAGTCCCAAGTTTTTCCCACAAATTCTTCGCCGTAGCTTCCCCATATACATTCAACAATACTGAATCTGAGATACACAACCGTATTGTGCTCTTAGCTTTCCGATCCAGTTTCTTCCAGTCTTCATCTGGCATTGCCGTTGGTTTAGTACCTGGATCTACCACGATCCACTGATCTTTATCCACCAGTAGATCCTCCATCTTGAGCTTCCATAACTCAAAACTCTGACCATTAAATTTCTCAATCTATATCTTTCTGTCGCTAGCCATCTTCTTTCACCGCAAGAATCGATCCCACAGATCTCCCACTGAACAGGGTCTACCTCAAGCCCGAGAAAAAAACCCTCAGCAGCAAAGGCGTCCCCTTGAAGCCGAAACAGCTGTGATACAAAATGTAGGTTTTAACCTTGAACAGAAATTATCTACACCCGAATCTTATAACAAAAAATAAACAATAGCGAGAGCATAAAACATAAAACAGATAAACACATAGATTTTCCCCTGGATCCCAAATTGGGACGACCAGCTTGATTTTTCATTATATTTCATTTAGTGTTACAACACATATATATACATGCCGAAGCATACATAAACCCCAATCCAATAACCCTGGATTAGAACATAACTATAGTTCCCTTGACTAGATCTACAAAATACCAGGGGCTGAAAACCATCGTACCCCAAAACCATGTGCAAAATCATGCACAAAACATGGGTGGGTCCGCCTATGAGTGCGTCCGCACACCAAACAAATTTTCGTCGGGGCACTGCCCCGGACCCCAACCGTGGGGGCTGCTTCCCCCCTTGTGACCCCCCTGCTGTCCCCGACACAATATAACACATACCCAACAAGCTGAGCAGTTTGTAATTTAGTAGTCTAGGAGGATAAAGTTTGGACTGTATCAGCCATTGAGCTCAGAGTATGTGACTGGTTTTGCACATCAATTGAATAAGAAATTTTCACAGGATCCTGGTCTATATTATGGGTGATGTTTCCTTACTTATTTCATGTTTAAATCATGGTGTTCATATTTCTCTGATAAGAATCAATAAATTAGGCTTAGGATATACCCTCGCATTTTTGCACATCAATTGAATAAGCAATTTTCACAGGATCATGGTCTATATTACGGGTGATGTTTCCTTACTTATTTCATGTTTAAATCATGATGTTCATATTTCTCTGATAAGAATCAGTAAATCAAGCTTAGGATATACCCTCGCATGGTACCTTAATTCCCACTGCTCTTTTTATCTTTGATGTTTTCTGCTGATAGTGAATCTAAGAGAAAATTCATGTAATTTAACCAGTTAAAGATGTTGGTCCAGCCCATGCTTACTCATGTGTGAATTCAGTGTTTGTTTCTTAGATGTTATTGTTGGGTTTAAGCTGGAAGAATTGGGATATTGGGGATTTAGTGTGAGCCCTGTCCACTGGGGTCCTTTGAGCTGGTGTCGAAAGCATCGGAGGTTAAAAGCCCTTCTCTGATCTTAGGCCTTGCTCCGTGTTAAAACTTATCTCTGTTTTTCCTTTGAGAGTATGCCAAAGCAGGCCTAGAGTTAAATGACCTCCGACCTGATCTTAAGTTGCCTTTGTGTCTTTCCATTTCACTCCTTAATGTTCCATCCCACCATCTATCTAAAATATCCTTTAGTATAGATGACTTGCCCTATGAAAATCCTTGCTCATTTGTTATGCAAGTAATCCCCTTTCATGACTCCATAGCCCAATGGATGACACTTTTTGACCTATCTTATTTTTCCGAAACATCCTGCTACTTTGTTCATGTCCATTCCATTTAACCTTCTCAGTTAATGATCTCTGACTCAACCCAACAACCAAATTATTTAAAACCCCCCTTTGTGCTTCATACCTAGCCTAATATCTCATTTTGAGCTTTCAAAGATATATCATTCTTTGCCTATTATAGAGAGATCCCTCTTTGGACCCAGGAGGCCTAGATCCTAGGATCCCAAAGTGGTTATGATGTTGTCTGGTATTTTGGTCCATCCAATCTGGCCAAAACACTGGAACCCCAACACTGCTCAAGCTACTTCAGATGATGTGAATGGAAACAACAACTTCAATTAATCATTAAACTGGAGCAGCATTACAATGTAATCGTGTTTTTCAACAACGCAGTTTTTGATTAATTCTACAATTCTAAAAGCAACAACCCTCCCCCTTTCTTTTACAAACGTCTCCTTTTATAAACAGAAAGAGGAGAAAGTAAATAGTAAATGTGATCCCTCATAACAAAATTGGATTGTTCTCAACAACTTGATCAGCAAGAAAATATATCTCCATCAATCATTCAATAGGAACAAGTCGAATTTTGTATTGCAACTGACATAATTTGAAAAACGGTCGCAACAGCGAATTTGGGAAAATCATCTTCTGAGAATCTTCAGTTTCTCTTAATACAAACCAAATTTGGGAAAACTGCTCATAATTAAAGTTAATTTTGTCCATTCTGGACAAAACCCATGTTTCATATTTTCCATATTCTTGTCGATTTGCCCACAACATCCAATACAAAACTATCACTTCTTATTCCAGTGAATTTCTGAGTTGGAATATTTAATGATGAGCTGGAGATCAAATCTACAATCTAGAGAATATCTTGGAGGCTAAAATGGTAAGTGATGTTACAAAAAATTTATTAATAAACCATCATTGATAAAATCATGCATAATAATCATCAATTTATTAAAAATAAAGGAGAAGAAATAATATTTATCCATGAGAGCATAAATAATTATAAAATGGAATTATATGATAAACCATGATAAATGACGTGATAAAGAATGGTAGAAATGGATGAAAATAGGCGTTAAAAAGTGATAATGATAATGACAAACTAGCGGCCCTACATACCCCCAAACTGAATATATTGCATGTCCTCATGCAACCCAAACCCTCGTTATTAACCAAAAAATAATAAAAAATTGTTCATCCCAACTCATGAAATGGATGAAACAAATGAATTCTTCCTCAAATAATGAATATTCAATTTTAACAATCTTGATGAAGGCGTAACAATTTTTACATTCGACGTTCAACTATATGTATATGAAGTTGCAGAAAAATATGATATAAGTAATAGCAAACTTCATTAACCATTTTCTCGAAAACTAGATTTCTACTATATTAATGCTTCTATGATCCAAAAATAAGATCGTTTTGATGCACGGATCATGAGATATAAACAAAATGGTTGTAGGTGATAGTGCATGATTTTTGAAAATTTATGAACTAATTTAGCGTGAAATTATCTGAGTTTTTGTATTTTAATGATACCTCTTTGTTGTCTAGAAATCACAAGAATTCAGTTCATTGTTTTAAAGATATATGCAAATCAATTTCTGCACTGTATAAAAATGAAATTGTATGCCTTAAATGAGAAATAAAATAGAAAACATCCATCATGTGTAGCAATTCCTTCCCTAAACTGAAGAATTAGCATTCCCTCATGCAATGCTAGAAAACGAATGGAGGTGGTTGCTACAATCTGTTGAAATCTATGCTTGGTGTAAAACAACATGGAAGAAGGGAGCTGTTTACAATGAATAAGAAGGTCATAATAAATAAATAAATGAAAGGAACACTCCCCCAAACTGAAATATTCTATGTCGCTGAAAAATGGGAAGTGGAAAAGATGTGGAAGGAATGATGATAAATAATGTTCAATGGAGTTTCATGAAATTCCCCTAAATTTTCAATAAATCAGAAAATTATGTTATTTTACCTGGAGTTGTACCTCCAAAAAAAATGTGGAATGACGCGTATGGACTGGCATTTGTTGAAGTTGATGTAGGCCGAGTTGATGCTGAAAGTGATGCAAAAGGTGGAAGTCAGGCAAGCACATCTTGTTTGAACAATTGTGCGCGTTCGCGAGTTGCTCAAGCCTCTGCTATTAGGTGCAATAGTGTGGTCTTGCTGCGAATAGAATTCCCCCCATACTTGTTGTTCTCCTATAAGAAATTCACTATTCTACATGCAATTTTCTTGAATCCACAGTTTTAGTTTTGAATAGCAACAGATAAGATGCATGCAAAAATTTTAATCAGAAAAACTTTTTTATAAATGCAGTACTAATATTTTGTCAAATCATCAAGTTATGGTAGACTTTATTAATTATATCGCATGTTATCCCATAATGCATACATTCCCCCCTCCAAATGGAAAATGGATTCCATGACCATAAAGCATATGAAAGGTGTTGTGATGATGGCAAGGCAAGGGAATGATCAATACAGCAGTAAATGAAGCAGAGTACACATATCAATGATAGGACGGAAAAAGGTATGCTCATAATGAGAGAAGAGTGAGTAAAGGTAGTTATGAAGAAGAGATGGGACGCTTTGGATGGATGAAAAGTTATGTGAAAAAGAAAAGACAACAATATGCCAAAAAGAAGCTTTGCTGACAGTATTCTAGCTGAAAATGATGCGATTGATCGGAAAACAATTTCTCATGCGTAAAGGTTCAAAACAGGGAAAAATTAAGGAAATAAATTCTCCGATAAAAAAAAAAGAATAAGAAAAGCATATTATAGTAATAATTGACGAGAGGATATAACTTCAATACCATAAGCAGAGCCTCTGTTTCCAGCAGGCGTCCATAGCCTCGGCAGGGTTGCTGTTTAACCCGTATGAGCCAGGATCCTCAATTTATAAATGGAGAGTTCCATTGTTGTTCTAGAGAAGAGATCAATGTGTTGGCGTGGTAACCAGATAACCACACTGCCATTCACTGGGATGTAGCAAAAGTGATCAGGCTGGCTCATAATGAGACCTCCTGTTCCAAGGATATTTTGGCCATCCAATGGATCATAACCCTGGTGTGCTGGGCATAATGGGAATGTCACTTCGTTACAACCTTATGAACACGGTAAGCTGGCTCGTAATGATACCCCCTATCCTCCATCTGCAAACAAAATTTTGTTGTGATTACACAGTTTTACGATAAAAAGAGGGAGGCTCAGTACTCCTTAAGAGTAGGGATGGTGGAAGAAGTTGAACATGTCAATCGAATATATATATATATATATATATATATACCCATAATTTCATTTATTACAGATAGAGAAGATTATAACCAAGAAGGGTGGAACTAGCATGGTATTAAGATGACCAATCAGTATCATGTACAGTAGAAAATGATGCAGTAAAGTAGTATATAAATAACTGTGTCCCTTTTCTTAAAAATAATCTCTCATCCAAAAGCTATCCTGTTAAAGATCATAACGTTAAGGTTATTCACCTACCTCAATAGACTCCATAATTATTTTCCTCATAAAAGTATTGTACTTCATGCCATGCAAGGGAATCAGAGAAATGGGCTGGGATGGCTAGGAATGATTGTTCAAGAGTGTTGTTCTAAAAAATACTCACAAAATGTTATTCCTTTGAAGGAACAGCAGTTGTTCCCTGTAGGGAACAGCAAAAGAAAACACACGTGAAAAAGTGTTTTTCCCTATAGGGAACACCAAAATAAAATGCACATGAAAAAATGTTGTTCCTTATAGGGAACAGCAGTTGTTCCCTGTAGGGAACAACAAAGAAAATGCACACGAAAAAGTGTTGTTCCTTATAGGGAACAACAGTTGTTTCCTGTAGGGAATAACAAAGAAAATGCACATGAAAAATTGTTGTTCCTTATAGGGAACAACAGTTGTTCCCTGTAGGGAACAGCAAAGATAATGCACACGAAAAAGTGATGTTCCTTATAGGGAACAGCGGTTGTTCCCTGTAGGGAACTAAAAAGAAAATTCACATGAAAAAGTGATGTTCCTTACAGGGAACAACACCTATTCCCTATAGGGAACAGTAAAGAAAATGCACACGAAAAATTGTTGTTCCTTATAGGGAACAGCAGCTGTTCCCTGTAGGGAACAGCAAAGAAAATGCACATGAAAAAGTGTTGTTCCTTATAAGGAACAATAGTTGTTCCCTGTAGGGAACAGCAAAGCAATCATCCGTACTGCTCTAAACAATAGAAATACAATCGTAAAAAGAAAAGCAATAGAGAAAAATAAGAAAAAACAATTTTTCTTACAGAAAAACAGAGAAAAGCAATCATATTTACAGCCGCAAAAAAACAGATAAAAACACATAAAACAATCATATTTACAGTTTAAAAAGAAATAACTTTTTACAGAAATGAAGCTGCCGAAGGATTGCCTTCTGCAATTGAAACTTGTATGGTAGGGTCATCATTGTTCAATCGCCAATGGAGCGGAAACTGCAATTTGAAGCAATCAACACCTAAAATACAAAAACACAAGAGAAATCAGAAAAGAAACAACACTTTATTTAAAAACAGGATATAAATAAATAATTTAAGTTACAACAGTTATGATGTTATTTTCTAAGGGAATATCAATCTGTCAATGGAAAAAAAATGATCTCTTAGAAAAATGTTTTGATAGTAGTGACATGAATCTTCAAATGGGAATCAATTCTTCATTTTTTTTGTTATGAATCCGTTAGGTAATGAATCAGATGAAATTCCCTTGTTTCATTAAAATTTCTTTCAAGAATCGCTTGTCCATAAATTGACCTTCTTTATTCTCCTAAGACCTACAAAAAACAAGTGTCTACTTGCAGTAAAACATCAAATCATGGAGATAGAGTGGTGATCAGACTCCCCTAATCCAAGAAATATGCAAAAAAACTAACAAGTAGTTACTCTATAAAACAAATCCATGGACAAAATTAATTTATTACCTGTGACAATGCAGTGGCCAATCATGCTAACCTGTAGTGTTTTAATCATAACTTCTTTGTTTTTTGTCCGATTTGAGTGATTCTAAAGCCAAATGAAAATTAATTTAGGATAGACAGTCAGTATTTGGGTCATATTTTCCTCATATGATATCTAAATCAAGTGATTCAAATTTCTTTGTAAACTAGATTCAGAGAGGAATATACTATAGAAAAATATTTTAAAAATATAGTCATTTAGGCCTCCAAAAGTTTGTTGTCCCAACTCTGTTCCTTAGTTGCCTACTAGATGCCCTGTCAATGTTTTGGTTCTAACTTTTTCGTTTCAAATCCAAATGGAGTTAATAAAATTAGGTTGGAATGTAGAAATCAAGGGCTACTTAGGATAGAAACAAGTTTTAAAAATATTCACTTTTGGTACCTCAAAACATGACGGTCCCAACTTTGTTCCTGAGGTGCCTACTAGATGCCTTGTCAATGTTTTGGTTCTAACTTTCTCATTTAAAGTCCAAATGGAGTGATTCAAATTGGGTTGGAAATTATAAATCAAGGGATACTTAGAATAGAAATAGGTTTCTAAAATATTCACTTTTGGTCCCTCAAAACATGACTGTCCCGACTCTGTTTTCGGAAATTTCATCAAGCCTGCAAGCCAAAAAATATGATATTCAAGCAATTTTTCCATACTGGTGATAAAAATGAATTTGAGTGTTTTTAGAACTATTATTTTCAATATAATACATCTACATACACAGATAAATTAAAATATTTATCACCGATGTTGATATTCACAGCTTGTTGCAACAAAAACAATTTTTTTTTTTTTACATAATAATAGAAATGTATTTATTTATGTCCTTATTTATTTATTTTCTACACTATCCTACTCTTCTTTTAAAATTGAATATTCTTACGTATAAGAGTACTTCCAGTGGAGCCATTTTCGAAATAAGGCCTCCAGTATGTACATGCCCAAATTTGAAAATGCGTGTTAATAAATAGTAGGGTATGAGAAGCCAAATTCCCTTGAAAAGATGGTGCCAAAAATTGTTGAAGTATGGAGTGATGCTGCAAAAAAATGGAGTGAAACTAATCTTCAATTTATCCCTTACTTTTTTGATTTCCCATAGTCGTCATATCATGAAGTTCTTGAGTGTTTAAAACGACTTGTTGATGTAGGCTAGAAGAAACCTCATTTTCTTTCATAGCCTCTACAATTTATGGATTTGATACATTCTGAATCTCAGTATAATTTTTCTCCAATGGTGCATGTGAGATAGAATGGGTGCGAAGGGTGGCTAAATTTTGTAGTTCAACACTATAAGCATGTTGTACTGGTTTATTATGGTGAGGGTGTGGAATGAGTTGAGCAGGAAATTTTGTAGAGAATGGAGCATTTTGATGATGTAGTTGATTGGGCTGAGTGGATGATTTTGATAGGAAATCAAGATGTTTTGTAAGAGTTGGAAGATGTGTTTGTGCTACAAGATGAGGGAAAGTAGTCATGCAATCATAAGATGAACCGTGCCAAACTTGTAGACAAGATTGGTGGTGGTGATATTGAGATTGGCATGGCTGCCCTAACATATGAGTATTCCATAATGGATTATGCAAGTAAGAGAATGGAGAGGAAGTGTTTTGAACCATACCTGTAGGGCACGATTTCCATGGTTTTGACCTTGTTACAGCTTCCCCATCTCTTTTATATGCTACTTCCATCCTAGATAAGGAGGAACAACTATCTATGGGATGCTCCTTTCGGTAATGAGGGCAAAACACTTCATCAAATTCTTGATTTTTCTGAACCTGAAAAACATTCAATTGTGAATTTAGAGAGCTAATAAAATAATATTTAAAATTTTCAAATAAAACATTGATTTCAGCTCTTATGTCTCTTGTTCTTGTAGTAAATTTGGAAAAGAAAGAAGAAAATTCTCTAGAATTCTTACCAGCCTTGGAAATTCCTCTTGAATACCTTATGCACAATTCACAAACATCATCATATGATAACTGAAAAACATCACCTTTTCTTATCAGATTTAAGAGTTCTAAAAATTCATCTTTGATTCCTTTAAGAAGGAGTGTTTTCAAGATCTCTTTTTCCAAATGCTTATGCTTTGATTTTTGAAGGTTATATTGAAATCTCTCTACATAGTCCTCCAAGCTTTCATCTTCCCCTTGTATCATACCGAAAATATCTTCATTGGATTTGCAGTAGTCTTGGTACTTCTTCAATAATATGTTCTTCATGTCCTCCCATGTTTGGATGCAGTTCCCACCAAGGTTCATGAACCATCGGAGAGATGCTCCTTTTAGAGTAAGAGGAAACACTTTCAATCTTCGATCATTAGTACAATAATCATATCCACTAGAAAGTATGTCAAACTCAAATAATAATTTATCTGGATCTTCATTTTTCAAACCATGAAAATTTGGTAGAGACGATGGGGGAATTATGTGCATTTGTGTCACACATTCTAGATATTTCATAGGGAATTCAAAAGTTGCAATGTGAGCCATTTCTTACCATAATAGAAGATGTTCTTCATGTGTTTGTTTGAGGATTCTCCTTCAAATGTTCCTATAAATTGGTTAGTGAATTGGGTGGTGCTTACATCACCACTTGAGTGGCATTACAAGATTTTTTTCAAAAATTCTGCCTCTAAAATTCCTAATTCAATTCCTACGCAATTCTGCTAAAAAGCGGGTGGAAGATCAAGTGCTTTACTTGCTCGTTACATAGATTATTACCTTTCATTTTTAATACCCCATTCTTTCCCAGCAACAAATATCAAACATACATCACTCTCTGTGAAATGGCAACACTCTCCCCAGCAACGGCGCCAAAATGTTGGGTGCTAAAAGGTGTCTTTTAAAACTCCTAATTGCCTCACATTAATTATCAACCTAGATAAGTATTTTTGTTTCAAGAGTGTACACAATATGTGAAAGCTATAATCCAAAGAGTAATGTTTCCTAAATTGCAGTACAGATCTTAATCACAAGAATAAATGGAAGCATCTAACAAACTCCAATTGCAATTATTAAAGGGAATATCAAAGTTCAATCTTCCATTGAAATCAATTCTTTAACAATCCAAAGAATGGCATCATCAACTAGGAGCACAGTAGCAATAACTCACTCCTACTTAGCTGATTCAATTCTAAATTATATTAACTTTCTGCAAAGAAATTAAGACAAAACCAATATCACTTCCGAGAATCCAATAGCGATAATTAGACTCTTACGGATGATCTAAGTAATGCAATATGTTGTCTCAAATAACCCACACTGTAACAAATAAGATTTAGATCACACGATAATGAAATAACGCATAAACGAATCTGCAATGCAGTGTCTGATGAATGATAACGGATAATGAAATGAACTCCATGGTAACAAAGTGTTGGTCGCTTTAATTGCTTTCACAATTCAAGCTCCACATAAATTTTCAACCCGAGGAAGTCTTTTTTTATTTCAAAGATAATCACGCATCTGGATATGCTCAATTTCAAAAGCGTAAACAATGTTGTAGTAAAAAGCCACAAAATTATTAATCTCACAAATCTACTAGTTCACACTCGTTTAATCAAAGTCGAAAGTCAATTAAGTTATAGCAGAAATAATTTCTATGTTGCGATTTACAATCCAAACAAAGGAAAACCAATCCGCAAGGAAAGGAATCAATCAACCATAGCGAGAGCAGGACCCTATTCCTTGGTTAGGAACTTCATATCTCGATGCCCGACACTTAATCACATCGTATGAAAGGTAATTTCAAGAGACAAGACCCTATTCCTATGAACAGGGAACCTTCGGCACTTGTTCTCTTGTTTCTAATCACACTCAGCGAGAAAAAGGAAAGCAATGAGTGAGAGAAGGACCCTATTCCTTTATGCGAGAACCTTCGATCACTGCCTCCCAACATCATACATTCATACAATCAATAGAAATTGATTTCTCAACTTCCAAGAGTGAATGCATTCAACATATGCAGCGCTAAAGAAACAGCAGTATTACTAAGTCTGTGTAACTAGTGTCCAACAACGAAATTAAAGTGAAGCGCAAACAACATAGAGAAATAAAAAAATTACGGGAATCAAGGGTGAATCTTGTGAGGAAGGCGGGCCCTTTCCCTCTCACAAGATTCCCCTGAGGGAAAGAATTAAATTGGAACGCTCAAAGGAAGAATTTATTCATCTGTCAAAGTAATTGTTATATTACTGAGATGGAGACTAGCTCCAGTTCTCACACAATACTCTCTGTAGCTTTACAACAATTGACTCCTTACTAATGATGATGTCTCCTCTTTTTAAAGAGGATACATCTTTTACGATTTACATGAGAGCGGATCTACATTATCTCAAATCTGTTCTCTTTCCCAAAACAGACTATTCTGTTCTTCCAAGAAAAGATATCATTTACAACGAGAGACAACACGAATGCTATCTTCAAGATGATCCAAGTAACTTAGTGTCTTCATGTCACATGTCTACTTTGTTTTCCACAAAAAGTTCTTCCCGTGAATCGCAAATTACGCATGGCGGAATTTGCGTGCTTAACAGTGCTGTTTCAAAGAATTGAGTTACTGTTTCAAACAACGACAGCTTGTTCCTAGCAAAGCATATAACTATCTGCGATCTTTGGACTTGTGTTAGCTAACGATACACTTCAATTAATGATAAAATATAAGAGTATTATGGAATTAAATGTAAAACACATTAAACATATAATAAATAAGAGGATTGTATATACCTTGGGATAAAGTAGATGAGAAATGATAATGGAATCCTTTCTAATCATGGTTTAAAAAGTAAAATGGTGTCAAATTATATAACAAAAATGATACATAGTGGAGTCCCTAACATCCCCCCTATTCAAAAATGTTGCATGTCCTCGAGCAACCCCTAGTCCGAATCGAGTCTCGAGTACTGGGACCGAGCATGCAAATTACTCAAGCAATAGTGGAGAAGGTGGCATCCGTAGGAGCTCTGAATCCATCGTTGTTCCGCAAGTTTTGCCATGCGAGGCTTCATCTCTGTCGACCAACTGGTAATGACACCGATATTTGTCCGAAGGCGGCCATAAAATTGGAAAATGGAAATGATACCCAATCCAGCTTTTACTCACAACGTTGAATGCAACCAATGTAATTAGAAACCCCTGGATAATGCGACTTGAAGATTGTGAGGGTTAAAAGGGTGATAATCTGTCTTTCTTTACATGAATGCTGCCAAAACATAACATTGGCCTTCAATGCGCAGTATCCCTTTACTCTAATCTGCGTTGACACTTAGAAAGTGTTGAAGCACATCGCTACTTGTATATACCTCGCATTCTCGGCTTCGTAAGAATTTATGATATTGTGCTATGAACATGGTCGGGCTTAAAGGCTACGGTCCGATCCATAGGAGTCTATTCTTCTCATTATGATCGCTTACGGTGAACGAGTTTGCCAAGTGAGTCGGTTAGACAAAAGCTGAAACAAATGCCCTTATTTGTATATCTCCTGCAATTGGAATAAGATTAACTCTTCTATTGTCGGGAATGACCTCATTATGAAGGTAGAGTTCGCATAGCAAATCTCTGGTCACTCTCGGGGGCCTCATTAAAAGTCTCAACAAATTTCTCTCGAAGTCATTAACTCATATGATGCGCTATCTTTTATTGCTTTTAATTGAAAATAAACTAATCGTTCGAAAGAAAGAGAGAGTAGTTTACGAGAGGGTTTGCGTGTAGCCAACAACTTCGGACTAATGAAAACATCAAGGCCATCTTTTCCTTAGATTCCTTGACTTCCTTTTTGGATTCCTTGAGTCTGTTGCATCATTTGATCCCAACTATCCCGATTGGCATATACATGGTTACGCCATTGTAACTTATCTTTGGCGTAATATTATATCTTGTTCTTCGAGCATATTGCTTCTTCCATTTGTTCATCTGTTCCAATTGATTCCATGGCAAGGTCTGTGTCTTGGCATCGAAATCTTGGGGTTGGGACGTTGTTTGAATGGATACACCGACTAATTTAGAACGAGATATACTGTGGTGATGCTACATCTCGAGTAGTCTGCATTAGCGATAAAGGATGAGACATCTCGTGGTGGTGCTTACGTCCGAATGGGTTGCATTAATCGATAAAGGACGAGATATCCGTGGTAGTGCTTACGTCCCGAATAGCTGCATTAACTAGCAAAGGGCGAGGTATCCGAGGTTTGATTTCTTTTTCTTCCTTTATAGAGAGCCTTCACTGGTTCTTGTGGAGCAATGAGGGGCATCCCTCTTTATTCCAGTCGATGTAGATGCCTCCGATAATTGAATTTTTAACTAGCTTGTAGCCTCGCATCCTGGTAAATGTTGCCACACTCATGGCACATGTAGTCCTTGCATGGCTCTTTATTTTGCATTGAGGCTGTGTGTGCTAACATATAGAGATTCAGTTCTCTATCAAAATCTTCTCGAGCCATGGTTAGTTCATTCTTGTAGGCTTCCAATTCAGACTTCAAAAATTCATTCTCTGCTGATAAAGATGTCATAGTATGTAAACCTTGTGCGTTGGTTGACTCTGTTGGGGTAGTCTGTTGATGCACGAGTCGTAGGCTGGTTCTTGTGGGGACGACTCTGGCGATCTCCCACTATCATTATGCTTGGTGTATTTTTTGTACCACGATGGTCTGGTTCTTGTGTTTCGACCCATCGGGTAAGTGGCTGTGTTCTTGTGTGACGATCACTTCTTGAGCCATAAACAATGTCGTATTATCCCGGCAGCCTTGGTTCTTGTGTGGCGAGTGCCACCGGGACGAGACGAGTTGGGCGGTTTGAATTGGGGAAGAAGATTGGAGTTTTAACGGAATAGTGGCGGGGTCGGGGAAATGGAGGTGAGTCTTGTCTCAACGATCATCTTCATTTTTCTTTTTTGGTAGGAAGGCGACAAAGTCATCGCCTTTCCTTTTCTTTGAGGGGGAGGGTTCTTCTGCGGGGAAGGGCTTTCGGAAGAAGTGAGGATTTGAAATCTAGCCCTTGTCCGTCGTCCGGAGACCGAGGGACTGTTGGGGGTTCTTTTCTTTTTAAAGGTGGGTGGGGAAGGGGGTGTTAGAGAGTCGTCACTAGGGATAGAAATAGTGGGGGACGAGATGACTCGCTAAGTGGGGCGAGCTCGGGGTTGGGTCAAGCGGGGAATATGGAATATCAGTCCCTGCTGTCCTTCATAAGGAATTTCGGGAGTATCATGAGAACTTTCGGGTTGTTGGGACGTTTGAGCTCGTCGAGGAATTTCGAGCGGTTGGGGAACAGGGGAGTGGGACATGCGGGAGGGGGATTTTGCTGAGCAAAACCCCCTGCGTATCAACAACGCGGCATAAACGATGGTGGGTGAGGGATAACATTGGGAATTTAGAGCGTCTACAATAATAAGACATGTTTCTAATACGACCAAGCAAATAATAGGGGATATTAATCGGTCGTCCATTTCTCAAATGATTCATCAAGACAAAATCGTGATTGTACACTACCCGGTAACGTCCTTCACACGTTAAGTAGTGTTTGATGGATCTGCCACCGATGGCCATGGTTGAGGAAGTGAGTGCGGACTAACCCCGCGGCCTTTGAGTTCCACTGGCTCATCCGGACGAAGGAAATCTTGCTCGCGGATTGAGAATGACACGCTTTTTTGCTGAACCAGTGAGTACCAATAGTCGGCAACCCACGATACTGAACTATGTCCTCCTCATTCATCGAAATGCGAACCCCTTGAACCAACGAAAAATCACCTTGAAGGTTTTGTGCAAACTCTAAGACTTGTGCTCGGTCAAATTCACCCAATCTTTCAAAATATACTCGTCCATCCCGCTTGTTGGAAAATCCGATGGGCTTCGAAACAATTGAAGAAGATTTATGGAGCCGGGCTCATGTCTAATGGCCGACCCCTCCCATGGCGTAGCTTTGAGTTATACGCAGAGGCACAGAACACGATGAAACACGAGACCATCGATCGCGCTAGTTGTTGCAACGGAGGTCGCAAGGTCCAAATGACGGCGGAAATGGATATGACAAGGACGAGAGGCTTGGTAAATGCGAAATGATTGTTCAATTTTTGAAATTCCCCCCCTACGTATGGTGTAATGATGATTGGGCGTGTGAAGATCTAGTAATCATTATGAATGAAATCCTCTCTTTAATATAATTTAAGCTGAATTACATTAAAACCTCATACCTTACATTTTTTTACCTTTGGTTTAATAATTTGAAGTGTCGATTGCTTCAAAATGGCTTAATGTACATGGAAGAATCCGTAGATTTCTTTGAAATTTAGAACGAGAGTGTAATCGGATCCGTCGATCTTGAATAATTTTTTCACCGGAAAGGATCTGAAGTATAATCGTGGAGAACCAAAAAGCTTATATAACGAGTGAAGAGAAATGATGTTTTAATGATAACAGGTTGCTTTGAAAGCAGGGTGTTTCAAAGAACGGAAAAAAATGAATGGTACGTTCGTCAAAACAGGGTGTTTCAGATAACGGGAAAAAAGTAGAAATGGGAATAATGTAGGAATAGGTATGAAGGGATATTGCTAGGAAATGGGGTAAAATGATGGGAACAAGCTTACGTGATTGAAGCTTCGGATCTTCTTATGATGAATCTGTCCTCCTTAATGAGCTTTTCAGAATCCGCAAAAATTCCATTGTAATATGCCAATCCTTGACAGGGATTATTAGTGCTAAATCTAATCTAATACTAAAAATACAGGTGCAGAAAATTAAATCGTCGTGAGGGACGAGAAGAATCCCCTAGAAAAAGATAATGAATATCAGATCATGCAAGCGAGCCTTGAAATCCTCTTTAGAAACAGGGCGTTGATATAGACGGAGCCTATGACCATTGACTAGTAGAGGTGTTTTAGAATCATCAATTGTTAAAAGTCTTACCGTTCCATTTGGAAAAACAACATCTACCTCATATGGTCCAAGCCAACGTGTACGTAGCTTACCCACGAAAATTTTCAAACCGAGAGTCATACAACAAGGCCCAATTACCTTTTTGGACCGCTTGTGTTTGATCATTTTGTCATGCCACTTCATCCTTTGTTGCTTTCGTATCATGGTGGTTTGATGGATGGCATCTAATCTCTTTTCATCCAACTCCGAGAAGCTCGCTGCAACCTAGTCGTCCGCACATCGGTCAAATCAAGATTAACGACTAAAGCGGTTCTTAAAGTTTTAATCTCGAATTCCACAGAAAAACAACATTTTTACCATAAACCAATTCATAGGGAGAAAAACCCTGTAGTGTTTCTCCAAGTAGTTACGTAAGCCCATAATGCCTTAGGGAGCCTTTGGGACCAATCCTTCCGGTTGTCCTTCACTCGTTTTAGTTAGAATGGCTTCTAAAACTTTATTTGTGCTTTCCACCTGCCCATTAGCTCCGGGGGTGGTATGGTGTAGTCATTCTATGTTGAATATGATATTTGTGAAGGGTGGATTTAAAACCATGAGAATTGAATGGAGGTCCTCCATCAGTAACTAGCTCTCTAGGAATTCCAAATCTAGTGAAGATTTCTTCAAATAAGAAAGCTAGGACGACCTCTTCATTGGCTCTAATAAGTGCTTTGGCCTCCACCCATTTAGTCATATAGTCCGTACGTGACTAATATATAAGTTCTTTGATTGGATGGAGGGTTAATGGGTCCTATGAAATCCAAGGCCCATCTTTCAAATGGTTCGAAAAACTACCCGGGGGTTTAATGGCATTTGGTCTCTATGATTGGGTTGACCCATTCTTTTAGCAGTGTCTGACAAGCCCTTACATACTTCTTTGCATCCTTGAATAATGAGGGCCAATAGTAACCCATCCTCGAATTTTGTGTGTTGTTCTCTTATCAGCGAAAATGCCCTCCACAAGGGCCATCATGACAAGCTTTCAATATGTCATACACTTCATCTTCTCTAATGCATCTTCGGATCTCCCTGATCAAGCCCGATGTAGAAAAGACACCCGCTTATCCAAATTGTACTGGCACTTTGTTGAACAATTCTTCTCTTTTCTCGTATGACATGGGTGTGATGGTAATTTTCCCCCGCAACCAAATAATTAGCAATATCTCGCATACCACAGAGTGAGCGAAACCGCAAACAAATACTCATCGAGAAAAGAATCATCTACTTTGGAATATCATTGTCGGTTTTTAACCGTGAAAGGAAATCGCACACCACATTTTCTTTACCAGAGCCGATCTACAATTGTGATATCAAATTCCTGCAATAATAATAGCCATACTGTAACTCTAGCATTTGTGACGATTTGTTCATTAAATACTTAATAGCTGAATGATCGGTGTGCACAAAAGTAGAATAACCGATGATATAGTGTCGGAATTTATTAATGGCATAGATTACCTGCAAGAAACTCTTTCTTGAGTAAATCGTATAATTAAGCTCAGTAGGGGGTCATATTCTTACTAATAAAGTAGATAGCATAAGGAAGATGATTTTCCTCTTGTCCCAAGACAGCTCCAATTGCGAGTGTACTGAAGCATCGAAGATATGTGAAAAGGGAGGTTCCAATCGGGCCCCCTCAAAATAGGAGCGATGAGATAACCGATGCTTGAGTTCTTCAAAAGCTTTCACGACAAGAATTAGTCCACTTAAATTCAGCATTTTTTCATAAGCAACACAAATAATGGAGAAGCTATCTTAGAGAAATCTTTAATAAATCTTCCGTAGTATCCAAACGATGTCCTAGAAAACTTCTCACATCGCTTTGAGTTTTAGGAACAGAAAGATTACGAATGACCAATATTTTTAGATGGATCTACCCGAATACCTTGAGATGAAATAAAATGTCCAAGCACTATTCCTTCACTCATCATCATATGGCATTTTTCAGGTACTTAGGGAAAGGTGAGCTTGTATACATCTTTTTAAGTACTTTCTCAAGGTTTTGTAATGCATCTTCAAAAGACACACCATAAGGAGTAAAATCATCCATAAATATTTCCATAGAATCATTCAAACATATCGGGAAAAAAATTCCTATAACAGACTCTTTGAAAAGTTCATTTGGTGCATTACATAGCCCGAATGGAAGAACTCTATAGGCAAAAGTTCCCTCAGGGACTGGGTGAAAGTGGTCTTGTCTTGGTCTTGGGGTGCAATTCTTATCCGATTATACCCACTAAATCCATCTAGAAAAGAAAAGAATTTCTTCCCTCGCCGGGACTATCCAACACCCGATCAATGAAGGGTAAAGGAAAGTGATCCTTTTGAGTAGCTTTGTTTAAGGCTCGTAGTCAACACATACTCTCCATTTCCGTTTTTTCTTAGGGGACAATTACCAATGGGGAAACCCATTCACCTGTCGAGATATAGGGTATATAAATCCTGCATTAAGCAATTTTTTGAAGTTCTTCCTTAACAATTTCTCGTAAATTAGGATTCATTCGTCTTTGGGGTTGACAAAGCAGTCGGCATCCCTCTTTAATGTAAATTCGATGAGTACATAATTCGGAGAAATACCTTTCATATCCGTGTAATCCCATGCAAATGCCTCCTTATATTCATGCAATAACTTCATTAATTGTTGTGTTTCAAGCATCCGTTAGATCGGGATTTATGTTTAATGTCTTGCCAGGTTCAATTTCAACTGTTATGCTTTTAGATGAGATGGTGGTTAAAGTTTGAGATGAGTCTTCGATTCAATCTTTTCTTGTGTATCGATTTCAAAAATTGCGGTTAATTGATTGTGTGTTTTCAACAATGATGAGAAGAAGGTTCACAAATAAAATTATTAATTATCTCATTCTCTCGTATTGTCTTTAAGAGTTAAAGCTTGTCCAATAGTTAAAATAGGGTCGACTGACATTATCATCATAATCCATCCATATAGAATCTTCATTATTAATTATTGGTGTAGCATGAGGATAAAGAGTAAGTCTGTTTTGTTTCATAACCATTAGAAATTGTCATTGAACCGGATCTCGCAGCGATAAAAGCATCGAGTGTGGCCAACCATGGCCTTCCTAGAATTAAGGGGTGTCCCCCGACTTTGTTTTAGTCTGCAATACAACAAAATCAGTTGGTATTTCCAGGGATTCAAGCGAAATAAGTAGATCCTCAACAACTCCTTCGAAAGTTTAATTGTAGAACGATCAACCAACTCTAGAATGGTGGGTGTATCTCACGATTGTGTTATTCACTGTAACAATTGTGAAGTTTCAAGAGTCATTATGTTAATTGCGACACCTAAATCTACCAGAACTTGGGGAATCATTGTTTTACCAATCGAATCCCATATCGTAGAATGGCCGGGATCACCATATTTCACAGGGAGGGGGCTTTTTCGGACATTAATGCGGACAAGTCCCCCCATCACATGCACTTTCGTAAGGGGGTCCTTGGTTTTCCTACCGGGTTTCTTGACACAAATATCCCTTAATGTTCAGCGTAAATTGGTACATCTCTTAATGCTTGTAAGAGTGGAATTTTAACATACAAATTTTGCAATTCCCCTAGAAGATTAAAATCGGGGTGTTTCACTGTCTGGTTAAAACCAAACGCTCGGGGAATGGTGGTTCTGTTTTTTCCACATTTTTGTTAGGAGGTGGTTGTGCTTTCTTATGTTTCTCGATTTCCTCTTTATCGGAATCGGAAGAATTTATGTCATCAATAATAGGCTCTACTATTTTTCCGGATCTCAAATGAATATCATTACATTGCATAGTAGGAAATATAGATCGATTCTCAATATCAATGACTTGCACAACTTTATTATTGGGGTTAGGATTTGGTTGCACAGTAGCTGGGGTCTCATTTGGTTATTTGGCGGAGCATTTGATGGCGAGAGGGAGTGGTTGTTGGAATTGAGGCAATTGATTTGGATACGGGAGTGGTTGACTTCTCCAATTTGAATTCCAAGGGTTAAAAGAAGATGGGCTGCTGTGAGGGCCAAGGAGTCCACATTGAAGGATCAACAAAGGGTGGGTTTGATTGTTGCATGGGTGGGAAATTCATTTGGTTGAAGGGTGGGTATTGCATTTGATTGAAGGGAGGGTAATTTGTTTGACCAAAAGCGAATAATTGTTCCAACGATTAAATGGCATACTAGAGTTCATACCTTGTCCTTTTGGTTGCCATTGTCTTCTTTGAGTTAGCAGGGTAACTCGTCTTGACTTCTTTTTCCCGTTGGTCGTAATGTCGCCTTTATTCCGGTAGAGATGGACATTGTTTTGTCTCATGATCCTTCTCACAAAGGGTACAAATTGGTATTTTATCCATTGGGCATTCCCTTAGTGGATGTTTGTCTCTCGCACTTCGGGCAAAAAGACAGCACGAGTTGCTTCGCTTCACTGCTTCTTCTTAACTCTGCAAAGTGTCAATTTGTGAAGCAAAAAGAGCTTAACATCTCGGTTTTAAATTCCTCAAGTAAATTACCTATTTCAGCTCTTGTTGCTCCTCCATTGGCTGATTTCTGCACTCTTGAATAGGTGGAATCTCTTGTTCTGTTTCTTGCAGCTCCCCTAGAACACCTCTTAGCAAGTTCACAAATCTCATCATATGATTCCTTAGATATATCTCCCTTGGCAAGCATGGCTGCCCTAACATATGAGTATTCCATAATGGATTATGCAAGTAAGAGAATGGAGAGGAAGTGTTTTGAACCATACCTGTAGGGCACGATTTCCATGGTTTTGACCTTGTTACAGCTTCCCCATCTCTTTTATATGCTACTTCCATCCTAGATAAGGAGGAACAACTATCTATGGGATGCTCCTTTCGGTAATGAGGGCAAAACACTTCATCAAATTCTTGATTTTTCTGAACCTGAAAAACATTCAATTGTGAATTTAGAGAGCTAATAAAATAATATTTAAAATTTTCAAATAAAACATTGATTTCAGCTCTTATGTCTCTTGTTCTTGTAGTAAATTTCGAAAAGAAAGAAGAAACTTCTCTAGATTTCTTACCAGCCTTGGAAATTCCTCTTGAATACCTTATGCACAATTCACAAACATCATCATATGATAACTGAAAAACATCACCTTTTCCTATCAGATTTAAGAGTTCTAAAAATTCATCTTTGATTCCTTTAAGAAGGAGTGTTTTCAAGATCTCTTTTTCCAAATGCTTATGCTTTGATTTTTGAAGGTTTATATTGAAATCTCTCTACATAGTCCTCCAAGCTTTCATCTTCCCCTTGTATCATACCGAAAATATCTTCATTGGATTTGCAGTAGTCTTGGTACTTCTTCAATAATATGTTCTTCATGTCCTCCCATGTTTGGATGCAGTTCCCACCAAGGTTCATGAACCATCGGAGAGATGCTCCTTTTAGAGTAAGAGGAAACACTTTCAATCTTCGATCATTAGTACAATAATCATATCCACTAGAAAGTATGTCAAACTCAAATAATAATTTATCTGGATCTTCATTTTTCAAACCATGAAAATTTGGTAGAGACGATGGGGGAATTATGTGCATTTGTGTCACACATTCTAGATATTTCATAGGGAATTCAAAAGTTGCAATGTGAGCCATTTCTTACCATAATAGAAGATGTTCTTCATGTGTTTGTTTGAGGATTCTCCTTCAAATGTTCCTATAAATTGGTTAGTGAATTGGGTGGTGCTTACATCACCACTTGAGTGGCATTACAAGATTTTTTTCAAAAATTCTGCCTCTAAAATTCCTAATTCAATTCCTACGCAATTCTGCTAAAAAGCGGGTGGAAGATCAAGTGCTTTACTTGCTCGTTACATAGATTATTACCTTTCATTTTTAATACCCCATTCTTTCCCAGCAACAAATATCAAACATACATCACTCTCTGTGAAATGGCAACACTCTCCCCAGCAACGGCGCCAAAATGTTGGGTGCTAAAAGGTGTCTTTTAAAACTCCTAATTGCCTCACATTAATTATCAACCTAGATAAGTATTTTTGTTTCAAGAGTGTACACAATATGTGAAAGCTATAATCCAAAGAGTAATGTTTCCTAAATTGCAGTACAGATCTTAATCACAAGAATAAATGGAAGCATCTAACAAACTCCAATTGCAATTATTAAAGGGAATATCAAAGTTCAATCTTCCATTGAAATCAATTCTTTAACAATCCAAAGAATGGCATCATCAACTAGGAGCACAGTAGCAATAACTCACTCCTACTTAGCTGATTCAATTCTAAATTATATTAGCTTTCTGCAAAGAAATTAAGACAAAACCAATATCACTTCCGAGAATCCAATAGCGATAATTAGACTCTTACGGATGATCTAAGTAATGCAATATGTTGTCTCAAATAACCCATGTTGTAACAAATGAGATTCAAGTCACACGATAATGAAATAACTCATAAACAGAATGCGCAATACATTAATACAGTAAGATGATAAACAGATAATGAAATGAACTCATGGTAACAGGTGTTGGTCGCTTTAATTGCTTTCACAATTCAAGCTCCACATAAATTGTCAACCCGAGGAAGTCTTTTTATTTCAAAGATAATCACGCACTGGATATGCTCAATTTCAAAAGCAGAAACAATGTTGTAGTAAAAAGCCACACAATTATTAATCTCACAAATCTAATAGTTCACACTCTGTTTAATCAAAGCTGAAGTCAATTAAGTTATAGCAGAAATAATTTCTATGTTGCAGTTACAATCCAAACAAAGGAAAACCAATCTGCAAGGAAAGAAATCAATCAACCATAGCAGGAACAAGACCCTATTCCTTGGTTAGGAACTTTAGCACCTGATGCCTGACACTTAATCACACTGTATGAAAGGTAACTTCAAGAGACAAGACCCTATTCCTATGAACAGGAACCTTCAGCACTTGTTCTCTTGTTTCTAATCACACTGCAGGAAAAGGAAAGCAATGAGTGAGAGCAGGACCCTATTCCCTTATGCAGGAATCTTCAGCACCTGCCTCCCAACATCATACATTCATACAATCAATAGAAATGGATTTCTCAACTTCCAAGAGTGAATGCATTCAACATATGCAGCGCTAAAGAAACAGAGTATTACTAAGCTGTGTAACTAGTGTCCAACAACAGAATTAAAGTGAAGCGCAAACAACATAGAGAAATAAACAAATTACAGGAATCAAGGGTGAATCTTGTGAGGAAGGCGGGCCCTTTCCCTCTCACAAGATTCCCCGGGGGAAAGAATTAAATTGGAACGCTCAAAGGAAGAATTTATTCATCTGTCAAAGTAACTGTTATATTACAGATGGAGACTAGCTCCAGTTCTCACACAATACTCTCCTGTAGCTTTACAACGATTGACCCTTACTAATGATGATGTCTCCTCTTTTTAAAGAGGAGACATCTTTTACGATTTACATGAGAGCGGATCTACATTATCTCAAATCTGTTCTCTTTCCCAAAACAGGACTATTCTGTTCTTCCAAGAAAAGATACTGTTACAACAGAGACAACACGAATGCTATCTTCAGGATGATCCAAGTAACCGTGTCTTCATGTTGTTGCTGCTGTTTCCACAAAAAGTTCTTCCAGAATCGCAAATTACGCATGGCGGAATTTGCGTGCTTGACGGCTGTTTCAGCAACTGAGTCAGCTGTTTCAGCACCGGCCGCTTGTTCCTAGCAACGCATATAACTATCTGCGATCTTTGGACTTGTGTTAGCAACGATACACTTCAATTAATGATAAAATATAAGAGTATTATGGAATTAAATGTAAAACAGATTAAACGTATAATAAAGAAGAGGATTGTATATACCTTGGGATAAAGTAGATGAGAAATGATAATGGAATCCTTTCTAATCATGGTTTAAAAAGTAAAATGGTGTCAAAGTATATAACAAAAATGATACATAGTGGAGTCCTAACAACAGGCATTTATCAAATCGATCACACTCTGCAAGAATCAGAAATATAACATAGAGGAGAAGTTAACGCTGCCAGGGGTCGGGCCCTTAACCACTAGCAGGTATTGCTCAAGCTAGTTCAGATGATGTGAATGGAAACATCAACTTCAATTAATCATTAAACTAGAGCAGCATTACAAAGTAATCGTGTTTTTCAACAACGCAGTTTGTGATTAAGTTTACAATTCGAAAAGCAACAACCCTCCCCCTTTCTTTTACAAACGTCTCCTTTTATAACCAGAAAGAGGAGAAAGTAAATAGTAAATGTGATCCCTCATAACAAAATTGGATTGTTCCCAACAACTTGATTAGCAAGAAAATATATTTCCATCAATCATTCAACAAGAACAAGTCGAATTTCGTATTGCAACTGACATAATTTAGAAAACAGCCGCAACAGCAAATCTGGGAAAATTGTCTTCAGAGAACCTTCTGTTTCTCTTAATACAAACCGAATTTGGAAAAAATTATCCTTAATAGAGTTAACTCAGTCCTTTCTGGACAAAACCCATGTTTCATATTTTCCATATTCTTCTCCATTTTCCCACAACGTCCAATACAAAACTGTCACTTCTTATTCCAATGAATTTCTGAGTTGGAATATTTAATGATGAGCTAGAGATCAAATCTGCACTATGGAGAATATCTTGGAGGCTAAAATGGTGAGTGATGTTACAAAAAATTTATTAATAAACCATCATTGATAAAATCATGCATAATAATCATCAATTTATTAAAAATAAAGGAGAAGAAATAATATTTATCCATGAGAACATAAATAATTATAAAATGGAATTATATGATAAACCATGATAAATGACATGATAAAGAATTGTAGAAATGGATTAAAATAGGCATTAAAAAGTGATAATAATAATGAAAAACTAGCGGCCCAACAATGGGCTCACCATAAGTTTCATTGGCTTCACTCTATTGAATCATTCCCAAGACAACAAGCTAGATGTAACTAGAAGGAAATTAAGAATATTCCAATCAAACCTTGTAGATGAAAACATAAATATAAAGAATATAGATAGAAATAGGGTGTTGAAACATCAAATCCTAATCTAAAACTTCTGCTTCTTTATCAGAGAAACATGGACATAATGGAAAACATAAAGAGAAACAATAACAATTTAGGAAAACTTCACCATTGATATACCTCAAGGATCCTGTGAACATGCTTGTATTATTGATGATCAAACCAGTTATAATACTCCATGTACAATAGCGCTCTGCAACTCAGAGCTTTCTTCAGTTCAGTATAGCATTCCTCAACTAGCTTAGCAGAATAAATCAGTCCAATAACCATCAAGTAACCAACATTTAAAATGAGCCTCATATGTAATATTTATATGCAAAATGAGGAGGTGCTGCAAAACTAGGGTGTTTAAATGTTATTTATTACAGATTTAATGTTTTTTTACCTTTGAGACCATTCAAGGCCCAAGGAAAATAATATCTGAAAGAGTTACTCTGAAATAATAACTTCTGAGTTATTTTAGTTGAAATATTTGACTTTAAAGGCTTTGTAGTAAATTTGTAATAACTATTGAGCTGCTTTAAAATATCTCTGACTGTGCAATAACTTCCTAATGCCTTTATTGAAAGAAAACATGTTGTAGGTGGTAAATCTATCTTTGGGGAAGTAGTTGCTTCTTTGTTGAGTTATTCGAAGTTGTCTTTGGGTTATCTTTCTTTGTTTTAGTCATAAAAATTCTGTATTAGGCCTCTGATCTCTTATTTAACCTTTATAATCTGTCTTATCCTTTATTCTGCTTTCATGATTGTTTTGTTCATTTATCCTTGGTCCTTAAGTATTTGACTTTTATCTTTAATCACTCTCTTTAAGGGTTAATCCTCTATGTTTATCCTGTGAAGGAGGATTAATCCTTAATCCTTCTGTTCTTTGTTTCTTCATTGCTTCCCCTGACTGTGATTTTCTTTGGCTTGTAGGGAGGGTTTATTCATGGCATTGGAGGGTCATTGATTGATTGATGATCATCATTCATCATCAATCAAACCCTAAGAAAAATTTCTCTGATCTTCATAATTTGTTTTTAAGACCCCTGAGTCATCACCAAGGGGTTTTATTCAACAAGCAGCAATGGGAGGGCATCTGGCCTATTTCTGCCATTAGAAACCTGCAAAACATAATACAACGTTAATTTAAAACCTGTGGGAGTGGAAAAAATGATTTTTTTTGGGTTTATAAGGCATTGGGGGCGATTGCAGAGGAAGAGAGGATGCAGAGGGAAGGTTTTGTAGGCGGAATCATGGGGGAAATCAAACAGAGGGGAAGAAATTTGAATTTTGGTGCGGAGGTGAAAGGCAGTTTTGAAAAACCACGGTGGTTTATCGTGTATGTGAAAGGTGCTAAGTGGTATTGAACCGGGGCTGCATGATTCCATAGATCATTCAATGCGTGGCATGGCAAAACTACTTTTATCATTCAGGTTAGAGGTATTAACACTCGGTCTGGATTTCTGCGCGATATGGTATTTGGGCTGCCAGATCTCGAAGAATGAGATCGATGGTGCAGAGGGTTTCGGGACCAAGGCGCAGTTCTGGGGCTAGAGTAGAGGGTGGGGCCTAGTTTGGTGATGTATACAGGTTTGTCGAGTAACGCGGGTCCGATTTAACATGGGATAAGGGGAGGAGAGGTGATGACCATTGGATTTGGCTCAAGGATTCAAATCAATGGTGAATGCATACTGGAAAAATAAAGATGCAAGGTAAGGAAATGGGGGGCTCGCTTTTAATTTTTCAAAGGTTAAGGGGGATTTATAAGGTTGCGAGGGTGTTTAACAAAGAAAAAGGGGTGGAGGGGTAAAAATAGGGAAAGGGCTTAGAAAATAGGTGGAGGAAAAAGGTTTTATGAGGAGTGAAGGGGCTAGCGCTTAAGCGAAGAGGGGCTTAAGGCTTGTTATACAAAACGGGCAGGCACATTATAAAAAAAAAGTATTTATAAGTTTTTAGAAGGTCTGATAGGCTAAAAGGTTAGGCTAAAACAATGTAAAAAGGATCTTTACATTTTTTTCAAGGCTCCTTTTAGAAGAAAATGGTGAATGAGGGAGGATTTTTTTAGGGGTTTTTAGAGGGGAAAAAGGGGGATGAATGAGGGTGTCGGTGGAGTGATGAATGAGGATAGTGAGCCCATAAAATGGAGTTTCTTAGAGCAGCAGGGTGAACATTTGAGAGGGAAAAAGACAAGAAATTTTAGTGAAAAATAGTCAAGTTTAGGATGATGAAGGCAGTGAGATTTCTAGAACTCACAGTGTTTCTCAAATATTGTTTCTAGAAATCCAAAATCATCATTTAGTCATCTTTTGATATTAACAAAAAATTATATATGGCTAACAGTGGCTCCAATTGGGGAGGGAAAGTCCTTTAGGAGGTGTCAAGAACCTCAGAGGTCAAACCTCTAGAAGAACTAGACCAATGCCTTATGCTCCACCTTGACAGACCTCCATTAAACTTGATGACTTGTACTTTGAAGAAGTGATTTTTCATCATCTAAATCATAACATAATTAATTCCAACTCAACTTCTACCTACCCATCTTACTTATTCTAACATTTTTTCTTCATTGGGTGCATTTGAATTTTCCAACCCTTGACATTATTTCTTTTGAAAACAGAAAACTAAAAAAATTCTACACTTATATCAACCAAGAGTTCAGATTAAACTCATAAACTCTTTTATTTCTCTACCTAATCTAACTATCTATCAAGATTAAGTTGTATGACAGATTTTTATTCTCTAATCTAAAACAGAAAATGGAAAACATAACCAAATCAGGATTGAACTGTCTGATTTGTTATGAACAGTGATACTTTGTACAAGTCTACATACAGAATTTATTTTTTAGAAATTTAACACAAAATTTTGAGGGCTAAAATTTGGAATTTTCTTTTTATCCCTCTCTTTCTTTCTTGGTTCATATTTTGAACTTTGGAGCCAAATTCTTTCCCTAATCTAATTTATTCTACTCATAAGCCAAGTTTAGACAGTTTGGAAAATCCTCATTCACTAACCTATCAGCAGAAATTTAAAACGCATTTAGTCATGATTAAGCTGTATGACCAAATAAGGCCCTTTTCTCCAAATAGTGGCATTTGGACTTGCACACTTTCAGAACTTACTATTTTTTGGTATGGGGTTGTACCTTTCTTTTTCTGCCCTCTTTTTCTTTGTTTTTCTATTTTTTGTTTATTTTTTTTCTCTGATATTTCTTTAAACAATGTTATATACAATGGATAAAGATTTAAACTTGGCATCACTAATGGAAATAATGTTTGAGCATCCTGCCATTGACAGGACCTCCAAAAGGTTCTATCCCATCCATTTCTTGTAAGAAAAATACATTGTTGCCTCTGGCAGAATGGATAATATAGGGACCTTTCCACAGATTTTCAAACTTACCATGCTTTCCCTTATCTTCTCTCCTTGAATCCCATTTGAGCACTTTGTCCCCAATGTTGAAATCATTTTCTTTTGTCCTTTTGTCAAATAGCTTCTTGATGTTTTCTTGTACTTGTTGTGTTCTATTGTAGACTTTCTCTCTTGTTTGCTGCAACTGTATAGTCTAATTTATCCTTCTTATCATGTCATTTTCTTCAGACTGTACCTCCTAGATTAGCTTCATGACTGACACTCCTAGGCTTGTTGGAAAAATCGCATCTGCTCCATAAACTAGTTGGTAGGGAGACATTCCAATTGATTTCTTGCATGTTAACCTGTCTCCCCATAATGCATGTACTAGCTTGTTGTGCCATGACTTTTGATTTCCTTCCAGCAATTTATTGATGATGTTTATCAAAATTTTGTTTGAGGATTCTGCCAGCCCATTACCTTGAGGGTAATAAGTTGTGGAATGACCCAACGTGATTTGATATTTATGGCAAAAGTCTACCATCCTTTTTGATCTAAAGGAAACAGCATTGTGAGTGATAATATTTCTAGGACAACGAATCTAGACAAAATATGGTTTTCAAGGAATTTGATGATGACTAGATCAGTAGTAGTTCTAGATGGGATGGCCTCTATCCATTTTGTAAAGTAATCAGTTGTTATGAGGATCCATTTATGTTGGGCAGATGAAGAAGGATGGATTACCCCAATGAAGTCTATGCCCCACTGTTGAAAAGGAGCTTCAACAGAAATAGGATGCAGAGGTAAGGGTAAGAGTTTTCTTTTGCCTTCAAAGATTTGAAACTTGTCGCAGGCAACTACCAATTTATGAATATCTTGGAAGAGGGTGGGCCAATAGTAACCAACTCTAAGGATTTTTTTGACAGTTGTTTTCCAAAAGAGGTGGTCTCCACATTCCCCTTCATGAAACTCATGCTTGATCTTCTCTGCATCATTCTAAGGTAAAAATTTAAGCAATATACCACTAGCATTTTTCCGATATAACCATTTATCTATAATGCAGTAATTTACATCTTTTAACTTCAATAATCTTGCCTTTGTCTTAGATAAACCAGGAGGAACATTAAGATATAAAATCACATACAAAATATCATCATACCAAAGTGAATTCAGCAATACTTCTTCAATAGGTGGGGTTGTGCATTCTTCTTGTTCTTCTAAAACATCAACCATATTCATATCTAAGGCTTTAAGATTTGATTCAGCCATAAGTTTTGCAAGTCCCTGTCCTTTGACTAGTTTAGTGGGCCTAATTTCTAAATCATATTCTAATATAAAAACAATCCACTTTCCTCTTTTGCCATCAGGTTCTTGTGTTAAAATGTCTTTGAAAACTGTGTGTGGAACCAATGCAATGATGTGTGAGTGTAAAATGTAAAATCTGAAATATTTTAGTGCTTTGATCAAGGAAAAAGCCTGTTTTTCCATTATGTTGTATTTCATAGGTGCATCTCTTAAAGCCTTGTTAAAAAATGCAATGGGCCACTCTTGTCCTTTTATGTTTTTCTGAAGTAGGACAGTAGCAACTGTATGTTTTGATGCAAAGGAGAAAATGAGGACATATTTTTTAGAATCAGGGCTAATGAGAACTGGTGTTTGTGTGAGTGATTGTTTAACTAGTTCAAAGGATTTCTTTTCTTCAATGGTCTATTTAACTCCTGTTTCCCTTTTTAGCATGTTTGTTATGTTTCTAAGGAGTTAAGCAAGGTTGGGTATGAACCTTATTAATAAATTAATCTTTCCAATGAAATATTGCAGTTCTTTGATGTTTCTAGGATGATTGATTTGCAATATTCCTTCAATATTTTTTGGGTCTATCTTTGTTCCCTCTTCAGATATGATATGGCCTATAAGTTTTCCTTCTTGGAGGCCAAATAAGGTTTTCTTGGGATTTAAGGATACACCAAACTTTCTACATTATCAAAGACTTTTCTTAAGTGAGAAAGGTGTTCTTCATCTGTTCTGGAATAGACCGTGATGTCATCTAAATATATCGCAATGAAGAAGGCTATATCTTCAGGCAGAGAAAATAAAATGTATTCTACCTTTCTATCTTGAAAGCATTCAAAAGGAAATGTTCATGGATGAGAGGTGAAACATAAAAATTTACATATGAAAAAAAGGAGAGAAACAAATGCTAAATTTCATACCACATGCATCCCAAAAATCAAAGCTGCATCTCTTATTAATCCATGTCAAACTGTACAATGGAGCACATAGTTTTCTTCCACACTATTCCCCTACTACTGAATTACAGACTTTCACACTGCTTTACAAATGATTTAAAATTACATTAAATACACTGAAATGTGGGAAAATATATCCACAGAAAAAGGGAGATGTTATAATAGCTGAAGAACTGAAAACTAATCATAGAAAAGAAATCTAACAATTTTCCCTAAAGAAGGAACAATATTACATTTTCTTTTCTTGGGCAAATTTACAATTTTGTTGTTGAATGATAAATAGGCAATTTGAGGAGCAAATCCCTATCTTTATGCTGCTATAGAAATATGTGTTTATTTTAGCTCTCGGCCTTTGACTGTCGCTTTGCTTTCCATTATTTCTTTTGAAGAAAATTGACATTTTATAAAATACTTTGAAATAAAACTGAAATGAAATTATATACCTTTGTGAAGGGAAAAATTAATTTTTTAAATGAATAGGAGCGAAGGAAAGGAGGCGGGACCCGCATCGCAATCGAAATCGGAAGGGGTGGGAGGGGTAATACAATCATATAATAAAACATTTGAAAATATACATTGCGCTGGTGCCAATTGAAATCGGTATCGAGAGGATTAGGGAGGTGTATCGCATAACACAATATAACATTTCTGACGCGATGAGATTTAAAACATGTGAAAATCCTTTAATAAACATAAAATAAGGCGATTTGGAACTTATAAGGGAAATGGCCTTTGGTAATATAAATGAGCGGAAGTGTTATGTGGTGGGCCAGAGGACCAATCGGGATCGGAAGCTCAGGGCAGAGGGGACAGCTTATATATATGGAATCGCCGATTGCCGATGGCTCGATTGGCTGTGAGCCATCGGATCAGCAGGGGCAGATCGACAGTTGTGGAATGATCGGAGGGTTTGCCATTGGGGGTTGGCCATCAGGGGATGGGACTTTACGAAAGCACCGATTGTAACGATGGGATAGCATATGAGCTGTCAGATTAAGAGGGTCGATAAACGGTTATTATGTACATTGGAGGGAGTAAATATAATCGCATCAGAGACTTTGCAAAGGGGCGATTGGGGCACTCAATTAAATGTTGCGATGTGATTTAAGGATCAGGAAAAGAATGTATTGGCGGGGGGTTTATAATAAAACCTTTAGACTTTATAATAAGGTTTTAAAGGGTCATGCGGGGGAAGTGGTAATGTATTGCGATGTGACGGGAATTTATAATAACATCTTTAAAATGTTTATTATAAAGTTTCAAATGAGTATGGAGGGGAAGTGGTTGGAACGGTGGGGAATTTACATAAACTTTATTATAAATTTTAGGGAAATGGTGGGGAAGTGGTTATGACATAAATCGCATATGATTTATAATGCGATTTTATAATCAGAAAGGGGGGGAAAGGGATTTATAAAGGAAAATTTAAACTTTAATGTTACATAGTAATTTTTCACCGTCCCTGCAATCCCTATCTCGCCCATTAGAGGGTCATTTCTATGACCAATAAGTAGTGTCATGCCTTGCAAATACCATCATTGCATCCCTTTTCATGAGGACAACATTCCTTCTGTTGATCATTTCCTGAGCAGACCCCAAAAAACACTTGTTTTTTCCTTGGTGCTGGTAGCCCGTTATGTCCTCGCGCCAATGAAGAAAATTAACACTGAGCCCGCACCAGTTGGTGCTCTGTCCCAATTAAGCAACCGCGCCAATCTGCTTATGGAATTTTTTTTTAAAAAGAGGCGAAGTTTCGATTACAAAAACTTCGTGGATGAGTCATGAGGAGTGGTTTCGACTGAATAACTGTGACCTTCCTCCTTTGGCCTCTTGTTTCCACCTTATGGGGAACCTCCCAAGGGATAAGGCCTCCCTTCCACTATTGTAGGGATCCCAACCTCCTCCTCTCCTCTATAAATATAGCCATCTTCCATTGATGAAGGGGCTAAATGGTTGAGCCTTAGTAGTCTTAGTAGCCTGAATAGAGCTGAATCAATTGTAAGGAGATTATCGTCAGACAGCCGAAGAGAGAGAGGATTGTCCTTTTCCCGACGAGCTTTACCGAGATGTACTCCTCTGTCGACCTGCCGAAGGAAGATCCAGTGTCAGAGCTCAGGTTGTATCTTTCTTTGTTCTGATTAATAATAAATGACTTCGATTATGGTTCCACTCAGATGTTCATCTTTTGTGATTATGGGTTGTATCTTCTCTAACTGATACATAATTGCATATATTGGGTTTTAAGCTTGTGTATTTGTCATGTTTCTTGTATGTGTAGGTGTTCGATCATGACAAGTGGGAGAATTGTGATCTGTCGGAGCAAGGAAACAGGAGCGCTACCTTCTCTACAAAAAACAGCGTTGGACTTAAGGTAGGCCTTCTTCGCAATTTGGTCTATTGAAATTAGGAATTTGCGCCTTAGCTTGATACGATTGTTTCTAGACCCAATCTGGGCTAGTAGGGATCGCCTCTGTCCACAGAGGGGATTTACCTCTACAAAAAATTGCTAACTCCACTGGGGAGACATTAATTTGGAGTATTGTCTTGTCTTTTCGGTTGATTCTTGACTTTGCTTGCTTGATCATCTCCTTTGGCTGGCTCATTTTGTATGTTTGGCTTTTGTTTAGCTTCACCATCACTAGTATATTCCTTGGATTGCTCTTTTTTTATTTTTTCTTATTAAACTTGACTGGCGCACTTATTAGCCTTACAGTCGTGCCAATTGGTGCATTTTTCCAGTGTATTACCTGCGCCAATCCTGTTCTGGTGCTAGATTCAGCCTGACAGTCGCACCAATCCTATAAGGTGCTAGGGTTTGCTCTGTTTTAAGCTTTTTGAGCTTGATCTGTGATTTTCGTTTCATTTTTATGACTGTCTAAGTGCTCTGGAGCCTTGTTTGACTGACTGTGGCCTTCATCCTTTGGTTTTTTTCCCTCTTCTATCGATTTTTCATTCTATCCCTAGGGCATCTAGGTGCTATAGTGTGTCGAGCCTCCCATGGGAGTTTTGGTTTCTATCTGTTCAGTAAACTTTGTGATTGCTTCTCTGCATTTGTTTGGTGGTTGTCTATCGTTTTGTTACGTTGTTTGAGTGATGGGTTTCTTCCTCATTCGAATTCTGCCTTGTCTCGTTTTGGGCCTAGATTACATGGTTCATTTGAGTCTTTGGGATTCTCTTGGTTTTGAGGGTTTTTTTGTCTATTTGAGCTCTGATTGTGTGTTTGCATTGAGTGAAATTTCATTGCTTTTACTCTTTTTCTACCGCTTGTCAAAATTTTCAATTCATTAGTTTTCATTTGTTTCGTGCACTTTGCTCTCAAACACTGAAAATACAAAAAAATATCTTTTGCTTTTGATTAGTTAATGAAAATTGAATCTTTTCTGTGTTATTAGCGATTTGTAACTCTGAAAGAAAAGCTTTTTAGTTTCCATTAACTGCATTAGAGGCATAACTAGTTGTTGTCTGGTCATTTTGTTATTGTATGAAAAGCTCTTAACTCTCTCGTAATTAGCTTTCATCGAATGAAATGATATACTGTGGCATGTAGTGTGCATTTAGGAGGTTTTGAGACATAACACTCGCTAGGGCCTAAAAATTGAAACATAATTGAATATTAACATTAAAATTTATTCAATTTACACTAAGGCAGCATTGAAACATTAACGAAATATTTAGAGGTCTAGGTTAGAGACGTGCTCTGGTGTCGTTAAACCTAGTAGTTGTCGTTCGCCTCTTGGCTTTACACAGCACTAGTATGGACTTGTGCTCCTCGTACCATTGTGTATATAATGAGAGACCCCACTAGGTTGCTACCTTTTATCCATAGGAAGATGATTCTACCGCCCTATACCCGTGATACACTAGACACAGCATTCGGGGAGATTACCTGCATGTACGTTAAGTCCTTGGTTTATTTATCTTTCATTTTGAAACCAAGGTGTATATTGCAGTTCACGGTTATTTGGTACACCCTTTGCCTAGATTACCAAAGTAGTCATTTCAATCTTTTCTGACTCATTAAATTTGAAAAGATCATCAAGCGCTTGTCCTTTCACGCTTGTTTCCAAACTGAAAGCGATAGAGTCACATTTTCCCCGTTTCTTGAATCTTAAAATATCAAAATGGTAGAGTCTTGTTTCAATGTTTTAAAATTAACTGCCCACGAAATATTCTTGGTTAAAGTTAGTTTCCTTAGGGTGTTGTTCTGAAGATCATTTCTGATGGCAACTTTTCCGAAGTTCACCAACCAAGGAATCCCCTTCGATGGGAATCTTGGTCCTTTTCCTCCTTTTGGAAATGTTGGCGCTCCTTATATGGCAACGTTGTCCCTTCCTGGGTTAACTGTTGGGTTTCATATTTGGCTGTTTTCAACCTCTGTGGTCTTGAATGTACCAGCTACTGTTCAATCAATTCCTCCGCCTGAAAAATGTCATGTTGATTCCAAGGTGGACCTCTCCCCTTCTTCACCTGTTTCTGCATCCTCCTCTTCTACTTCACCTGGTGAAAGTATGGATTCAAGTAACCAGGTGGCTAAGAAGAAGAAGAAGAGGACAAAGAAGAATAAGTTTGATAAGAGAGAGGCTAAATCTACAGTTGTCACTTCTAAAACATCTCCTCTTGATGAACCTCCCAACCCTCCCTGGAAAGTCAAGTTCCCTTGCATGTTGTTCATAGTAAACCATCTTCTTCGAGACTGCCCTGGTATTCCCAAGGTGCTCAAATTATGGTCCAATGGTCGTCCATTGTTGCCTTTGGCTTCTGGGAGTCAAGTTGGGGGCACGTCTTCAACTGGTGCTAGTAAGGCTCCTAAGAAGCAGGGTAAGATCACCAATCCCTGTAAGTTGTGTGAAGGGCACCATGCCATTCACCTTTGTCCATATATGGATGAAGCCAAGCGATTTTTGGACAACTCGACTGTTTCTGCACCATGCCTTCCGGCTAGTTACAAGCAGCTTTCTTTGAGTCCTCCACCAGTTGATCCTACGATTGGTCAACAGTCATTGGTCGATCCCACTCCCTCAAAAATTCAAATTCAGGAATACATTCTCGACCAACCATTGGTTGTGGGATCGGTTGAGCTGGCCCAGCTTATGGTGCACTAGGTATTTTCCGTTGAGAGTGGACCTCACATCCCTCATGTTCTTCTTTCTTATTCAGATTCTTCGAACTTGGAGAAGGATTCTCCTATCCCTATACCTCAAGAAGCTACTCCTCCACCTCCCGTGATGGAGGTCCCAAAGGTTACTCCTCCCTCCTTCGAGATGGAGGTCATGGAGGATGCTTCTTCTTCTTCCGTAACACCAGGGGAAGACCATATCGGTTCGATGGTAGCCCCTCCGAGTAGTTTGGTCACTTCCTTTGATTGGAGTCGATTTGTAGGATACCGCCTTCCGTCTTATGTGCCTTTTGAGATAACGGTACAAACCTCTGGTCTGGTCGTACCTAGCACTGTTATAGATGAAGGCACGTCTATTAGTGTTCTATCCTCAACTACTTGGCAATATTTCGGTTTGCCTCCGCTTGTGCCTGTTACGCAGAATATGTTGGCATTTAACAGAAGAACTACTCAACCGTTAGGGATCCTTCTAAGGTTACCTGTTACTTTGGGAGGTAAAACCGTCCATATGGACATGATGGCTGTTCCAGGCCCTTTAGATTTCAATCTGATCTTGGGGCGCGATTACACCTATGCCATGGGAGCGCTTGTCTCCTCCCTTTTTCGTGTGGTCTGCTTTCCACGTGAAGGACGGATCATGACCATTGATCAGCTTTCATTCTTTGGTCCTAATGTGGCAACTAGACCGCCATCATCCCTTCCTGGTTTTTATCCACCCGTTGTATCTGCCCCACCGCAGGTCAACTATGTGGCTACCTACCACGTGCCTGTACTCAGTGATGATTTCGTCATGCATAGTGTGCTGGGGGCATTGGGTCCTAATTTCCAAGATGTTTTTCTCCCATCTAGATGAGAACCACTTGGAATCCATGAATTATTATTCATCATGATGAGTTGCTCGTCGGAGCATAGTTCCTTTTCTTGTGTCAGGCTCCTTAAAAAATGAAACAAGCTCTTCGGAGCATAGTTCATTTCCTTGTGTCAAGCTTCTTAAAAAATGAAACAAGCTGGTCAGAGCATGGTTCATCTGCTTGTGTCAAGCTCCTTAAAAAATGAAACAAGGTTGTCAGAGCAGAGTTCGTTTTCTTATGTCAAGCTCCTTAAAAAATGAAACAAAGTGCTCGGAGCAGAGTTCCTTGTCTTGTGTCAAGCTCCTTAAAAAATGAAACAAGGTTGTCGGAGCAGAGTTCCTTGTCTTGTGCCAAGCTCCTTAAACCATAAAACAAGGTGTCTTGAGGATATTTCTTTTAATGTGTCAACCTCGTTAAAATAATGAAACACATTCCCGTTCAATTCGAGTCTTTTTTTAGATCTCGTAAAATCCCAATCGAGTCTTTCTCTTTATCTCGTAACTTGAACCTTCACTCCATCTTCCTTTCATATGGATTGAAGTTTGGGGACATGTACCTCGAATTGAGTCACCATGCTGGGGGCATGCTTACTTTTTCAAGCATAGTTTGTTTCCGTTTCAAGCTTGTGTAAAAATGAAACTGGTTTCAAGCATACTTTATCTTTGTTTCAAGCTTGTGTAAAAATGAAACCAACTTCAAGCAGAGTTTCCTGATTTCAAGCTTGTGTAAAAATAAAACCATGCCCATTTTACCCCTTGTGATTTCCATTTTATCAACCCGTCTTTTCCAGATGATCCTTGGTTTTCTTATTCCATCGTCACTATCTGCTTGGCCGATCATATGCCTTCACTTGGTTGTTTTACACGTTCCTGAGGAACTGCTGTGATGAGTGTTCTTTTTAGCCATCATTTTAACCTTTACTTGTTCTGAGCAGTTCCACCATTACCGGAACCAGTTGCTACCCTTGATACCACTCGTTCCTCCAGGAGGAGTCATCTTTCAGCTCTTTCCTGACTCTCTAAAAATGAAAATATTGCCAAGTTTCTTGTCGTTTTGAACTCGTTAAAGTGGCTGCGAAACGACATCTACCCAGTATACATTTACCCCTTTTTCGGGCTGGGATAGATTATTTACGAAAAAGGAATACCCTAGCCTATCGCGACTAGGAGGTTTTCTCAGAGATAGTTTTCTACCTTTTTGGATCTGAGGAACTATTTACGAAAATGGACTATTGGAGTTTACATTTAAGCTGCCTTTTCAAACTCTCTAAATATGAAAATACGTCGAGTTATTCCTTTGTCAGACTCGTTAAACCCTGATGACATCGGATTCAGTCATAATGACGATATTCGAGTTTTTCCTTCCTAGGGCTCGTTAAATGTACTAGGAAGGATTTGTCCAAAGGACGGACTTATATTACAAGCATATGCTATCCTCTTCAAGCTTGTGTAAAAATAAATACATACTCGCCAGAAATGGTGGGGAAAATCGAACCAGTATCATCGTCGTGTCGGCAATATGTCGCTCTTGAACATGGCACTTGCCTGCATTCGTGTCGGGTTGGGGACATCTCACCTCATTATTTGTTTTCCTCCGTGGGTTTGGGTAATCCTTTTTGACCTCTCATCTTCTCTTTGCCTCGTCATCAGGACTTCAGGTCCTTTGATGTCAAATACTGCCAAATCAATTGTTGTGCCGCTGATATGTTCAAGAGAATTTGACCTCTGCAACGTTTCAACCTTCCTCTGATTCTCATCTGGTCCTGATTCACAAAGACATTATGTTCCTCTGTCTCATTTCGATGATGTGGGAAACACTATGGCCCACCTTCGATCAAGGTCACTTCCTGTCGACTTCAGCTCATTTTTCGGGAAGTTGATCTAGAGACTCCCTTCTGGTACCTTGGAGCCTGCATGCCTCAATGGCAGGTTCTTCGCGTTCAACATGAGGTTTTCATCATTGGCCTTCGATCGAATGATTCTACGAGTGTTCGACGCAAGCTCACTAATTCACATGCCTTATATTGTACCTATAGTACCTTGAGGGAAATTGTCATTATTGGTGGTTCCTCTCGCGTCTGTTGACAGCTTTAATCATTGGTTGGTGATTAGACGATGTTCTTGCATGTTCGATTTCAGCTCACTTATTCGCATCCTTGAACTTGTACCTTCTTCGAGTCGAGATGGAGTGCAAGACCCTGGATTTTGTCTGTTAAGAATCCAGGCTATGATCTTGTGGATTATTATGATTGGTTACATGACTCATTGATTGGATGGTTGCGACCATACCTGAGTTTATTTATTGATCCTCACTGGATGGCTGCGTCCATGCCTTGGATCTTGATGATTGTATACTCTGTTATGGATGGCTGTGCCCATACCATATATCATGTATTTGAGATATCATTTGTACTTGTCTACGCAGGTTTTCCGATGGCAGTGTTTTTAGTTGGACACGATCTCGTAAAGCATTTCGCCCCTCTCTCTCTCTCGAGCCTCATGCTTTAGGGGGCATCTGTTACACAGTAATTTTTCACCATCCCTACAATACCCATCTCGCCCATTGGAGGGTCTTTTCTATGACCAATAGGTAGTGTCATGCCTTGCAAATACCATCATTGCATCCCTTTTCATGAGGACAACATTCCTTCTGTTGATCATTTCCTGATCAGACCCCTAAAAACACTTATTTTTGCCTTGGCACTGGTAGCCCGTTATGTCCTCGCGCCAATGAGGAAAATTAACACTGAGCCCGCGCCAGTTGGTGCTCTGTCCTAATTAAGCACTCACGCTAATTTTCTTATGGAAAGTTTTTTAAAAAAAGAGGCAAAGTTTCGATTACAACAACTTTGTGGATGAGTCATGAGGAGTGGTTTCGACTAAATAACCACGACCTTCCTCCTTTGGCCTCTTGTTTCCACCTTATGGGGAACCTCCCAAGGGATAAGGCCTCCCTTCCACTATTGTAGGGATCCCAACCTCCTCCTCTCCTCTATAAATATAGCCATCTTCCATTGATGAAGGGGCTGAATGGTTGAGCCCTAGTAGTCTTAGTAGCCTTAATAGAGTTGAATCAATTGTAAGGAGATTATCGTCAGACAGCCGAAGAGAGAGAGACTTGTCCTTTTCCCGACGAGCTTTACCGAGATGTACTCCTCTATTGACCCGCTGAAAGAAGATCCATCGTCAGAGCTCAGGTTGTATCTTTATTTTTTCTGATTAATAATAAATGACTTCGATTATGGTTCCACTCAAATGTTCATGTTTTGTGATTATGGGTTATATCTTCTCTGACTGATACATAATTGCATATATTGGGTTTTACGCTTGTGTGTGTGTCGTGTTTCTTGTATGTGCAGGTGTTCGATCGCGACAAGTGGGAGAATTGTGATCTTCCAGAGCAAGGAAACAGGAGCGCTACCTTCTCTACGAACAACAACGTTGGACTTAAGGTAGGCCTTCTTCGCAATTTCCTCTATTGCAATTAGGAATTTGTGCCTTAGCGTGATATGATTGTTGCTAGACTCGATCTGGGCTAGTAGGGATTGCCTCTGTCCGCAGAGGGGACTTATAATGCGATTTTATAATCGGAAGGGGGGGGAAGGGATTTATAGAGTAAAAATTAAACTTTAATAAAATAAAATTTGGGAAAAGGTGGAAAAAAGGGGAAGGTTAGGAAATAGGGTACTTTTACTTCACTTAGGCATAAAATTCAGTCCATAAGTCATTTTTAAGAGTGCAGTATACTGTTGAAAAGCTCTTTCCGGGCTCTTTTTGATGGATCTGCTTGGAAGATGATTTGGCACTGAACATGCTGTGGAAAACTTCTGCGAAGGCAGGGTGATGACTTGTGGAGATAACAGCTTCTTAATTGTGACATATTACATATGATGACATAAAATTACATAATGAATGATAATAAAGGAAAAATATCATTTTTTCACCTCAAAGCATAGTTTTGAGGTGAAAATTACATCAAACTGAATAACATACATATTTGATCTTCCAGGTGTTGTGAATTTGAGTTTATTGACTTCCTCATGACCTTGCTGATATTTATTGACATTTGACTCATTAATTTGACCATGGTGAGACCCTAGAAACTAATGAGACCTATCCTATGACCTAATGACATGATTTTGAGAATGAAAGTGACTAATGACTGAAGACCATAGAGAGGAGAATCAGCAAGTACCTCATGAGGGAAAAATGATGAAAAATTGCTACCATCAATGAATCCATGACCTAGAAAAATGGTGAAATTTATTTGGTATGAGACACCTAATATGAAAATTCAAAAGAGAAGTTTTGGTCACTGATGGAAGTATGACTAGATTGACCCTAACATTGGCTCCAATGGGGATGGTATCTCCTTGGAGGTTCCAATAACAACGTAGACCAAGTAGCCTTATCCATTGGGCATGGAATCAAAACACTAAAAACTGACACAATGCAGACTGACTCTAACTCAAGACTAAGACTGAAAACTGAAATAAAACCAAACCATACACATATCATCCAAGTTTTATAGCCTTCACCTCGAGCCCCAAAATTGAATGACTGTGTACTTGAACTCTGATAAAAAATAACGTGGTATATACAATGATGATGATATAGATTTTGATCCATTGTCTTCAACAATGGTAGTGCTTCAAAATCCTACCATTTACTGCTCCTCCAGGGCAATTTTGACCATCCATCTCTGTAAGTAAGAAGGAATTCTATCCCCTGTATGCTAAAATTCTGTATGGCCCTTTCCAAAGGTTGTCAAACTTAGCGTGCTTCCCTTTGTCTTCATTCCTTGCATCCCATTTCAACACTACATCATCCAGCTAAAACTTTTCTGCTTTGGTCATCCTATCATAGATCTTTTTAATCTTCTCCTACAATTGAATCACATTTTGTGACACTTCTTCTCTTGTTTGCTGAAGGTGGATCATCTAATTGATCCTTCGCTAACTGTCATCATCTTCGCTGCAACTTCTTGCAACAATCTCATAACTGGAACTGTAAGAGAAGTAGGAAAGATAGCATCAGTACCATAAACCAGCTCAAAAGGTGACATACCTATTGATTTTTTAGTGCTAACTCTGTCTGCCCATAGTGCGTTGATGAGATTTCGGTGCCAATTTCTTTTGTTTGCCTCCAACATTTTCTTAATTATATTTATCAGTGATTTTTTTGATGACTCTGCCAGACCGTTTCCTTATGGATAATACGTTGTTGAATGGCCCAGCACGATGTTTTATTTGTCACAGAAATCGATAATTTTCTTTGATCTAAACGTTGCTGCATTATCTATCACAATTTTGTATGGGAAGCCACAACGAGATAAAATATTTGATTCAAGAAATTGAATAATTACCATGTTAGTTGCTTGCCTCGCTAGGATGGCCTCGATCCATTTCATAAAGTAATTTGTCCCTGTCGATATCCATCGGTGTTGTGCTGAGGACGCGGGATGAATTTCTCCTATGAAATCGAGTCCCCACTGCTGAACTCGTTCACTGAAATTGGTTTTAGAGGAAGAGGCAGCAATTTCTTCTTCCCTTGGAAAATTTGACATTCATGAAAATTCATCACTATTTTGTATAAATCAGAAAACAACACGGGCCAATAATACCCTACTCTCAATACCTTGCTTGCTGTAGTCTTGCAAAACAAGTGACCACCACAGTCACCTTTATGGAAATCATGCATTACCTTCTGAGCTTCTTCTTCAACCAAACAGTTGAGCAGAATGCCTCCTAGATATTTCCAATACAAAGCATTGTCTAAAATACAATATTTAGCAGATTTAAGTTTCAAAGATCTACCTTTACTCTTAGACATGCCTGTAGGAGGTGACAAATGCTGAAGAACATACACAATATCTGAATACCAAGGGGACTGCAGAAAAATATTTGAAATTGGAACAAGCAAACCTTCATCTTCCTCCTCTGACATTACTGTAATGAGGTTTATATCCAAAGCAAGCAGATTTGATTGGGCCATCAACATCACCAAGCCTTGGCCTTTAATCAACTTCGTGGGCTTGATCTCCAAATCGTACTCCAACATAGCCACTATCCATTTACCTCTTCGACCTTCTGGATCGGTTCGCATCAACACATCATTCACTGTTGCGTTAGGGACATATGCTATAGTATGTGAATGCATAATATAAACCCTAAAATCCTTCAATGCCTTGATAAGAGCTAATGCATGTTTTTCAATAATATTATACCTTAAAGCAGCATCTCTAATAGTCCTACTCAAAAAGGAAATTGGCTTTTCTAATTCATCTCTCTTTTGCATTAAAATAGTAGCCATAGTATGCTCCGATGCAAATGAAAAAATAATAAAATCCTGAGTATATTCGGGGCTAATCAAAACTGGGGCATTGGACAAAGAAAAATTTACCAGATTAAATGACTTGATAGCTTCTTCACTCCATTTAACAGTGTTTTCCTTCTTCAACATATTGGTCATTTTTCTCAAATGTTCAGCCAAGTTAGGTATAAATCTGCGCAAAAAATTCATCTTACCATTGAAGGCCTGAATCTCTTTCTTATTTCATGGAAGATATATGAGTTCAATTGCCTCCACTATAGCTAGATCGATGTGGATACCATCCTTAGAGATAATATTCCCTAGCAATTTGCCTTCATCCATGGCAAAAAGACTCTTCTTGGGATTGAGATAAATCCCAAACTTTCTGCATCTCTAAAAACAAATTCTCAAATGATGCAAATGCTCATCATCTAAACCTGAAAACACTGTCAAATCATCTAAATAAACAAAAATAAAAACATCTTTATCATTGGCAAAAGAAATGTCGATTGCACGCTGAAAAGTAGCTCCAGTGTTCTTCAATCCGAATGGCATCTTAGCATAGTGGAAGGTTCCCCAGGGTGTTATGAAGGTTGTTTTATCTTGGTCCTTCTCATGCACCAAGATTTGGTTGTAGCCTGAGTAGCCATCAAGAAATGACATCCTAGATGCTCCAACTACTCTCTGCAGAATATGGTCCATTTTCGGAAGTGGATAATTATCCTTTAAGGAAGCCTTATTTAAGTTCTGAAAATCTATACACAATTTTATCTAACCTATTTTCTTACGCACTGGGACCAAATTTGAAATCCAGTCAGAAAATCTAATGGGAACTATGATACCTGCTTTGTACAACCTGTTTACCTCTTTTTCAATCAATGGCAGCAGCTTTGGATTGATTCTTCTTAGCTTCTGTCTGAGTGGATTTTGATCCGGCTTAATAGCAATAGTATGCTAGATTATGTTCTTATCATACACTTTCAAATCTGAATAATCCCATGCAAACACATCAGAAAATTCAGAAAAAAACTTCACATACTTCTCCTTTACCTCAGGGGACAATGCCTTTGACAACTTCACAAACTTGGACTGGTCAGGTGTTCCGAGATTGACATCCTCAACTCCTTTCTCCATAGGCACCAAGCTTGGTTTCTTTGCAACATCGTCTTGATCAAACAGCTCCTCTAGAGGTATGAGACCTCTAGGTATTGCATTATATTTTAGCTGCAATATTTCCATCTGGTTTGTTTCCAATTCTTGATCATCAACCTCATACTCACCTTCCATTGGAGTGTCTTTGAATTTTCCTTCACCCTGCAAAAATACATTAATCTCATTATCATACCAAAATACTTGCCAATACCTTAAATTGTCTGAAACAGTAGGCCTATGTTTGACGTAGATCTCAAACTTATTGTTGGAGTTCATCAGAATCTTCAAGTTTCTGGAAGTAGTGGCAAGGGAATCAGCAATAATGTTCTGCATCCTGGGTACTTCTGTCAAGGTATATTCTGGGAATGTCTTCAAGATATCCAGGACTACATTTCAGTATGCCCTCAATCTCAGATGTTTAGCTTGGTACTCTCCTTTCACCTATTTGATTATTAACCCGGATTCACCATACACAGAAATTCTCTTGGCATTCAGCTTCTTCAAAATTTTGAGACCTGTAATCAAAGCTTCATATTTCGCTTCATTGTTAGAGCAATCAAAAGCTAACTTATAAGCACAAACTCTAACATTGCTGGGAACCTTCTCAGGCTGGAAAATAGGGCTCCTAATCCATATTCCAATGTCAGCTCCATCCTTACCAAAAGCTCCATCAAAATCCATACTCCATAGACCTTCTTCTTCTTCTTGAAGATGCTGAAACTTTGTTTCTTTCTCTTCTTTAACTTGGCTGATTTCTGGCTGTTCACTATCTTTTTTCTACTGGCAGGCAGGAGGCTCATAAGTGCTTGTTACTTTCTCTTTTTCCTGTTTGAGGACTTCTCTGAAATTCTCTGAAATCTTAGGTATTTCATCCACTTGTACCAACTGAACGTTCACATCATTTAAACCACCATCTGAATATAAGAAAAAAGACTCTAAATCTATGTGGACAGCATTAATGGGATGATTTACTGGCTTGTCTTTGCTAGTGATCATATATTTCATTTTCTTTTCCCTATATAGATTTCTCAACTAGCCAAATACAGGGATAGCAGCATAAGAGAAGTCAATCTGCATGGTTCCCTTAAGTTTTTCACCCCAATACCTAGATAAAATCATCCCAAACCTTGGTGGGACATTGGCAACTACTACATCCATCAAAACATTTTTGGCCAGGATTTGATCTAAAGACACTACCAAGTCTTTGATAATACCAATAAAATGAACCCTACTTGAGTCAAAAGAATAAAAATCATGGTATTTTCGAGTAATATCAAGGCCTAGCTTCTCCATGACAGCTTTGGGCATCAAATTATGTGAGGCTCCAGAGTCCAACATAGCATTATGCAAGATAAACTCATGTACTCTAAGACTCAAGTAAAAGGGAGGGACTTCATTTTCTTCAGATTCTTTTGTGGCTGGACCAAAAATAAGTTCAGGGTAGTCATATTCTACATTAACCATATCAGAGACAGAGTCTATTTGCAAGACTTTAGACACTTGAGTTTTATATGCACTATTCTTCACCAACTCTGTGAGGGGCATAGACACTTTCAGTTTAGAAGTTTCATTTTCTAAATTAAAGGAGGGAGATTTTTCTACCTCTTTAATGGGCGGGTCTTTCTTCTATGTTTGCTCCTTTACTGTGCTCTGTTGATTCTTTTCATTTGTTGTATTAGTAGCTACAGGTGCTTTGCTAGAGGAAGGATCGGCCGACTCTTTTCCTTTATTTTGTGCATCATTCTTCATTTGGATCTCTTTTCTTCTCTGAATGGGACTGATTGTAACATCTATGTTCCTCAGTGAATATTTCCTTTTATGAGCTGACAAAGCGTTCATATACCCTCTCTGGTAGTCATCGGACTCTTTTTCCAACACTATGTCATTGGCCAAAATGAAATTTTGGTATTTTTGAATGTCTGGAGTCACCACTATGTATTCTTCATCTTCTGTGAGGAAAATTGGTGCACCATCAGCTGTGAAAAAGTGATTGGCCTCAATCACATGATCATCGTCATCTGATTCTGTCCCTTACACATAGTTCTGTTGCAATGGTGTTTTAATCTGTTGTTGTGGTGGCGCTGCTTGGTCTTGCATTCTCTATTCTCTCTGCTTAATTTTGAATTGGGGCTACTACCCTCTGAAATTTGGATTTCTTATTTGAGGTTCAGGTCTGTCTGTAATGGTTAATCTATCAACCATTTTTCCCACTGTTTTGATTAGAGTGTCCATTTTGTTGTCTGAGGGAGAGGCCTCCTCTTTCACTGTGACTCTTTTCTCAACTCTGGCTCGTGCTCTTTTAGCCAGCATATTAGCTTCAATGCTCACTGCTATCTTCTGCATGTCTTAAAGTGAAGATGGATCTCTTTCGCGCAACTGATATGCCATATTGGCATCAAAACCATCTGGAAATTTCAGTAATGCTAATCCCACAGGAGGCTTCATGTTAGCTGGAATAGCATTATATACAACATTAAATCCTAAACAATAATCTTGCACAGTTTCACCCACTTTTCTTTTAATATTCTCATATTCAAACAGGATTTGGAGTGGGTTACTTTTTACCTCCCACGGGTCTAAAAATTGTGTGTGAAACTCCTATAAAGTGAAAATTGAGCCTGCTGGTAAGGCTCTGAACCACTTTCTGACTTCACCTCTGAATCTTTGAACAAACAATCTGGTAGTTACATTCTCTTCTTCTACCTCATGTAAATCAAAAAAGTCATTCATTTTATCAATGTGTTGTTGGGCTGTGACGCTCTGAGTGGCATCAAAAATAGGAATTTTTCTTTGATAGTCAGCATGCATATCATTGAGGACCTAAGGCAAAACCAGGGGTGCATACTGAGCAGCCATGGCTCTAGGTGGATTTACAAAAGGATTTGTAGGATTTAAGGGAGGTGTTGATGGAGGAGATGACAGCTGGGAATTGATTGATGGGAATGCTAATGATTTGCGAGGAGGAAATTTTGTTCCTGATGATTCTGAAGACTCAGGAATATTAGTAATAGTAATGGATGACTGAGGATAATTCAAAATGTAATCGTCAATGGAGGAATTTTCTCTTTGGACTTCAATATCTACAAGGAACTCGGGATCTAAAACTATATCATCAATTTCAGTTTCAGACTTATTTATAAACAAAGAAAGCTCAAAATTCTCATCAAAGGAAAGATCTTCTACAAAAAACCACTCACTGGGCCAAGTATAGGATCTGAAGACAGGTCTGGGACTTAATGATCCTTCTTGTCTTCTGACAATTCTTGGGATAAGATTTGGATTTTCAAACACAGGAGGAGGATTTGGATCTGGATTAGCCCTAGTGTATCTTCTTGAAGCCAGTGTGTGTAAATTTCTACTGTACAAAAATTTTGTTTCAACCTAATAGACTCTGAAAATAATTTTCCCAAACCAAGGAATTTACAAGAAAAATTTCACTGGGGTGATCTGACTTTATGTATTGATAGCAGAAATATATTATGACTGAAGAATAGTGGATGTAGTCATGTTATTTTCCAACAACGCTTTTAATAATGTTTTTTCCGTGGAATAATATCCCGACCTTTTTAACAAATCTTTATAATTTAATGTGATATTGGGGAACACATTAAAAATACTGAGCAAAACTTATTACTCTGGTCGAAATATTAGAACTTTATAACAGTAGCGCGATCCTTTTTTGAAAAAAAAACACCAACCTTTAAACTTTATACCATATAACATATCTATGCTAGCAGTGTGACATTCATTTTATTCAGCAGGGGCCCACACGTCCACTTTTCGCCTTTTATGAATAAAATAACGTTAAATAATATCAAACCGCTCGATCATACCTTGAGTTATTCCTTGTGCACTTTACTGCGTGATCACCATTAGATCTAACGCTCTTCAAATCGGAAGATCCTCGTTGATTTCGTGTTTTTTCAGAGGTTGAAGTTTAACAGCTGAGAGCCACATGAAATGGGCGGTATTGGAGTGATGACGTGCCCGAATATTACTGGATCACGTTTTTCTGAAGTGGTTTTGCTCCTGGGCAAAAGCGGCGCAATATGGGTGGTTTTGGTTTGAAAAAACCACTGGCGGTAAATCAACCGAGCTTTGGCCTAGGCTTTCACTATGGTTAAGCGCTTTAACTCCACGTGCTAACTCACTGCTGGGTCCCGCTACTATTATTTCTCCGTCGGCAAACAAACCAAACTTTTACTTCAATCACAAAGATTTCTTCAAAAGCGTCGCGTTTCAATGTAACCAATGCCTTTAACCTTAGTCCAAAGGTTTTAATACTGGTTATTCACACAGGGCCTGATTATGACCTTCTTCGAAAACAGAATATAACACAGTCAATGTGCGCCACGAATATAAGCTCACAGACAGTCATATCGGTTTCCCCAACGGAGTCACCAGAGATGTTAGCTCCTGAATTGGACCCCAGGCTGAAAAGGGAAAAACAGGGTAACAACTAAACCACGCTCAGCCTTGTAGCTAGCCTTACAAGGATAGGAGAGGACTCTCTCCATGAAAGGATATTCAATAAAACACAATAATGATCCGATATTATGCTAGGTAAAATGATGGGGAAAAAGTTTAATAAACAAATGAATTTTCAAGGATGTGTGGGATATAAAAGGGACAGTTGAAGCTGGGGGATTAAATGAGGACACAGGATATTTCATGGGGCAAGATAGGCAGGAAACTTTAGCAATTAAAGTTTAATAAAGATGGGATGAAAGACTGGTGAGGAGCTGAAAAGGGCACAATAAATGGATCCTTTTCAAATAGAAGAGAAAAACACAGAGTATGAATTTTTTTCCAAGGCAGAGCATATAAAATGGATTCTACCTTTCTATCTTGAAAGCATTCAAAAGGAAATGTTCATGGATGAGAGGTGAAACATAACAATTTACATATGAAAAAAAGGAGAGAAACAACTGCTAAATTTCATACCACATGGATCCCACAAATCAGAGCTGCATCTCTTATTAATCCCTGTCAAACTGTACAATGGAGCACAGAGTTTTCTTCCACACTATTCCCCTACTACTGAATTACAGACTTTCAGACTACTTTACAAATGATTTAAAATTACATTAAATACACTGAAATGTGGGAAAATAGATCCACAGAAAAAGGGAGCTCTTCTAACAGTTGAAGAACTGAAAACTAATCATACAAAAGAAATCTAACAATCTGCCCTAAAGAAGGAACAATATTACATTTTCTTTTCTTGGGCAGATTTACAATTTCATTGTTGAATGATAAATAGGCAATTTGAGGAGCAAATCCCTATCTTTACATTGTTGTATAAATATTTGTTTATTTTAGCTCTCGGCCTTTGATTGTCACTTTGCTTTCCATTATTTCTTTTGAATTAAACCGACATTTTATAAAATACTTTGAAATAAAACTAAAATGAAATTATATACCTTTGTGAATGGAAAAAATCATTTTTTAAATGAATAGGAGCGAAGGAAAGGAGGCGGGACCCACATCACAATCGGAATCGGAAGGGGTGGGAGGGGAATACAATCATATAATAAAATATTTTAAAATATACATTGCGCTGGTGCCAATCGCAATCGGGATCAGGAGGATCGGGGAGGTGTATCGCATAACACAATATAACATTTCCGACGCGATGAGATTTAAACCATGGGAAAATCCTTTAATAAATGTTAGTATGAATCCTTTGTCGAAGTGTACGAAAAAGGACCACTTTAGCTACGCATAACTAATAGCCCTAACAACAAAAGTGGCTACCAATATCTTCAGATCTACGGTTAGTTGAACAAGAAAAGAGCTGCAAAAACCAGATCTATGCATGAAAAGACATTAAGCAGTAAAAACAAGGGTTTACTCCATATACCAATAGACGAGACAAGAACAATTTTTGAAAGAATTTTTGTATTAATTGGGCACCTGGGAGGAAAACAAGAAGGCGTATCCAATTCTCCTCAGTGGGATGGGTTCTTGGAAGTCCTCAGCACTTCAGATCTAAGGTTTCTCTCTCTTGTTGGTGTAGAAAACCCAATGCAAAGAATAGATCTCAATGGGAGCTCACACAGCAAATGATGGAAAAATGTGACCAAGTGTATAGATCCAGAGTGATCTAATAGGCAACAAAAGGTGAAGAATGGTAGGAAAAACCCTCCTATTTATAACAAAATATTGGGTCATTCTAGATCTTAGTGCATGATTAAAATAATGTTAACCAAATCTAGATCCACCTTTTATGGAATATTTTATTATATTTGTTGGAGGGAAAAAGTATTTGACTTGGGTCAAATCCCTTTATTTGTCAAAAATAAATAAATAAATGATTTATTTATCTTTTCAAGGAAGCGGTTAGAAGATAATCAAATAAATAATGATTTATTTAATTATTTGTGGGTGATTTGGTCATATTTAACAAGGAATATTATCTAAATAAGATTTAAATAATTATTCCTAGAAAATAATAAGATAAATAAATGTTTATCTAATTAATTTCTTTGTTTTTGGGTTAAACATGACTGGGAATAATAATTAAATTATGGTTTAATTAATTATTCCATGAGGAAAATCAAACAAATATAGGTTTGTTTAATATTTCCTTTTGGGGTTTCCTGTTGGGACCATAAACAACCTAATAAATGTGGTTTATTAAGTTATTTAACATAGTGAAGGCAATTTTACTTAGGGTAAAATTGGTCTTACATGGTGTACTTGGGTCCATCTAATGATAATAGGTTAGATGACCAAAAAATGGTGTAACAAATTGCCCCCCAGCGTGCGAGTGTCAGGAGCAAATCGTATGACCGAAGTACGTTGTAAGAACTCAATCACTAGACAACAAAAGGGAAGTCAGAGAGAGAAATGCAAGGTAGATAGTGTGCTGAAGAACTAGACCCCGAGGAGACGAGACTCGCAGGTGCAACAAGTCTCTTTTTATGAGAGGGTACCTGTGCTGAAGGCGGCGGGGGAGGCATACCTATGCCCGCCGAGACAAAGTACAAAAGAATAGTGTGTCCAGTAAACAAGGGACCAAACCATAAAGTACAGCCGGCATAATCATGAGCTAGATAAAAATACAATGAGGAATCCCACATACATGTTGTGCCTGGGATAACAGCCAGGACTAATACAATAATATCTGAGTACATGAGATACAAATAAAACCCAAATGCCCCCTGTAAATGGGGAAGGGCTCACAAAATCTGACTGATACATGCAAATCAAAGAGGTGCTGCAAGTGGCTAAGGCCAACATCATCAAATATCTGGAGCTGCATCGAAGGCTGCAAGGAGGAAGTCATCCGGGCATGTGGGGGGCTACCTGCAGGGCCACCCCCTCATGAGGGTTGAGACATCTCACACACACTCAGGAATCATCAAGAGCTGCTGCTGTATCACTGAACCATCAAGTATACGGATCTCGGTCATGTTGAAAGGAGCTAGAGTGGAGAAACAATCAAGTCAAAGGGAAATGAGAGATCCCTTTGCCAGATCCGAGGCACTGAACAAGAGTGGAAGCTGGAACCAAGGTACACCGCCCTCTAGACCTGGCTTCTAGAATGAATGAGCTGATGTCGATAGAAGGAGGCCCACCATAGGTGAGGCAATGAGAGATCCTCAACTAAGGCACGAGAGAAAATAGTAGAGCGACGGACAGACTGACACTAATGATGATAGTGAAATGGAAAGGACTGAGTAGCGAATGGACGACTTCCCTTGTTAGAGCATAAAGGGCATGAATGACATGGCAGCGACTGACGCAATATCATAAGGGATAGGGGACATTGGGACTGAAGGCCATAATGTGCGACACAAGAGAGAGACCAAGCAATGAATGGTGGAGGGCTATAGCGGGGTACAAAGGGACTCGGGATAGACTCCATGAATGCGATGATGACTCAACTTGGATGCTCTAAACAAGGGCGACTCGATGGTGCTGCCACACAGTAAAGGCCCAGTGGGGGACCATGAAAACATGAGTACAAGATGGTACCTCATGACGAAAATCGACACGAAAAAAGACAAGTAAGGAGGCAAAATGGTGCCCCAAGTACAAGTGTTGTAAGTGAGGAAGTTCGATTTGAAGGAGAGCTGAAGTGATGCTTCTTGGACAAAATAGGTCCTGGCGAAGGATGAAATTACAAAAAATATGCTGGCTATCTAACAGAACATAAAACATGCATCTCAGAAGGGAAATGCTAAGGGTAATATTTCGTAAGATAGAGTGCATTGCGAGGATTAGGAAGGTGATTGCCTTCAAAGTCCTCTAAAAGGTATGCCCCCTTACCAAGATCCTTACTGATGACATAAGGGCCTAGCCATAATGGGTCAAACTTCCCGTGACCAAGGACATCATGGGCTTGATCATATACTAGAACAAGGTCGCCTTTGTGAAAAGGACAAGGCTGGAATTTTTGGTCATATTGAGCTTAGGTGCGTTTCTTGGCCGCTTCCATGGTTTGCAATGCAACACGACGGTCTTCAGAGGCATGCTCAGGCATGATAAGTCATTGTTCTAGAGGTTGGGTGTTAGGGAGAAGTTCAACAGCCAGATGAAGGGAAGGGATTTCACACTCGATTGGTAAGACAACCTCCTCTCCAAAAACGAGGTGAGGAGGGTTATGGTTGAGGGGCATAGGTGCCCCAAAGCATGGTGTGGTCATGCCAAAATGTATTTAGAAAAAGGGGAATCTAAACATATTTAAATGATGTGGTGTGCCATTTTTTCTTGTTATGGTTATGCAGTTTGAGAAAGGAAATGAAAGATTACCAATCTCTTTTGGTACTACATATAGGGATCAAATGGACTCTAAGTTTCCGAGTTGGCATACCTGGTGTCACTATCCCAAAAAGAGGATTTGGAGATAATGAACTGATGCTCTCATAGAAAAGCTATAGGTTGGTCAACAATAATGTCTAAGAGACTGGGTTGCTGATGTAAGATGAGGGAATGATAAGGGGTATCATCCCTAGAGTGATCTGAAGTGATATGGGACTCTAGAGGTTCTTCTAAATGTGGAAGAATACTGGGACTAAATTCAACACGACCAGATACACTAGGAGAGTTGTGGAGAATTTCTTCCCTTGGTATCTCAAATGGGGGTGCCCCCTTACCCAAACATGGGGTTTCAATGTAATGGCCACAAGGTGGATGTGGTGTGAACGCATGGGTTCGATGTAAGGGGGAATAGATAAAGTCAGGGGTGGGAATTTTTTCCATAATGTCGTCATCGTGATAGAAGATGGGGTGACTGGTGGAAGAAAGACCACCTGACGTGGTGAAGCGACCTGAATCATCATCATGAGAAGAGAGGTTCACATGCACATCGTCACAAGGGGTGACCGAAGAGTAAGTAGATAAAGGATCTACCGATGTTGAGCCCAAGACGATCGCTGAAGGAAGGTCAAGCAAAACAACAGAGAAGGATTCAGATGGAATGTTCCCCGAGGGTCTCATGGATGATGATAGGTAGAAAATGCTGGACGAAGGCTCAGTCATCTCGACATCAGGAGGGGGAATGTCAATGGGAGCAGTCATATCTGGTAGCTCTGCTGAAGCAGAATGCGCAAATAGGGGAGAGGTGGACTCATTGCGCTTGGCCTCGAATTGGTGGACCGCGGCTAGAGAGGGGCGGAAATCCTCGAGGCGGGGACAAAGGTGGGTGTAATGGCCATGGTGATCACACAAAGCACAGGGGTGTTTGGTGTGAATAGTCTTTGGGTTCTTGATTGCGGTCGCGGAAGGAATAGAGGCTTCCGGGACCGTGGACTCAGGGAATGCGACATTAACCATGGGCTTGAGATGAAGCAATTCAGGACATGTATGGGTGGCATGGCCAACAACGTCACACAAAGCACACTGGATGGTATTCTTTGGAGGCCGAGGAGGGGCAGGGTTTTTCGGGGTAGCCTTGTCCTTTGATGCCCCCTTGCGAGATTTTCCCTTCTTACCCGAAGCGGTCGCAACAGGAGGTGGTTCCTGTTGAGGTGACTGAGGCACTGTTGCAGCAGGCGAAGTCATGGGGACTGGTTGAAACGGGGTCAAAGAAATATAAGGTTTGGGTTGACCAGGCAAGGTTGGGGCTGGAGGATCAAGGTACCAGATGGGAATCCCAAGGGTCAAGTTAGGAAGAGAGAGGGTGGCCATGACAGGTACCGTGGACACTCCTGGTGGGGGAGCTAGGAACGGTATCTGACCAGAGGGGTAATGACCAGGTGGGACGGCTCCCAGATGGCTAAGGCTTGGAGGAACTATTCTAGGAGGACAAAGAGGCTCATGAATACCAGCTACAGGTGAAGGGCTAGGAGCAGGTTGCGGAGAGCGCGGTTGCTGACAAGCCAAAGCAGGTTGCTTGAGAGCAGCCTGGGACGATTGCATCATGCAAACATTTGATGAGCTGGGGTCAGAGATAGGAGGAGGAGGAAGACCAGGGAATGTTCCAAGCAAAGAAGAGTCTTTGTAGACGCCGGGAGAGACACTGGTCAAAGAATCGATAGTTTTCTTATTGGCTACAGAAGAGATGTTCGTCTCAGGTGAGGTCTGAGATTTTGGCTCATGATATGTCAACTGGTCAATGGTGACTATCCTACCATTATGAGGGAAAGACATCTTGCGGAAAACCACGGATGGGACAGCAGACATAGCATAGGTGTAGCTCCGCCCCAAGAGAATGTTGTAATCTAGAGGGGCGTCGATGACTTCGACGTCAACGCAAACAGTCTTGCCCGCAAGAGTGATAGGACAATTACGGAAGAGGCCGATAGGTTGGAATGCGTGGCCATCCCACGCTCGAAGGGTGATCATGGAAGGGGCCAACTCAAGAGAGCCGAGTTGCTTACAAACCGAAGCGGACATCACACAGGTGGATTCCCCCTCATCAATTATGCACCGAGAAACGTTAGCGTTCCGGATTTTGACTGGGATTTGGAAGGCTACGGAAGCAGGAAGAGGAGGATGTTCTGATTGATGGGCGTCGAACACAATCATTTGGTCATTAGCAGGATCTACAGCGCCCACGGCAGATAGTAGAGCCTTCTTTTGGGAAGGGCACGACTGGAGGAGTTCCAGTGTGGAAATGGCAGCAGGAGATTGCGCTAAATCATCTACTATGCTATACGAATGAGCAGCTCGACCAGAAGCAGCATTTTGACGTAACGGTCCTTTAGGAATCTTGGTATGGACCTCAACTTTGGGTTGAGGGATATGTAAGGGACCATTGGTTGTCGAAAGAGGCTCTGTAGAACCGGAAGAAGGGGACTCAGGGGCAGACTGAGCGGGAGGCTTGGGGTACTAGCGAGACCGAGTTTGAAGGTTAAGGTCGACGGTTAGAGGTGGATCAGAGTTCATCATGAGGATTTGGTAATTGGAGGAACTAGAAGGGGAAGGTGGAGTGGCCACCTATCCATCAGGTGGTTGGGTAGCCATGAATCCCTGTTGTGCATCCACCTGCTCTTGAGGGGGCGGTGACTGTTGTTGCAGGGGTTGAGAAGGCAAGGGAGGCGAAAGCACATATGCTGGAGGAGTTGGCGCACCAGGCTGCGGATAAGGGTAATGGTTAGGTTGGGAAACATTGAGGTAAGCAGGAGGTTGGGCAAAAGGATGAGGCATGCCGTATCCTAGATGTGTGCTACCGGGAGGGGGAGAAGTGCAGGAAGTGGTGCCCCCTCCCCCAGGAAAACCATAGCTCATGAGAGGTTGAGCGGATGGATGAGAGATAGATCCAACGATACTGTCGGTGGCATGAGGTGCCCCCGGTGTATGGGCATCACCGGGTTTGGGGAGATCAGGTAGGACAGTAGGATCATAACCTGTCTGAGCGTAGATCAGGTCATACTTTAACGCCATTTGGAGGGCATCTTCTTCGGTTTGAGGAAAATGTGATGCGACATCTTTCCCGACAGGGGACAAGAGAGATCTAAGGAACCAGTCCATGTAGACACGGTCTTCGAAGGTAGGAGATTGACATAGGCTCTTTCTTCTCCGCCATTCCTGGACATGATCGGATAGGCGGGTCGCAGATGATTGACGCAAAGAAGTCAAAAGTTCGATACCAGTGTCATAACGAAGGGGAAGCTGGAAGTAAGATAAAAAAGCCCGAGCAAGAGTTGCAAAGGTGGTATGGGAGGAAGTGGGATGATCAACATACCACTTAGAAGTTTTGCATGTAAGCGTGTGTTGGAACAATCTAAGACAAACAGAGTCATCGGTAATGGAGGTAGATGAACACCACATGTGGAAAGATCGAACATGATTTGAAGGATCTTCTCCAGCACGGCCTTCAAACTTTGGGATGTCGGAAGGGAGCTTTGTCGGCATAGCAGGCCAACTAGCGTCATGGTGTATAGGGTTGTTTATCAACCGGTCCAAATCGGGGAGGCTGAGGCCTGCCAAGAAGGGGAGCAAGGGTGCAGCCGAGGTAGTTCCTGTGGTGGTTCCGCTAGTAGTAGTCCCGACATTAGGGCCAGGATTCCCGCTAGTGTTAGGCCCTGGACCAGACATAGTGGAGGTGACAGGGGGAGAACCAGAAGGAAAAGGAGAACCCAAAGAATCAGAAGAGGAGTCGGAGTGCGGACTCGAAGGAGGATTGGCTCGACGACGGCGGGACGAAGCGGGTCGATCGACCGGAAACTGAGGGTGAAGGCCAAGAAGTCTCCGGGAAGTGCGCCTTGGGGGCGCAATGATGACAACACAAACACGGCACAAGGGGAAGAAGAGAGACCACAAGGGCATGGAGGGGCAGAATCAAGTGATTACAATGTCGAAACAAGGGCAGATAGGTGCAGTGTCAATTGATTTTAAAGTCTTTTCCTGGCGGTGTAAACCAGGCTCTTCTTCGCTTAGGGTGAATGTGTGGCGTGTGTTAATTTTAATTTTTAAACCCTTTTCCTTTTGAGAGCAAGAGAAAAAGTGTGTTGCGTAACTGAAAATGAATCTGCATAGAACAGTATATAATTCTAAAATAACAGAAAATTAATAGCTACTATTACATCGATTCAACCCAAAAAGGCGGGTCTCTCAAAACTAATCTAAAAGAGGGAAAAAATCTAATCAAAACACACTAAAAAGAGGCCAATAGATCTAGGGTCAAAAGGGACAGGGATCTAAAGGAGAAAGCTGCTGAAAAGAGGTGCAGATCACAGCCAAGAGGCAGAGGCAAGGTGGCTGGAAAAAGGAGGAAATCAGCAAAAAGCGGAAGGGACGGGGAGGAGGTCCTAAAGGGAGGTCCAAACAAAACTACAAGAGGTGATTTGAAAGGAAGAAAAGTTGATTTAAAGGGATCTGAGGATGAGGTATCAGATCTGAAAAAGGGAAGGCTGAAACTCTGAAAAATAAGACACCTGAAACAGCTAAAACTTTTCCACCAAAAGTGGAGGGTACTGAAGCCCTAGGGGGCTAGGTTCCCACTTAGATGATCAAAAGAAGATCAGAAACAGGTCGAAACGGGCTGAGACAGAGGCTGGAAAACCCTGACAGAAGCTTCAGGAAAAACCCAGAAAAATTTCAGAAAAACAGCAGAAAAATGTCCAGGTCGCAGTTTTTGACATGTTTTTCACTCAGGTCGCAGTTTTGGGGCTGTTTTCTGTGACCTGAAGCTCCAGGACACATTTTTTGGGCCAAAAAGTGCGACTTGCACTTCCAGCACTCTCGGCGGCAGATTTCAGAAAAAAAATGTCGTCTCAGCTGCGGCTGATGGCTGTCACCTGCGCAATAGGGCCAGAAACACACGGAAGTTAGAAATTTTAATGTTTTAGGGTTTTATGTGAGAAAAAAAACATAAAAATAGGAAAAACAAAAAGCTGAAAAGAAACCCTAGGGTCTGAAGTAGCTGGATATGCAGGAATATGAAAAACGACAATAGTCATAATTTAAAACCCGTGTGGAGTCGCCATTTGTTAGTATGAATCCTTTGTCGAAGTGTACGAAAAAGGACCACTTTAGCTACGCATAACTAATAGCCCTAACAATAAAAGTGGCTGCCCATATCTTCAGATCTGCGGTTAGTTGAACAAGAAAAGAGCTGCAAAAACCAGATCTATGCATGAAAAAGACATTAAGCAGTAAAAACAAGGGTTTACTCCATATACCAATAGACGAGACAAGAACAATTTTTGAAAGAATTTTTGTATTAATTGGGCACCTGGGAGGAAAACAAGAAGGCGTATCCAATTCTCCTCAGTGGGATGGGTTCTTGGAAGTCCTCAGCACTTCAGATCTAAGATTTCTCTCTCTTGTTGGTGTAGAAAACCCAATGCAAAGAAGAGAGCTCAATGGGAGCTCACACAGCAAATGATGGAAAAATGTGACCAAGTGTATAGATCCAGAGTGATCTAATAGGCAACAAAAGGTGAAGAATGGTAGGAAAAACCCTCCTATTTATAACAAAAATATTGGGTCATTCTAGATCTTGGTGTATGATTAAAATAATGTTAACCAAATCTAGATCCACCTTTTATGGAATATTTTATTATATTTGTTGGAGGGAAAAAGTATTTGACTTGGGTCAAATCCCTTTATTTGTCAAAAATAAATAAATAAATGATCTATTTATCTTTTTAAGGAAGCGGTTAGAAGATAATCAAATAAATAATGATTTATTTAATTATTTGTGGGTGATTTGGTCATATTTAACAAGGAATATTATCTAAATAAGATTTAAATAATTATTCCTAGAAAATAATAAGATAAATAAAGGTTTATCTCATTAATTTATTTGTTTTGGGTTAAACATGACTAGGAATAATAATTAAATTATGGTTTAATTAATTATTCCATGAGGAAAATCAAACAAAATAGGTTTGTTTCATATTTCCTTTTGGGGTTTCCTGTTTAGACCATAAACAACCTAATAAATGTGGTTTATTAAGTTACTTTACATAGTGAAAGCAATTTTACTTAGGGTAAAATTGGTCTTACATGGTGTACTTGGGTCCATCTAATGATAAGAGGTTAGATGACCAAAAAATGGTATAACAATAAACATAACAAAATGTGATTTGGAACTTATAAGGGAAAGGGCCTTTGCTAATATAAATGAGCGGAAGTGTTATGTGGTGGGCCAGAGGGCCAATCGGGATCAGAAGCTTGGGGTGGAGGGGACATTTTATATATATTTAATCGCCGATTGCCGATGGCCCGATTGGCTGTGAGCCATCGAATCGGCGGGGGCAGATCGATGGTTGTGGAATGATCGGAGGGTTTGCCATTGGGGGTTGGCCATCGGGGGATGGGAATTTACGAAAGCGCAGATTGTAACGGTCAGATAGCATATGAGCAGTCAGATTAAGGGGGCCGATCAATGGTTATGATGTACATCGGAGGGAGTAAATATAATCGAGTCGGAGAATTTGCAAAGGGGAAATCAGGGTGCTCAATTAAATGTTGTGATGCGATTTAAGGATCGGGAAAAGAATGTATCGGCGGGGGGTTTATAATAAAACCTTTAGACTTTATAATCAGGTTTTAAAGGGTCATGCAGGGGAAGTGGTAACGTATTGTGATGCGACAGGACTTTATAATAACATCTTTAAAATGTTTATTATAAAGTTTCAAATGAGTATGGAGGGGAAGTGGTTGGAACGGTGGGGAATTTACATAAACTTTATTATAAAGTTTAGGGAAATGGTGGGGAAGTGGTTATGACATAAATCGCATATGATTTATAATGCGATTTTATAATTTGAAGGGGGGGGGAAGAGATTTATAAAGGAAAATTTAAAATTTAATAAAATAAAATTTGGGAAAGGGTGGAAAAAAGGGGAAGGTTAGGAATTAGGGGACTTTTACTTCCTTAGGCATAAAATTCAGTCCAGAAGTAAGTTTTAAGAGTGCAGTATACCGTTGGAAAAGCTCTTTCTGGGCTCTTTCTGATGGATCTTCTTGGAAGATGATTTGGCACTGAACATACTGTGGAAAAATTTTGCGAAGGTAGGGTGATGACTTTGTGGAGATAACAGCTTTTGAATTGTGACTTGTTACATATGATGACATAAAATTACATAATGAATGATAATAAAGGAAAAATATCATGTTTTCACCTCAAAACATAGTTTTGAGGTGAAAATTACATCAAACTGAATAAAATACATCTTTGATCTTCCAGGTGCTGTGACTTTGAGTTTATTGACTTCCTCATGACCTTGCTGATATTTATTGGCATTTGACTCATTAATTTGACCATGGTGAGACCCTAGAAACTAATGAGACCCATCCTATGACCTACTGACATGATTTTGAGAATGAAAGTGACTAATGACTGAAGACCATAGAGAGGAGAATTAGCAAGTACCTCATGAGGGAAAACTGATGAAAAATTGCTACCATCATTGAATCCATGACCTAGCGGAATGGTGAAATTTATTTGGTATGAGACACCTAATATGCAAATGCAAAAGAGCAGTTTTGATCACTGATGGCAGTATGACTAGACTGACCCTAACACTCTGAGTAGGAAGTCCTCTATCTGTTTATCTCCTTCGAAGACCTGCCAATATTTGATATTATCAAGGACTTCTAGTCTATATTTAACTTGGACTATGTATTGTTTGCTTTCATAAGGTTTTTGACATGTACTAGCAACAAATGCTAAACCATTAGCAAGAATGTTTTGGTTTCTAGGTACAAAGTTAAGCTCATATTCTGTGAATGTTTTCAAAAGGTCAATAGCATCATCTCTATATGATTGTAATCTTTGATGCTTGGCAGTATATTCTCCATTCACTTGTTTAATAATAAGTTTTGAGTCTCCATGAACAGTTATCCTCTTGGCTCCTACTTTTCTCAATAATTGTAGTCCTCAGAGGAGAGCCTCATATTCAGCTATGTTATTTGTGCATTAAATTTTTAGTTTGTATGAATGGCCCTCAACATGATTATTTTCTGTGTTATGTACCCATATTCCTGCTCCTGATCTGGTTTTTCTACAAGACCCATCAAAACTCATACTCCAAAGAGGTTCAATTTCAGATTTGTTATTAAATTCATTTATGTCCTCTTTGTCTTTTTTATTTTGGCTGTCACTATGTTGTTTTTTAGGTTTTTTACTATGTTCATTTTTATTTTGTTCCTCAAGGTTTTCACCATGTTGATTTTTATCTTGTTTGTCATAATCAGCCCTGTTTTGATGGTTGGTTTGCTTCCTATGATCTTCTTCATATTTGTTGTGATGTTATGAGTTAGCAAACTGTTTTAGCTATTTATCCTTTCTTCCCTCTTTTTCTATTGTTTTTTTTTCATATCCTTCTCCTTGCTCATGAAGATTTTCATCATTGTAAAGAATGAATGAGTCAAGGTCTGTGTCAATAGAATAAAGTGGGGATTTGTCTAGTTTTTCTTGACTACAAACCATGTATTTCATATGTGTTTCCCTATATAGTCTTCTTGGTTGACTAAAGACAGGGATGGTTGCATATGTCATATCCATTTGTAGGGTACCTTGGATTTTAGCACCCCATGACCTTGAAAGGAGCATGCCATATTTAGGAGGTATATCAGCCACTACAATGTCGATCACTAAGCTCTTGGCTGGTATTTGTGCTAAATTTACACATAAATCTTTAATTAGTAGTAGACATTTAACTCTGTTGGAATCAAAGGAGTATAAATCCTTGTAAGGTCTAGTTATCTCAAGGCCAAGTCTCTCCATCACTGCTTTTGGCATTAGGTTGTGGGAAGCTCCTAAGTCAAGCATGGCATTGTGTAAAATCTTATCATGGATGTTTAGACTGATATAAAAGGGAGAAACACCTCCTTCTTGAAAATTCCCTTCTACTTTTGGTCCAAACAGAAGCTCAGGCTTGTCATCAGTTACATTGACAAAATCAGTTTGTTCTCCTATGTTTAAAGCTCTTAAAAGTTAGGTTTTATATACATATTGGGTGACTAATTTAGTAAGACAGACATGAATCTTGATTTTGGAAATTTCACTCTCCATGCTTAAAGGTATATGAGCTTTCAAAATGTTTAGATCATCCTTCTTAGTCACTTTTTTCTCAACAAATTCATCTTGTTGGTTTTTATTATGGACAGCAGTTAAAATAGTTCTACTAGGGGTATTAGCTGAGTTTCTAGTGCTACTTTGGTCACCACCATGATTTTCATTGATTTGGTGGTTTTTTCCTTTGTTTTTATCAGAACTTTCAGCCACTGTTTTGTTGGTTTCTGCTATCTTTTTAGAAATGTTTTCAGGATTGATTCTAATAGAAATTTCAGAGGCTTTATTTTTGGGAGTGTCTTGAATATTTTTACTCCTAAGTTCATACTGTCTGTGTACTTCCATTATATCATTTTCAAAGCCTTGTTTTTAGTCTTCAGTTTCTGGGCTTTCTTCATCATAGGGTGTAAATATGCCTTGTTCTTCTTCATTGAGGAAAACAATATCCTCATTGTTTACTCCCAATAAGTTTATGTGATCTCCCTTTGTTTCTTCAATCACTCCCTCATCTTCATCAGCATAGTTTTGTTGGAAAGGAGGTCTGACTTGCTGATCAGGGCCTCTTTGTCTAATTTGAGGGGGATTCCTTCTAAATTTCTTGTTCTGATTTTTATTTTTATTTTTAGGAGCTGTTTGGTTTTCTTTAGGATAAGCTCTCTCATTCATGTTAATTCTCTCCATCATCATTTCCATGGTTCTAACCAGACTATCAATTTTGGAGTCTGATGTGGAGGCTCCAGCTTCATCTTTGTAGGTAACTGTTTTCTCTGCTTTCAATCTAGCCCTTCTGGCATTTAGGTTAGCTTCTACACTTACTCCTCCTTTCTAAATATCTTCTAATGTGGGGGGTTTTCTCTCCCTTAATTAATAACACATATCTGGGTCAAATCCTTCAGGGAACTTCATTAAGGCTAAGCCTTGTGGGGCTTTCATTTGTGGAGGGGGTGCATTCTAAACACTATTGAATCTAGTGCAATAATCTTAGACCCTCTCTCCATCATTTTTTTTAAGGTCATTGTATTCTGATAGGATTTGAAGGGGATTTCTCTTGACTTCCCATTTTTTTAGGAATAGTTGATGAAAAGTAGGGAGATCATTGATACTATTAGGGGTTAAGCCTTTGAACCATTTTCTTGCTTCTCCCCCTAAAATTTGACCAAAAATTCTAAGTTTAACAATTTCATCATCTATTTCTTATCTGTCAAAGTAGTCATTCATTATATCCACATGTTGTTGAGTTGTAGTAGAACTACTAGAATCATGTAATGGAATCTTGGACTGATAGTCCTGTGGTAGAGCAACTAAAGGTAAAGGAAGGACTAAGAGAGCATACCATGTTGCCATGATATGATCTTGTGGAAACAATGGGGGATTAACAAGTGGAGGAAGGTGATGAAGTGGAGTGGTTTGAACAGTGGATGTATGGATGGGTGTAGCTGAAGTACTTAGACCAACTAAGTGATTTTGAGCAGATTTAGGATGAGAGAAGCCAATTTTTTGGAGAAAATGGAAATCAGGAGGAGTGGAAAGGGAGGTTTCCCTAATACTACTTTGTTGTGAGTCTATAAGCTCAAGGTTTATCTAGTCTATACCACTTTGTGACTTGGTTCTAGATAATCTTATTATATGAGTTAAATCAACTTGGGTATTTTGCAAGGTTGTAAGGTTCTCAAGGAAAGAACTTGCTCTGCAAATTGGTCTGTCAATAGCTAGGTTTTTAGATGTAGGAGACTTCCTAAGGATGCTTTCAGAATTGTCAACTATTGTAGGAGAATTTGGGTTAGGATGGGATCTAGTAAGGATTCTTCTAGAAGCCAGGATTTTGGACCCAACAAGTCAGAAAGGTTTTTAGAGGTATAACAATCTTAGAACACAAACCAAACTATGAAAGAGATACTTAATCCACAAAGTATTCTTGAATAAGGTATTTTTTAATGTTTTGATGATAGGGTAAGTTTCCCAGTGGAGTCAATGGAAAATTAGTGGAGTCACCAAGTGGAATATTTTACTTGTTTTATGACTGATTATTGTGCACCATCATCAATCAGAAACTATTCTTAGACAATACTTGATTCATATTAAACTAATGATGTTTTCTAAGTTCTGAGTGAATCTAAAATGCTTGTTACTCAGTAGTCCCCAGTATGGTCGCCACTATGTTGGATCCCTGTAATTTGCAAGAGTGTTAAGAAAAAACACTGCAGGAGCCACATCAAAACCACTTTGGAATCCTAGGACCTAGCCTTCCTGGATTCAGAGAGGGATCTCTCTATAAAGGTGTTTTCAATTGATATATCTTTGTGCCCTTTGTTTATGAATTTAGGCTAGTTATGAAGTTCTAAGGAATTGTTGTTTTGGTTGGATTAAATGATAGATTGAAGGATCAATGGTGTGACTGATTGAGGTAATGTTTCAGCTGAATAAATAGACTATGAGAAAACATCAATCCATTGGGCTATGGAGTCATAAAAGGATTTAATTTTTCATCAACTCTCCAATGGTATTCATAGGGAAAGCTAACTATATCAAGTGGATTATTTAAATTAGGTTGTGGTATGAAACAATAATAATTTGTGAAGGCTGAAATATCCAAAAACAAGGAAAATCTACAACAATGGGAATATCTTAAGATATTCCAAAATTGGAGATCCAGCAATATATGAACACAAACTGGAGTAGCAGTGACAAATCAACTCATAAAAGATAAGAAGAGCACATAGCCATCATATTAAGTTGCTGCAGCAAAATGTATACAATATCTTGAGGAAATAGTCACTCAAGTTAGGCAATACTAGCCTCAAGACAACATGTACATGAAATATGAAAAACACTACTACACAAGAATGCCCAAGGCTATGACAGCGCAGTTTTATAAGGAGCAACTGCTGCTAGAAACTTTCAATACATGGATATACAAATGTATTCCTCATACAACATTGGGAGTGAAGATCTAAGCTCCCAAAGAAAATTTCAAGACAATCCTGGAAGGATTGGTTGAAATATGCAAAAGTGGAAAAATGTCGGAGTTGCAGTCTCAAGACTGAGTAGCAGCTGCAACTCTAGAACTGGATGGAGATGGCTGAATATGATGCATAAGATAAATAAGTATACCCCCTCCAATGGATCTTCCAAGTGAAAGGCTAATCCTATCACTGAAGATCTCACCCTCCAATAATCCTGCAAACCCTTACTGTAATTGCACATTGAAAATAACACAGTCTAGGGAAGGGAATGCGTAGGAGAAATGAAATGTGTTGGCCAAGTTCCAAGATCTATAATAAGCTCTATAATATTCCTCACTAGTGTCCCAAAGGAAAGAAAGCTTCCTCCTTTGAAAAACAAGCCCCGGAAGTGGTGTTGTCAACCCTCCACTGCAACACCCTGCAACACAACCCAGCTCTCAACAGAAACTGTGTTGTAGTTGAAGGAGGTAGCTTGGCCTCAAGCCTGGATGTGGAGAAATGAAGTGCAAGCTCCTTCAAGAGGCCTCTCTTGGAAGGAGAAGGAATTACTAAATAGGAATTCCTTGTGCTAAGCAGCACTGCAACTCTGCTAAACATCAAGAGACTGCCAAATAGTATTTGAGACCATAAAATCAAGAATACATAACATGGATAAAAATAGCTGCCTTGCCCTCCTTTTAAACAAATGGAAGCCCTCTCACCATGGGTCCCACTCATTATGGTTTGCTCCACCAAGTAATCTTCCTCCCATTCATACTGTGTTGTCTCTCCAAGTGTTCTCCACCTCCTATCCCAACACTATTGACTTCGTCAAACTTGACCTTGTCCACATGCAAATGACCCTATTCACACATGAGGGTGTGAAATCCAGCTCCTATGATGATCCCTTTTCACACTATGAGGGATTTTATTTTTATTTTTGAAATGTATGGGTCTCTTTATTTCTGAAATGTATGGGCCTCCTTACCCATTTATTCATCTCCTAAGTAACATGAGCAAAAATTTATATTCCAATTAGCTGCATGCTAATTTTGGAATATTACAGTCCTCCCCTCCCAAATGTCGCTTATCCTCAAGAAACTGCAAGGATAGAACTGAGAAGTTTCCCCTCCTCTTTCTGTAGCATCTCCAGGTGATATGATCCTCCAAAGAATGGGATGTTGTCTCATCAATAAATCTACATATTGCCCCTCCCAAGCATGTAAGTTAGCTAAATAGCTACCATCATGAACAAGTAGAGTACTCAAGAAGGAAATAAGGCATTTTCCAAGGGTCCCCTTGAGGCATGGGATCAAAAATTCATTGGGAATCATCCTTCCCATGTGGATCCTCCATCCCCAAGAAATCATCGATATAAAGTGAGTTACCTCCCAACATGGCAACTCATAGAAATCATTCTCCACCTTGAGCTCCTGCAATGTAGGTGGGCTGAAAATATGATCATGGTAGACATAATAGCCTACCCCACACTGTCCTCCTCTCCACTTAGGATAAGTGTAGAGTATATGTTGATCTTGGGCTGCAATATTATTGCCCTAAAAGGGAAAGATGAGTACTAGACCTCCAAGGTTCTCTCCTCCAACGTTATGAAACATGCTGGCCCAAATAATTCCATATATGATGAGTTGGAAATCACCATCATATGGCATCCAATCAATCCCATGGCCCACCTCATAAAAGAAAAAATGTTTTGTGGTTGTGGCCATATCACCTATCATGCTCCCATTAGAACATGAAATGCAAAAAATGTGGGAAATCTCTCCCCCAAGGGACACATCCAACAAATGTGCCACTCCCCAAATCATGCTCCCAATAAAAAAAAGAACAACAACAACATAGAGAACCATAATGAGAACCATACTTGCTGCCATATGTCGCAAGGGAGAAGGAAAATGGTCCCTCAAATGTAACCAACACATTTTTACCATCAACTGTAATAGAGAGTGACAAAAAGTGTGGTTTCTCAACCACCTGCTTTTTTTCCCACTCTCCTCATATGTTTGGAGAAAGTGAATGATGTATGGTACAAAGTGAGCATGTTCTCCATAATACATCTCCTCCCCAAGTCCTCCTAGGGAGTGGTCATCAATAATGCTCATGGTCTCAAGTAGACCATGAGGTCTAGAAGAAACAATGCTCCTCCTTGGAGTAACATCCTGCACATATATGGTCAAGGGATGCATATATACATTATACAAATCATTATGCAAACAAACAATACCCTTACCATATGTCTTGCTTATACAAATGGAGTGGCTCATAGATGAGTCTCCTCTCATCCTCAAAGAGAAAAGAGGTGGTTGTTCTAACTCTTCCAAAGATTTATGTATCTCCTCCATCTCCAGATGGTCCATGCATCTCCTCATATTTTGATATATCTCCTCCTCAAAGCCTTCCCAAAAATACCCCTCCATGATGGTGTGGTATGCTCTCATAGAATAAGTGTGGCTAAAAAGGAAATCTTCATGAGTTGCTTGTAGCAACTTCTCCTTGAGCTTGGAAGCTCCAGATAAGAATATTATACTATGATAGTAGATTATCCCATATCCAACTGAATATCCCTCCTCATGTAGCTTATCATCCAATATCATGCAAGTAAAAATATCCTTGGAATACTCCTCCAATAGTTGGGAGTTCCAATATGGATCTATCTTCCATAGTGACAGCGTTGATGATCTCTCATGAAGAGCGTATGTCATATGGTCATCCTCCTCTTTGACATCTCTCATGCCAAAGATACAAGTTGGAAGGTTGCTATCCTTCCCCTGCTGCTTCTTCCACAGCGCAGAATCTGACATGAGAATGGGTAAAGATAATGTTGAGAGAATGCCTCTCTCCTCCTTGAGTCTACCCAAGAATCTCAGTGCTATAAAATGACCTCCCAAGGTCTCCACTCCTCTAAAATCAATGAATGGTACCTCAAAATGTGAAGCATCTCTCATTATCTGCTGATCTAGTGGTCTCCTTGGTGAAATGTCTCCATACAATGAGACATCATCATCAAGAGTAGAATTCATATGTGAATGGAGATATTTGTCCCTTCTCTCACTGTGCAATCTAGTCTCCCTCTTAGGTGCATCAACCTCATGAAATATACAAGGGTGTGTGCTCCTCATCACATCATGTTGTTCATCTTCCCTATCTCCTCCTTTTAACTCCATAGTTTCACACCCTATCATCAATGGCACAGGTAAATCATGAGTTGTGCCTTGATCTCCACATGTGAGATCCTGGGGAATTCCTTGCAATAATACAAGAATCCCTATACTTGGAGCAAGAGCTCCCTCTTCCTCTGCATGAGGTGCTAGATAAACTCTAGACATGACAGCGTCGTTTCCCTCCTCCTCATCAACATGTATGGCAACCTCCCAAGAATTGGATCCTCTTTTGAAAAAGTGATCTCCATGCCCTCTTGTTCAGGACTATGAGATAGAGGTCTTTCCTCTAACAAGGTTTGATGTAAGATTTCAGCCTCCTCCATGGTTTTCTGAAGTGGATCTGAGTTTATAGTTTCCTCCATCACATGCAAGGGTTTGGTTTGTTTATATTTTTTTAGCTTCACCATATGTGTTGCAGAAATTTTTCCATCAAACCTTTCTACCAATGTCTTAATAAACCTTGCATAAGAAGAAGTGTTTGCATTTTTCAAAGAAAAGGACTCAAAAATCCACCATGCATGCGCCTTACCTCCAAGATGCAGCGCTGCAACTATGATGGCTTCATCTTCAGAAATTTGGTGCCGCTGCCAAAAGGTGTATAGTTCCTCCACCCAAACTCTGGCTGAACATGTCGGTGAACCATCAAAAGTAGATAGAATAAATCTACTCATATCTTGCTGATTACTTCTCTTCACCTTGATCTTGCAAATCTCTGGAAAATTAATATGATATCTAAACTTCTGAGTTTGAGATTCATACTCATGCATAAAATCACTAAGATTTTTCCTCCTATTCATTCCTTCTTCTATCCTTTCTCTTATGGAAAATATGGGCATAGGACTGTGCTATGTATTATGATGTGTGGCTGCATGCTCACACTCATCATATGACAATCTAGATTTTGATTCAGATTCAAGCCCTCTTGGAGATTTTATACAAATCTCCCTTCTGATCTTCTTGAGATCTCCTTGAATGCTCTATACATATTTAGGAAGAAGCTTTGAGAGCCTCTCCTCCTTCTTTCCTCCAAAGAATGGAGTCTTCATCTTTTCTTCTCTTGATATCATATTTGTTGAGTTCCACAAGCTGATCCAATATTATACTCTTATACCACCGTAATATCCCAAAATAGGGAAAATCTACAACAATCGGAATATCTTAAGATATTCCAAAATTGGAGATCCAACAATATATGAACACAAACTGGAGTACCAGTGAAAAATTAACTCATAAAAGATAAGAAGAGCACATAGTCATCATATTAAGTTGCTGCAGAAAAAGTTACAAAAGATATTGAGGAAATAGTCACTCAAGTTAGGAGTACTAGCCTCAAGACAACATGTACATAAAATGTGAAAAACACTGCTACACAAGAATGCCCAAGGCTATGACAGCACAGTTTTATGAGCAACTTATGCTAGAAAATTTCAATACATGGACATACAAATGTATGGCTCATACAACATTGGGAGTGAAGATCTAAGCTCCCAAAGACAATTTCAAGACAATCCTGGAAGGATTGGCTGAAATATGCAAAAGTGGCAAAAGGCCAGAGTTGTAGTCTCAAGACTAAGTAGCAGCTGCAACTCTAGAACTGGATGGAGATGGTTGAAGATGATGCATAAGCTGAAAAATTAGACCCCCTCCAATGGATCTTCCAAGTGAAAGGCTGATCCTATCACTGAAGATATCACCCGCCAATAATCCTACAGGCCCTTACTACAATTGCACACTGAAAATAACGCAGTCTAGGGAAGGGACTATGTTGTAGGAGAAAGGAAATGTGTTGGCCAAGTGCCAAGATCTTTAATAAGCTCCAGAATCTTCCTCACTGGTGTCCCAAAGGAAATAAAGCTTCCTCCTTTGAAAAACAAGCCCCAGAAGAGGTGTTGTCAACCCTCCACTGCAACACCCTGCAACACAACCCATCTCTCAACAGAAACTGCGCTGTAGCTGAAGGAGGTAGCTTGGCCTCAAGCCTGGATGTGGAGAAATGAAGTGAAAACTCCTTCAAGATGCCTCTCTTGGAAGGAGAAGGAATTCCTAAATAGGAATGCCTTGTGCTAAGAATCACTGCAACTCTACTAAACAGCAAGAGACTACCAAATAGTCTTTCAGACCATAAAATTGAGAATACATAACATGAAACAATAGTTTCCTTGCCCTCCTTTTAAAAAAATTAAATCCCTCTCACCATGGGTCCCACTCATTAGGGTTTCCTCCACCAAGGAATCTTCCTCCCATTCATACTGCACTGTCTCTCCAAGTGTTCTCCACCTCCTATCCCAGCGCTGTTGACTTGGTAAAACTTGACCTTGTCTACATGAAAATGACCCTGTTCACACATAAGGGTGTGAAATCCAGCTCCTAGGATGATCCCTTCTAACACTATGAGGGATTTTATTCTTATTTCTGAAATGTATGGACCTCCTTACCCATTTATTCATCTCCTAAGTGACATGAGAAAAAAATTATATTCCAATTAGCTGCATGCTAATTTTGGAATATTACAAAGGCAGCAAAGCTATAGTCGGTTAACAATATTCTATCTCTACTTAGACAAGAAAATCCTTTTAAGGTAACTGTTTGGAGCAAGCCAAAGGACAGGGCAAACCATAGACTTATTTGGACAAAATTTTAATAAGAAAACTTTCAGACAACAATCTAGTAATTCGAAAACTACTTTCAGATAAAGAAAACATGTAAGATAACAGTGAGAGTGGTCTAAGATAAAATAGAAATAATATAATATGCTTTTGACAAACTCTCAAAAGACTCTTCAAAGAAACATTTTCAGGCAGACCAAAGGGTAGGGCATACCATAAACCTTTATGGTTTAGACTTTAAGAAGCATACTTTAAAGAAAGACCCTAAAAACAATATCTCAAGTCTTACTCAAAGGAACATGGGCTCACCATAAATTTCCTTGGTTTCACTCTATTGAATCATTCCCAAGACAACAAGCTAGATGTAACTAGAAGGAAATTAAGAATCTTCCAATCAAACCTTGCAGATGAAAACATAAATATAAATAATACAAATAGGAATAGGGTGTTGAAACAGCAAATGTTAATCTAAAACTTCTGCTTCTTTATCAGAGAGAGATGGACATAATGGAAAACATAAATAGAAACAATAACAATTTAGGAAAACTTCACTATTGATATACCTCAAGGATCCTGTGAACATGCTTGTATTATTGATGATCAAACCAGTTACAATACTCCATGTACAATAGCTCTCTGCAACTCAGAGATTTCTTTAGTTCAGTCTAGCATTCCTCAACTAGCTTAGCAGCAGAAATCAGTCCAATAACCATCAAGTAACAAACATTTAAAATGAGGCTCATATGCAATATTTATATTCAAAATGAGGAGGTGTTGCAAAACTAGGGTGTTTAAATGCTATTTATTACAGAGTTAATGTTTTTTGACCTTTGAGACCATGCAAGGTCCAAGGAAAAAAACATCTGAAAGAGTTACTCTGAAATAATAACTTCTGAGTTATTTTAGTTGAAATATTTGACTTTAAAGGATTTGTAATAACTTTGTAATAACTTTTGAGCTACTTTAAAATATCTCTGACTGTGCAATAACTGCCTGATGCCTTTATTGAAAGAAAACATGTTGTAGGTGGCAAATCTATCTTTGGGGAAGTAACTTCTTCTTTGTTGAGTTATTCGAAGTTGTCTTTGGGTTATCTGTCTTTGTTTTAATCATAAAACTTCTTTATTAGGCCTCTGATCTCTGATTTAACCTTTATAATCTGTCTTTATCCTTTATTCTACTTTCATGGCTATTTTTTTCATTTATCCTTGGTCTTTAAGCCTTTGACTTTTATCTTTAATCATTGTCTTTAAGGGCTAATCCTCTGTGTTTATCCTGTGATGGAGGATTAGTCCTTAATCCTTCTGTTCTTGTTTTCTTCATTGATTCCCATGACTATGATTTTCTTTGGCATGCAGGGAGGGTTTCTTCATGGCGTTGGAGGGTCATTGATTGATTGATGATCATGATTAATCATCAATCAAACCATGAGAAAAAGCTCTCTGATCTTCATAAAAAAAAATTAAGACCCCTAAGTCATCACCAAGGGTTTTTATTCAACAAAAAGTAGTGGGAGGGCATCTGGCCTATTTCTGCCATTAAAAACCTATAAAAAAATTAAAACAACATTAATTTAAAACCTGCGGGAGTGGAAAAAATGCATTTTTGGGGGTTTCTGAGGCATCTAAGGTGATTTACAGAGGAAGAGAGGGTGCAGAGGGAAGGTTATGTAGGCAGAACCATGGGGAAAATCAAACAGAGGGGAAGAACTTTGAATTTTGGTGCGGAGGTGAAAGGCGGTTTTGGAAAACCACGACAGTTTATCGCGTAGGTGAAAGGCGATAAGTGGTATTGACCCGGGGCTGCGCGATTCCATAGATAATTTGACGCGTGGCAAGGAAAAAATTATTTTATCAAGCATGTTAGGGGTATTAACACTTGGTGCTGATTTCCACATGATATGGGATCTAGGCCGTCAGATCTCCAAGGATGAGATCGACGGTGCGGAGGGTTTCAGGACCAGGGCACATGTTTGGGGGTGGAGTGTGTTGGGGACCTATGTTTTGATAGATTGGAAAATCAAAAGACAAGGCAACATCAGAACCAATATTTAGAGTTACAGGATCTAGTCCTCTTGTTCTCAGAGAGGGATCTCTCAAATTTACTTGTTTGCAAAGGTTTATCATGGTTTCTTTGAGTATTGGTTTTAGACTAGTTATTAAGTGCAAGTGTTTGTTTGTTTGATTGGTTGAATGACATAGAAGAACATGAAAGGTATAGGAAAGATAGGTATAAAGGAGAAGTGTTTGATTCATTGGGAAATGGAGTCAAGAAGAAGTTATGACAAACTTATCAATGGATATGTGATATCAAATGGAAAATCTAACTTGGCCACGGGATCCTTTGGTTTTGTGAATGAGATGTACATCAATGATTTGGAAAGAGAGTTTGAATTCTCAACAAAGGGAATTTGAAAACATAACTTGAACAATAAAGAGGTATTTGATAGACAGGGCTAACCATGAATTCTACAAACCACACTTTAAGCAAATAATGACTTCAAAACAACTTTTAAAATGAAATCTAAGATTCGGGAGCACATCCTATTTCCTCAAAGATTTTATTTCAAATGAATTAGAAAACATAAAATATTCACTGATAATTGCAGTCATAGAAGAGGGAACACCTAAAAAAATCTATGATCACAACTATAAAGACCTTTAAAACAATTGTTCAAGAAAGGACAAAGGGCATGATCAAAACAGACCTCCTTGGCTAACTATAAACAATGGTACTTCGAAGGGAGACTTCAAAAACAGTTTTCAAGTGGCAGCAGACAAGCAGGGAAAACCATAAATCATGTTGAAACCAACTATTTGAACTATTAGACAAATAAACAACCATGAGGACTAAAGAGAGAGATTAAAGACTCTAAAATACCTCAGCAGAAGAAAACATAAAACAGTGAAGGATGAACACGTCTAAGGTGCTTCTAGGAGTCATTTCTTAGCCTAAGCTTTTCATCCTACTATAGTAAGCATTTATGGAACAAAATGAAAACAGGAGAAAACATCAAACAGTTCAGAATACTTCACCAATAGCCAAGCTCATGGATCCAATGATAGAGCCTTCTCAAGAACAATCATGCAAAAACCTCATCAAGGTTCCAAGACTTCAATTTCTTCCTCAACTTCATATTGACTATGTATTATTTCAAAGAGTTTCAATATAACAACTAGTGAACAATCAACCAACAACTCCTCATCTTCTTCAGAAGTATTTATAGAAGAAATGAGGAGGTGGAAGAGTTTTAGGATTGAAGTGTAATAAAGTCTACACTAAATGCAACTCCTAGCCTTGAAAACCATGCAAGGCATAAGGCAGGAATGCATCGAATTAAAACTCTGTTTCATTTACTCTGTTTATGCTTTTTAAGCCTCAATGGGTAAAAAGATTGAATTTAAGGCACTTTCTTATCTTTTCAATAACTTCTACTGACAGTTGGGATATTGTTTTTGCTTGTAATAACTAGTTAGCTGTCTTTGGCCTTAATGTTTCGGACTGAGATTTGATCTGGGTATTCCTTTGAGGCAGAGAGCTGAAAGGTGGAAATATAGTAGCTAGGGAATCAATTAGCCCCTTTAATATGGCTCTGAGGTGTTCTGGATCCGATTCTCTATTTCCTAAACACAGTGATTTATATTCAGATCGGTGTTTAGGCTTGATTAAACCGTAATCTTCGTCTTTGACACTGATACGCTTTCATAATTGACGTTGACAGTGTTTTGCTATTTGCAGGTGCGCAGAGGGTTTACTGGAGTTTTTGCTCAGAAAACCGATAATCATGACTTATCGGCTCCCTAAAAAATTCTTAATTATCCCTTTGAAACCCTTTAATATGTATCAAAACATCGTAGGGATCGTCATCATTGGCCAGTAACAGTGTAATCACCTGCGGAAAGTTTTAACTTTAACTTCATTAAACCTACACGAAAACACACAAAAATTATTAAAATCCTTCTTTTTATTGATTTAAACTGCTTTGGAGGGTTTATGGAGGCAGTTTGAAGCCGTGCGAATGAGAAAATGCAGTGGAAAAATGGAGAAAAACCTGGCAGAGCTAACCAAGTGAAGGATGGAGTTTGGGTGCGACAGCGAACGTGGATTGTTGGATTAGAATAATCCACGAAGATCTACGGTGGAGATTGCTCGATCAAGTCGTTTGGGAGAAGTTTGGGTGAAATGGGAGAGATTAAATCCGAGCCATTGGATTTAAAGGATGGATGGTTAAGATCTTCTGATGAAGTCTTTTGGAGAATAGACGTAGGGAAAATGAGTTATGGTTGGGATATAACGTGAGCCATCAGATCAAAACAATCGACGGCCATGATTAAAAGGTGAATAGTTAATACAGTGGAGAAAGTGGTAAGGCGCAAAACCAGAATGGTTTTCGCGCAGCTCTGAGGCGGTTTTAGAATTTCTCCAAAAAAAACGCGATATGGGTCTGCGCTCGACACGTGTCTTTTCAAAACTGCTTATATCGCGTAAAAGTTGCGCACTGTGGGAAGGGCTCAAAAATTATGCGATATGGATTCTAGGCCGTTGGATTGGATGACCCAGATCCAACGGTGCGGGTTGAGCGCAATAGATAAAAAGCTTCCGGGTAAAGGGTACACGAGGACCAGGTGACATCAACAGAAAATGGCGCACAGTGGAGGGGAAGAATAGGCCATTGGATGGTTAAATTTCTTTGATAAATGGTTATATTTGAAAAAAGGAGCGGATATGAAAAAATGAAGGGGGAAGGAAGCAGGCGGAAGAATGGGGCCTGATGGCCTTTGATCTTGGTAGATCAACAGTCAAGATTCCTTTTAAACCTTTTTGTCGGGAAACAAGATTTTATAGAAAAGGTAAGGTTTTTAAAGGAAAATGGCGGAGAAATGAGGAGAAAAAGGGGGCCCACCTTTTGTATAAGGGTGGAAGGAAGGATGAATGTGGGTCGTCGGATCTAGAGGATCGGCAGCTTAGATCTGACGATGGAGGACAAAGAGAAGGGCGGGGTTAAAATAGTGGAAGCATTGTGAGCCGTTGGATCTAAGAATGATCAACGGTGGAGATTTGATCGTAGGATCACATTGGAAGAGGACAAAGGGTAAAGCAACAATGAAATGTGCTGATGTGATTGAGCATGAACCGTTAGACATAGGAGAGATCAACAGTTAGGATTAAATCGGCGGGTTTATGTCAGAGGGCTCATGAAATGGATGAGTGCGATGCGATGAGCGCGGACCGTTGGATCTGGCGGAATGAACGATCAGGATTTAATTGCATTAGAGAAAAAGGAAGAGGCCAAAATACCAAGGCCTTTGATTTTGCGATGTGCGATTAAGCGTTGACCGTTGGATCCGATTTAGAGATCAATGGTGGAGATTTAATCGGCCGGCGCGATGGTGAAGGGCCTATGATGGAGCGCAATTAAATCTGAGCCGTTGGTTCTTGTGGATTCAACGGCCGAGATTCAATCGCAAGATCACAATCGGCGGAGGTCAAAGGAACTGGATAAGATATTTTTGATTGTTAATTTTGCGATGGAGCGAGAGCCGTCGATCTTAAAGCTAGATTGACGGTTAGGATTTAATCATAAATAAGAAGGCGGAGTGGCAAGTTTGGAACGGGGAGCAATATGGACCGTTGGATCTGGGCGCAATAGAGAAGATCAATGGTGGAGAATCAATCGCGCGATCTCATCGGGGAAAAGGAAAAGAACCAAGAAAAAGGGTTATATGATTATTTTCGATGCGATTTATTTGTGCAATGTGATAAGCCGATGACCGTCGATCGGTTTAGATCGATGATTGATATTCATTGGAACTTTGAACTGTCGAGTCTTTTTGAAATATAAAGGAAAGTCGGGTTTTATGAAAATACAAAGGAAAGTCAGGTTTGGGAAAAGACTTTTAAGCCCCTTAGCACCCATTTGCGGGGCTTGAGGTCTTATGAAGCGGAGGTCTGAAGGAAATAAGCCCTCGGGGGCTTAAGAAAACTTTATATGAAAAAGACTGTTTTAGGCCTAAAAAACAGTGTTTTTAAGCCAATTTAGTGCTTCCGATAGGGGAATGAAGGCATTTTTAAACCAAATAACAGAGAAAAATAAGGTTTAAAATGGATTTTGGAGTGAATTTGAAGTTTGAATGAGGCTTATGGAAGGATTTTATGAATAAAAAGGGGATGATAATGGGGCTTTTATGAATGAAAGGAGGCGTAAAAATGATAAAAAATGGGGTTTTTCAGCAGTCTTTTTCTTCAAGCAAACAACAGATTTTTCAGGTTCATGAGGGAAACAACAGTGAAGATTAACTAAAAGATTAGTTATCTTCATAAAAACTTCAAAGATGATAGGTTTTCAAAGGGAATTATCTCTTGAATTTTTGAAGAACAAAATTAGCCACTTCTTGGTATATTAGAATTTATCAGTGGCTAACAGAGTGGAAGGTGGAGCCTGACTTGGTGATGTATACAGGTTTTTTAGGTAGCGCGAGGCCAATTTAACGTGGGATAATGGGAGGAGAGGCGATGACCATTGTATTTGGCTCAAGGATTCAAATCAACGGTGGATGCAGCCCGGAAAAATAAAGAGGTGGGGTAAGGAAATGGGGGCCCTGCTTTTAATTTTTCAAAGGTTAAGGGGGATTTATAAGGTTGCGAGGGTATTTAACTAAGTGAAAGGGGCGAAGGGGTAAAAATAGAGAAATGGCTTAGAAAATATGCGGAGGGAAAATGTTTTATGAGGAGTGAAGGGGCTAGGGCTTAAGAGAAGAGGTGTTTAAGGCCTATTTTACAAAAAGGGTGGGTAAATTATAAAAATAAAGTTTTTATAAGTTTTTAGAGGGTCCAATAGACTAAAAGGTTAGGCTAAAGCAATGTAAAATGAATTTTTACATTGTTTTTAAGGCTTTTTTTAGAAGAAAATGGTGAATGAGGGAGGATTTTTTAGGGGTTTTTAGAGGGGTAAAAGGGGGATGAATGAGGGTGTCAATGGAGTGATGAATGAGGCCAGTGAGCCCATAAAATGGATTTTCCTAGAGCAGCAGGGTGAAAATTTCAGAGGGAAAAAGACAAGAAAGTTTAGTGAAAAATAGTCAAGCTTAGGATGATGAAGGCAGTGAGATTTCTAGAACTCACAGTGTTTCTCAAAAATTGTTTCTAGAAATCCAAAATCATCATTTGGTCATCTTTTAATATCAGAAAAAAATTATAGATGGCTAACACGGCAGGCATCCAACATCATGCACAGGTTTGATACGTGTGCTTTTACCAGGCCGAAGACATTCTAATCATCGAAATACACCTCGAGGAACTTGTGAATGAATTCTTTGAACACTGCGACAACGACCCGCGAGAAGATAGCAGGGGAATTTTTGAGTCCAAATGGCATGAAAATGTACTGAAATGATCCCCACTTAGTGGAAAATGTGGTCTTGCTATGGTCCTCAAGTGTGATTATGATCTGATGGTATCCTGAGAATCCATTCGTGAAGGAGTATGCTTCCTGTCCTCCCACATTGTCTAAGATTTCGTCTGAGAATGGTGTCGGGAATGGATCATGGACACAAGCATCATTCAACTTACGCAGGTCCACGCAGACCTAAATCTCCCCCTTAGTTTTTTCTCCTCAACCACCATTGGATTGACCCAGTCTAACTGTTCAACAGGTTCGATGATACCTGCAGCAAGAATTTTATCGAGCTCAACCTTGACCTTCTGCTTATATTTGGGGTCCAACCTATAAGGTCACTACTTTATGGGCTACGCATCGGGTATGAGAGTGATATGCATGACCCCTAAGTCCCCTGTGATCCCTTCAACTCGAAAAAATTTGTAGGGAACAATTCCTGATATTATGTAAGTAATTCGACCACTTTTCCTATTATATTCTCATCCCAGTAGTCCCCAATATTAGCCAACTTAGGGAGCTCTTTCATCCCAATGTTTACTTCACACAGCTTGAGAGGCTTAGTGACATCCACTTCTTTCAGTGGAGGTCCTTCAACGGTGCACTCCCCTTCCGACTCTGGGCTAGAGACAGACCACGAATCATCTTCACCTTCCTCTCTTGCCAAGCTGCAGCAGTTGACAATATCCTGCATTTGTGTTTCCCATGTCAGTGTCCTGAATACTGCAGAAGAGCCAGTCTTTCCAAAAACGAATGTATCTATGTCCTACAGAGCTTCGTCAAGTGCCTCAGACCCCCCTATCAGTCTGAATGTTCCTATAAAGTAATTTTTCAGAGTTTTCTAGTGGCGAGTGCGCTGATTTAGCTTCGCATCCAGGTATCAGGCAGTAGGGATTGGACCAAACGCGTGAGTGAATAAGTGAACCCACTCTTCTATAGTTCAGTTGCCCCAAGCCTCCATCCATGCAACCACGTGTTCATGTGGATCCCCTGGGCCAAGGAACAGCTTGATCTATACCTCTGCCAGAGTCTCAAATTGCAGGAGAATCATGCCCCGACAATCCTCCCACTCCGGGAACACTTCCTTATGCCTCTCCCACCATCGTGCATGGGTTGCACGCATAGTTAGGTTAAGGGCCCATAACCTTTGTTCCCTAGGAACCTTGGCTTCAAATGCTCGCAAAAATTCCCTAGCATTACCAGAACCATCAAAGTAAGGGAGATCTTGTACCTTTGAGGAGATGCAGCGGAATTTCTTTGTGATATGAAGACATCGCAGTGTAGAGACATCACGTAACCGATTTTTCCAATTCTCTATCTCCCCATCAGAGTCGAAGAAACCTTCACTATCATTTTCCTAGTAGATTACTCCCTCCATCGTGGGGTTGATCCAATATTCATCCCATGCAGTCAAATTATAGATGTGTTCCACATCCTCTTCGTCATGCACTAGTTCGGTGTATCATTTTCCTTCCGCGGGATCTAATGGTACTATTACCCTTCTACCGTTATTTTCGAATACCATGCTTCTCTTCTTTAGGTTAATGATGCCCCCCATATCGATGGCCCAATCCAAGCCTAGGAGTGCAGTGTAGGGGTCCTCATCTTCTACAATATGAATTACTTCAAAATCAACCCAGACCGTGACCCATGCGATATCCACCACGATCTTCGATAGTCTCCCCAAGGGTATGATCTTCTGTTGATTGGCCATATACAGCTAGATAGTGGAACATTCCAACTTAGGTTCCCCCATTTGTTGCCAAGTCTTTTTAGGTAATACATTCACATCTAACCCTAGGTCCAAAATAAGCTGATCCATCTCATAATCACTGATCTGTGTAGTCAATCACATCTCCCTACCAGTGTTTTTCTTATATCTATAGAGTTTGTGTATGTCCTTGACTTCCGGGGGGAGGCTAGGTCATGTTTCGCAGCTATCTATTAATGCCTGAAGATTTTCCACAGCCTTTGGGTTGCGCAGAAGCTTCATACATGCCTATAAAAATGGTTTGACCTCCTCATCTACCTTGAGGTCTTCAGGCAGCTGCGAAGTAGATGCCTCTGCCTTAGCAAAGTATTTGCGAGCTGCGACAAATGTTTCTTTATCTTTTTTTAGATCCAAACCCTCTTGTTTGATAATTTCTTGTTGGATCAGATCCTCGGTTGCAGTTTTCTCCCCAGGCCCCCCGGTGGCCATCCCAGTGCGTGTTACGTCATTTATACTTGGATCTTTGTCTAGAATTTTAGCCTTAACCTCTGCACATTCTGCGGAGGTGTCAGCTGCTTCTCCTTCATCTTTGCTATCAAGATTGGAAAATCTTCAATCGCATGGTCCAATTGTCTACAATACTACCAGGACTACCTTGTAGGGTTTGGGTGGTCCCTGGAAAAGTGTCCTACTTCTCCACAGTTATAGAAGATTAGTTTCCCTTGTCCTCGACCTTCACTTCCACCTCTTCCGCCTCCCCTACCCCTGGATGGGGAGCCCCCTGCGCTCGAGAGGGATCTTGGTGAGGAAAGATCCGACTGTACCCTATCGAGGTTCCCTCAATCGATCATCAAATCATACATCTTCCAGTTTTGATCATCATTTCCTACCGACGTGCAGAACCTGCACCATTGCTGCTTTACTTCTGGGATGTACGCAACAAGGCGAGGGTAGTGGTTTGTGTCGTGCAACCCTGCAACGCGACAATCATTGCAACATAGTGCCGGGCCACTTGGTCCTGCAAATTCCCTAGGGTGCAACAGACTAGGTCCCCCAGTCTGCATGTAGTCTATTAACAGAGGGCATTTATCCTTGGTGTGACCATTTTTCATGCATCGTATGCACCACCTTTCAGGGCTAGCCTCTACTCCTCGCTCCTTTTGCAGATTCTAGATATCCATGTGCATCGCCTCCAGTTGTCCTTGGATCTGCTGGATGCCTAGCTAAGTATCATCTTTGGGTGCATATTCCAACTTCATAGCGACCTCCAGGGCTTTTTCTGATCATTTGAATGTTTGGTGACCCATAGGTAAGCGTAGGTGAGGTAGCAGCATAGCAATGAAACATTCCATGTTCTATCTGTCATCGTACTGAAATCCTCCTTCTCTAATCACCTTCTTTAGTCATTGATCGGCCTCCCACATAGACTCAAAGGGCCCTTGATTGAAATCCTTTAGATCGACCACTATTTTAGAATAGGACTTATGCTTCTTGAATTGGTGTTTCAAGGTGTTCTTGATCTCTTCAATGGTTGAGTTTGCATGCTGTCTAATGTATCCCATCTACCAGTACAAAGCTCTTCCTTCGAAGGCAAGGGATAGTTGTTCCATATTCACTGCATCACTAGCCACATTCTGCGCAGTCCATACCAATTCTGTGACAAAAAAGAACTGATCCATGTCTTCATCTCCCACACCCTTAAAGGTAGGCAACTTTATGTGCGCAGCCATTTCGTCTTTTGGTGGTGATGGCAGTGGAGGTGAATTCTTACCCCTATGTTGGTTTGAAAGTGGTGTGGCTAGAGGACTCTACACAGCTGCTTCTCTTACCGTACTATAGACATATCTATCTCCTTCTTGGTTGGTTCGATAGTATTTTCCACTTCGTGTTGTACTCCTGTCTAGATCAGAGGTCATTCATTAGGTGTGGCTACACATAATACTTTTTTCGCACAGAAATATCTTAAGTAGCAATGGTAAGGTTTTCATAAACTTACCCTGGAATCCTTTGAAGAATCTTCTCTTTGCTTTAGAGTAGGAGACGAACTGATCAATGGAAAATTATATCACGAACCCTCCTAGCACGTTGTCGACCCAGTGATCCACCATGCGAGTGATGGTATTATTAGTCTTTTCTAACTGCTGTATCAGTTCTGGGGTTCACTGTGTGACCCGCTCGTCCTTCCAACACTTCTGAAATTCGACCAACCTTGCGTGCCACTCCTAGAGCTCGATCACAATGGTTACAAAGAAGATATCATAGATCTCCGTGAAAATATACTTATTTTTCCACTCTTTGGTGGTCAACTTCTTACTGCGGTTTTCTTTTACTACGAATTCCTAAAATTTTTGTTCAAACCATTCATCGATTTCTTTTCTTTCTGGTTTCCAGTACAGCCTTGGTATTACTCAATCCCTCTCTAAAAATTCTCTCGGTCCTGACAACGACACCATTTGTTGGCTCGAGGGGTCCTGACCTGGATTCGGAGGTTAATGTCTGACAACAAACCCCTATACTATTGGCCCTTTTGGCAGTGACCTATTTTCGCAGGCCAAAGTCTCACCCGAAGCAGTATGGGAGGGTGTTGGAACCAAGCTTCTGCACCCTGGGAGAGGGTAGGTAAGTCAGGTAGAGCTGTGTTCGACTTCACAAATATCAGATCGCATATTACAAAACCTAGATCTGTCAGTCCCTTTGCATCCATGTGTGCAAAACCACTTAAAATCACAGTAAATAACAGATACATGACAATAAAGAAACTATCGCAGCTATTCTTGCATAAAGTGTAACAGACAGATTCAAATAAATTGTTAATGCAGCATGTTGGGGTTCCCATGTTTTGGCCAGATTGGCAAGACCAAAAGATGAGACAACATTAGAACCACTTTCAGACCTTAGGATCTAGCCCTCCCAGGTCCAGAGAGGGATCTCTCTATGATAGCCAAGGGTTTATGTCTTTAAGGCTCAGAGTATAAGATTTTAGGCTAGTTATAGGCTCGAGGTTGTTTGTTTGATTGTTTGTGTTTGGTTTGAGGGCATCAGGAAAAGAAGGACCAATATGAGACAAGGATGAGAAAAGAGGAAGCTTAGGCAGAGATAGATAACTCAGAGAACATCAAAACCATTGGGCTATGGAGTCAAGAAAGGATTTATTTGTAATCAATGTGCAAGCTTTCAGTTGGGCTAGTCATCTAGAGCGTTTGGATCTTTAAAGGATAGAAGATGGAATGGAACATTAAAGGCTAAAAATGAATAAAGGGGAACCAACCAACTCTGTCTATAGATCAGACCAGAGGTCATTTAACTCCAGGCCTGCTTGGACAGAATTAGAGGTGAAACAAGGGATCTTGGAGAGGTTTAATTGGGATGGAAAGTTCCTAGAGAGACAGAGATCAGGTTCTAGACCTCCAGGATTCTCAACACATTCAACTAAATCCTAACAAGAACATCTAAATACAGATTTCATTAATTCATACATTAGAGAGCAGGAAATAACATCCACTACACTGGTTAAATCAATTGAAATCAATATTCAGATACACATATCAACAGAAAACATTGAGGTAGAGAGAGCAGGAAACATAGGGCATCTATCAAGGGTGAATCCTATATTATACTTCTGTTTCCTACCAGCAGAAATGAAATGAAATGTAACATGCAATGAGAGCGAGTCAATCACAAATACATAGAAAGAGGAAACATCACTAGCTGCTTTAGATCAGGATCCAAAGAAACATGCTTGTCATATTAAAAACAACACCAATCAGGTACATCATAGCCCATAGCTTGAACATTCAGTCTGAATACATCAAATCTCAGCCTATCTCACAATTTACACAGAGAACTTGTCTCAAGAGGAAACAATACTTGCGTTTCACTGATATCTCATCAACAACCATTACAGTGTTTCTTTCTGTGCTTTATAGCAAAGGATGAACCTAAGATCGACTGAAGGAGTAGGTGAGAATTAAATGCATCTTTAAACACAATAATGAATACAGGGCCGAAACCTATTCTGCTTGACATGCTGTATATTTTAATCTCTGTCACCTTCCTTGTGAGAGAATGATCTGCTCCAGATTTGATCTTGACATCTTTTGGCTGAAGTACTCCTGGTGCCTTGAACAGAAATAAAATAAACTACTGAAAGGCCTGTCACATAAATGCTCCGGTGGTTTTGAACTGTTGTCTGGTGGAAAGCCTTTCAGGGACAAGGTGTATAAATAAGACAGTATGAGTGCCCTGTACCTGATATAGAAAAACATTCTGCTAACGAAAACACTGATGTTACCTTTTGCCTGCGTTCAGGGTCCTTTGATCGATCCCCGGGATCTGTGAACTGATGCTTTGCCTCTTAAACACCGATTAAGGCTCAAGATCTTCTTTATCGTGCCTTAATCTTCTTTGCTTTGTCCTATAATACTCTGTTGCTTCATTTCTGCCTCTGACAGGTTAGCTCGAGCTTTAAATTGCGCTGGTTGATCTCCCACAGGATTTGAAGTCTATTTCTTTAATAGAAATCCCTGTTTCCACCTTCCTTGGTCCTTTCTAATAAATTCTGCTCCTAAAACAGATCTTCTTCGGGGTCATCTGTCCTGGTAGCGCAGAAGTGTATCATGGCGGCCATTTATTCTAATTATCTTTGCAAGACATGAATACTGTGAAGAAATCCATGGGCGAGGGTGGCGGGTGATGTGGATGAATGAAATGGACGTGCAGGAAAAAGCCATGCAGATGGAGAAATGGGGAAAGATCGTGAAAAACAATGGTGGAATTCTCTGGCGGAGGAATAATGAAACACAGAGTGAATACCCGTAATAAACAAATGAAAACATTAAAAACACGACAAAACCAAAGATATAGTGACGGAAACGGAGAATGTACGGGGCGTACTCGTGGGGGTGACGTGGCGTACGGACAGTCAAGTGGACAACGACGTGGAAACCCGGGTGACGGAGGAATAGCCAATGGCAGAGAGATAACTCAGGACCGTTGATCACTGAGAGATCAACGGTGGGAGATGACGGAGAGTGGGCGACATACCCGGCGGACACGGGCTAACAAACATGCAGGTTCGTTAACGAACGGGCAGCTACGACGCGGGATAGACGTCGGATGGAGCACCCGAGATCGGACGGTCCACGGAGATTTCGCGCGCTATCCTCGTCCGGACGTTAATGAGCGGGGGATAGGTTTAACGGCGGAGAACGGTGGTTTTGAAAATGTACACAAGGACACGCAGCAGCAGCTGTGTGGAATCGCTGGGGCTCCGGGGAAAACCGCCCTGCACGCAACGGTGGTGCGGAATTTCCTGGCGGGTTTGGAGGTATGACGTATGGCAGGCGGGGTCCACTATTTCGGGCGCGCTCCGCGCCGTTGGATCCGGTGTTCGGCGGAGATTCATCGATCAAACCAAATATATTAAAACCTCCAAATGCGCGTTTGTAAAGGTTTTTTGATGATTTTTCGCGCGGGGAAAGGTTTGGAGGGCTAAGTGCCTAGTGGATTTGGTGCTGGTCACGGCACCGGGTCTTATGGGGAAAGGAAAAGGGCATGGGGCTATCAGAAGAAGGGCTAGACCTGTCATATAGTCGGAAAGTGTGTTTTTAAACCCTTTTAGTGCATTCCAAGACCTAAGGAGGGTAACGGTAGAAGGGTTAAGGGGAATTTTGAGGGAACAAAGGTAAAGGAATAATCCAAAGGGGATTTTGGGGAGATTAGGGGAGGAATTGGGGAGAAGACAACGGCGAAACAGAGGTGACAATGTGGTGTTTTGCAGGGGTATAAAGGGAAATAATGGGCTTTTTGAGAAATGAATCAACAGGGGAACCATATGTTAGGCACAGCACACAGAGACTCCAAGGAGGATGAATTTTCAGAGGAAATACATTCCTTGGAGGCTCCTGAGCAAACTAGCCCCAGCTTGCTTGTCAAGAATTTCATAGGGGGGCTAACACAGCATAAGCAATTAACACAGTTACTTTCGGAGCTCAACATAGAACCATGCATAGCATAACAGATATCATAGAGTTGCATTAACATATTTAGATATTCCAACAACCTTCCACTTTCATTAATCCTTCAGATCCTTTTACAATACCCAAAACCCAACCTACGCACACAGCAGCATGGTCCGCACACAACAAGACTAAGGACCTCTGCGCACACATCCAACAGGAGTCCTTTCCCCAAAAACCCAAAATAGATCTACTAATTCATGATTCGCACCAATCTTAATTCATTGTGTGTCTTACAACTCAAAAAAGTTCAATTACTTGTACTAATTTAGCCTACGCATCCAATGGTCCGAAAACCATGGTTTGCGGACTCTTGGTCTACCCTTGACTTGCTTACAATGCATTAGGGGCTTTGACCCACCCCACAACCCCTATGTTAGACTAAATATAATCCACAATATACAAAATGGACCATATTTGCAGCTTTGTGGACCTCAAGTCATGTTCCAACATCTACGAAGAACACCTGTAGAAAATATCAAACTTCCTCCAACATTTCTTTCTCATTTTGACTTATTGTGGATGATACTTGATAAATTTTATATGGATGGTGATATATAAATGGAAAGACACGTGTTATACATGCATCAAAAGTGTGAGCCACAAAATTTAGGCTTTGCTCCTCTCAAGTCTTCCATCATAAGGTGAGTTGTTGTCACCTCTTCTTTAGATATTGACGCTCGAACTATCATAATATAATGTTGAGTAGTTTTTAATATTTTGATGGTTAATATTTTCTAGGTCTTATATAGCAACGGAAATAAAGGTATCACCTTTTGTGCCTAAATAACTTGCCGAATATATTTCCAGTGCTTATTCTTCCATGAGACAAGAGGAATCACAAAGTGATGCAACACAGTCTTACACCACTTCCAGAACACTTCTAATAATTTTTCACATCTCAATGGTAATTTAGTTTTTCCTTTGTGAAATTACCTAGTGTTATGTGTGAGTTCTAGGAGAAGTGACTTTTCATGTTCTCATTTTTTCAACACTAGAGTGGAGTTGTGACTAAGAAACAAAATTAAAATTTGGCCTTTTAATCTCGAAAACCCATTTAATGACAAAATCTTATGTCTTTGTTTCTTTTATCTATATTTCTTGTTCAAAGGCCCTAAGCCGGCTTATATTATCATAAAAAATGGCTCAAAGTGATGAATATGAATCCCTCAGGCTTATACAAATATCAAAGTTCTCCTTATATGCTCACGAAAGACATAAAACCGGTTTGGATGCCATATCTAACATCTATTAAATCATAAGGAATGAAGCTTCAATAATAAAGACTATTGATGTCTGCTATGCTAATGCCATAAAGTATGAAGTATATTTTCATTTTTGGTGTTGTATACCATTAGGATACATTGGAGGTGTTATCACTCCCCACTACTTCCCAAGGCTTAGAATGGAGCTAAAGGAAGGTAACCAAAAACCAACCTTTAGGTGAGGTAGCTAGCCCTACCACAACCAGAGAGGGCTCTCTCAATGTCATTTTTCATCCAATGATATCATTGAATATATTTATTTTAGGTTAGTTATGATACTCAGTAGATTAGGTTTTTTATTTGTTTGGAGTCTTGCTGGATAGAAATGAAAGTTAGGGAACTAGGTCTAGGGTTTAGGCCATATTTAAAAGGCTATATGGCAGAGGTAAGGGTGAGGCCAGGTAGGTAAGCCTAGAAGAATTCTTAATTTATCATTGTGTATAGGGTGAACAAAGGGAGAGTCATAATGAGCATTAAAATGAATTCATTCATCAGAAGAGCGACGGCATGTTCATGTAAATCCTATAAAAACAGAGCATGGACAACATGATTTATGTCTATAAATTGATAAGACTTAATGTAAAGAAGCATATAGATGAAAGATGGATAAAATAACATTCAAAATGATAAGTTTACATAGAAAAACAAATGCTCAAAGGCATACCACTGGAGTCTCAACACTATGTCTGCAACACTATCTTTGATTTCATTCAAAAAAAATCTTATACAATAGCTCCACTGCAAATAACAACTATCCAACCTCTAAAATGACTTGAGGTGGACTACTTATAGAAAATAGAGTTCATGACACCTCTTAGGGTCAAAATCCTATCCAAAAATCATCATAATTAAATTATATGAGTCACTTCCTAGAATATAGGGAAGCTAGAAACTATCTTTTATGAAACCAACTCACAAAATAGCAGAAAAGAGAGATCAACGCCTTATAAATCAGCCTCTTCGAGGGGGAGACCTCCTTTACATTAAATGAATGAAAAATTATTAGATGATACAAATTACAAAACCTCCTTTCTATATATATGAGTCCATGGGGTCACAATATAATCTTAGCCGACCTAACAATAATAATGTAAGGGCATAGCAATAATAATAGTGGGATTTTATGGGGCACAAGAATAACAATATGGGGACTACATGGGTACAAAAATAACAATAATGGGGGCTACACTAACAAAAATAAGGGACTAAATTAGTAATATAGGGACTTAACATGCCCCTCTCCTTCAAAAAATTGTTGTCCTCGATGCTTGAGTAGCTTTAAATGCTTCTGTATAAAATTCTCATCCTCCCATGTGGTATCTTCGAGGGGTAAGTTCTTCCGCTTGATGAGATACTCTGAAATTGATCGATTTCGTAGCTGCTGAGTTCTTGTTTCCGTGACTGCTTCAAGTTCCAATATGATTTTTCCTTCCTCATCAAGTTTTGGAAATATTGTTTGAACTGGAATTTTGTCACCTATAACCTTCTTTAAGCATGAAACATGGAAAATTGGGTGCACTCGAGAAGAAGCAGGAAGTTATAATTTGTATTCCATAGTACAAATATTTTGCAACACCATGTAAGGACAATAGTACTTTGGCGATAATTTATTATCCTTATTATCTTGCTTGAGGGACATGTATTTGTATGGTTGTAGCTATAAAAATACCCAGTCTCCTATATCAAAACTTCTCTCACTGCGATGTTGATATACCTGTTGTTTCATTTGATTTTGTGCCAAATTTATTTTATCCTTTAAGAGTTATATAACTTTTTTTTTTATGCATGATGTGATCTTCCACTTCTTGAACCTTATAATTTTCTCTTAAAGATGATGTGATGGACGATGGATGATATCCATAAAGTGCCATAAATGGGGTCATTTTTGATGCAGTATGGAAGGAAGTGTTATACGACCATTTAGCTAGAGGTAACCACTTGACCCATTGTTTTAGTTTATTAGATGCAAAAAAATGAATATATCCTTCCAAACATTTATTCACTATCTCAATTTTCCCGTCATATTAAGGATGATAAGATGAGCTATGAGCTAGTTGAGTACCCAAACAAGAAAATAATTTCGTCAAAAAATTTACAGTGAAAATGGGATCTTTGTCACTTACAATAATCTTTGGGCTTCCATGTAGCTTTTAAATTATTTCCATAAATGAAGTAGCAACTGTACTTGATTTAAATGGATGAGATAATGCACAAAATTGTGCGTACTTGCTAATTCTATCAACTACCACCATGATGAAACTCTTTCCTTCAGATTTAGGTAAACCTGTGATGAAATCCATTGAAACCTCCTCCCAATGTTGTCTTGGAATGGATAAAGGTTGTAGCAGACCTGGGGTCCTAATTTTCTCAACTTTATTTTTCTGGAAAACCAAACATTCCACCACAAAATTTTGAATATTAGATTTAAGGCCATCCCAAAAAAGCTATTTCTTCACCGTATGGCAAGTTTTTAAAAATATTGAGTGTCCTCCTAAGGGAGAGGTGTGCAATTCAAAAAGAATCCTTTGTTTTAGTTGGGAATTCTTACAAATATATAAGTGATATTTGTACCATAACTAATCTTTTTTCCAACTAAATGTATCCGATGTACTGGGATCTTGCTGCAAATTTTGAATGAGTGTCCACACTTCTTCATCATTCTTCCATTCCTCCTTTTCTTTAGTTATCCAATCTAGTTGGATAATAGAAATGGCACAAATCAATGCTTCCACCTCCTCATCCTTTCTTGAGAGTGAATACACAACAACATTTAGCTTCCCTTTTTTCCATATGATTTCAAAGTCATAACCCAACATCTTTGTGACCCATTTTTGTTGTTTTTTTTAAGATAGTATTTCTTCCAAAAATTATTTAAGACTATCATGATTAGTTTTTACCTTAAAGTGTCTTCCCATTAGGTAAGGTTGTCATTTCTTTAGTGCATATAGTATTGCCAACATTTCCCTCTCTTAAATAGCTTTATGTAAATACTTTCATTTGATTTGACGGATAGCTAAGACTGGTGCTAGGAACATTACCTCTTTAAGATGTTCAAAGGCCTTAGTTGCTTCACGATTCCATGAAAGTTCGTCTTTCTTCAATAATTTTATTAGAGGTGATGCTATTCTCCCATAATTTTAAAAAACTTGCAATAACACCCTGTTAACCTAAGAAATACTTGCAATTTCTTTATGGTTGTGAGGATTTTCCATTCCTTAATGGCTTTAATTTTGTTAGGGTCTACCTTAACACCCTCTTGGGACACAATATGACCCAGATATTCCACCTCTTGTACTCCAAAGAAACATTTCGAGGTTTTTGCATATAATTGTTTCTCCTCCAATAGTTTGAGAAAACTGTCAACATGTTGAACATGATCCTTCCAAGACCTGTCGTAGATTAGTATATCATCAAAAACTACTACCACAATTTTTCTAAGGAAGGTTTGAAAATGGAATTCATTAACCCTTGAAATGTAGACGATGCATTGGTAAGGCCAAAATTCATGACCAAAAATTCATAATGACCATCATGAGTTGGAAATGTTGTTTTTTGAATATCTTTAGTCTTCATTCTAATTTGATGATATCCTGAACGGAGCTCCAACTTGGTAAAATAAATTTCTCCTTGTAATTCATCCAATAATTCATCAATCACAGGAATGGTAAATTTATATTTAATAGTGAACTTATTGATCTCCCTATAATCCGGAAACATGTGCCATGATCCATCCTTCTTTTGCACCAATACTACTCGATCAAAGAAAGAAATTTTACTAGGTTGAATTATACCAGCCTCTAACATTTCTGCAATCATACATTCAATTTCGCTCTTTTGGACATAATGATATATGTAAGGCATAATGTTTGGAGGAACACTTCCTAGAATCAAATGGATATCATGATCATTATCACGAATAGGTGGGAGTCCTTTGGGAATTTCAAACACATTTGAATGATTTTCCAAGACTTTTTGGAAATCTAGAGAAATAGATGAATTTGAGGTTGGAACTTATATTGAGAAAATTTTTGCAATTATGCCCCGTTTTTCTTTCTTCAAAAGCTTTGTCATGAAATTAGATCTTATTATATTTCTTGGCTTTCCTGTGATACCCTTTAATTAAACTTCCTTTCCTTCTGAAAAAAAAAAATTAAAAAAATTAAAAAATTAAAAAAAAAATCAAGAAAACTTCTTGAAAATTAAAAGCTACTGTCCCTAAAGATTATAACCATTTTACTCCTAGTACAAAATCGGCACCTCCCATTAGAATGGAAAGAATTGGACGATTCAATACATATTCCCCCGTGGTTATCTTGATATGATGACATTTTCCAAAGAAATTTATAGGTCTTCCATTTGAAACCACCACTTGACACTCTGGTACTGGGTATAGGAAGAAATTCAATTCTTTGGCTACCTTACAATGAATAAAATTATGGGTACTACCTGAATCAATCAACGCTATTCCATTTTTCTTCTTGATATGTCCTTCTATCTTGAGAGTTTGAGGAGTGGTAATTCCTACCAATGCATTATAGGATATGGTCAGACTCATTTCTTCTTTCTCTAAGGTTGGTTACTGGTGTATATCATCTTCTTTTGAAGTTTCTTGTTCATTTTATTCCTCCTCTTCACAATCTATGCAAAATAATTTCTTCTCATCACACTTATGACATTTAGTGTATTTTCTACCACAACTGTAGTGAATCCCTTTTGCTCTTTTTTCATCCAATTGTTGTAGTTTCAATCTTGTAGGTTGTGGAAGTCTAGGAGTAGCAACACTTCCATCTTTATATATGTGAGTGATAGGCTTACTTGTCGCCATAATTTTACTTTCATTTTTTCTTGACAACCTGAATGCCTTCTCCAATGAATCAGGTTCCCAAAGATGAACCTCATTTTGGATGTTATCCTTTAAATTCCATATGAAGACGTTAATCATGTGTTTCTCTGCAATATCGGCCACCCTTATGTGCTTGTTGGAGAAGGGTCTCCCAAAGGCTATTAATTTTGTCCATTTTTGTATAATTTTGTATTGTTTAGTCTAACGCAGGGGTTTTGGGGTGGGTCAAAGCCCCTAACGCATTGTAAATAGGTCAAGGGTAGACCAAGAGTCTACAAACCATGGTTTGTGGACCATTGGATGCATATGCTAAATCGTTATAAATAGATGAACCTTTTTTGAGTCAATTCGAAATACGAACTGTTAGATCTATGGTAGGGTTGTTTGGGTTAGGAATCCTGCTAGATGTGTGTGCGGAGATCCTCTTTCCTGCCATGTGCGGACCTTGTTGGCTATGTGTGAAGGTGGAAATTTGGGGAATGTAAGAGGATTTTTGGGTAATGATATAAATGTGTGGAAGTATTGTGGATATCTGATGTTATCTGGATCTTTCATGTTATGGTTGATGCGGACTTGAGTTATATGATGATGTATCTATTAGTAAGATGTGAATTATCTGTGTTATGATAAATGTATCTGTGATCTGTTAATCCGCTGCAAATATACTATTTTGTGATTATAGCTGATAGTATGCATGTGGATGCGAGCTTGATGCTTAGATCTGAGAAACTGTATTCTGGTTATTTATTGAAACTCCTGTGAACGACCTTTGACTGTATAGACTTGATAGTTGTGGACTGGATTGACTTACATGCTCTCTCCCAGGGTGCGGAAACCTGGTTCCAGCACCCTCCCATACTGCTTCGGGTGAGACTTTGGCCTGCGCAAGCAGGTCATTGCTTAAACGGCCAGTAGTATAGGGGTTTGTTGGCAAACCTTAACCTTCGAACTTGGGTCAAGACCCCTCGAGCCAAAAAATGGTTTTGTTGCCAGGACTGGGAGCATTTTGAGAGGGATCGGGTAATGCCAAGGCCGTATTGGAAACCTAAAAGAAAATAAATCGATGAATGGTTTCAGAAAAAAGCTCAGGAATTCATAGTAAAATAAAACCTTAGTAAGAAGTTGACCACCAAAGAGTGGAAGAATAAGTATATTTCCATGGAGGTCTATGAGATATTCTTTGCAACAATTGCAAACGAGCTCCAGGAGTGGCTCGCAAGGCTGGTCGAATTTCAAAAGTGTTGGAAAGACGAGCGGGTCACACAGTGGACCCCAGAATGGATCCTGGAGCTAGAAGAGACCGACAACACTATTACTCGAACAGGAGATCACTAGGTGAACAGTGTGATAGGAGGATTTGTGACTGAATTTTTAGTCGATCAATTCATATCCTCCTCAGAAGCGGAGCAGAGTTTCTTCAAGATTTTCCGAGGTAAGTTTTCTAATACTTTGCCATTACTGATTAAGATCTTGTTGTGCAAAAAAAGTATTTTTTGTAACCATATGGAGTGAATGAGCTCCGACCAGAGGGAGGTCACAACGCGCAGTTGTAAGTACTATATAACTAACCAAGAGGGGGATCGATCTGTCTACAGTCCAGTAAGAAATTTTGCTACGCATAGCCCTCCGTCGATGCCACCGTAGAACCCTCATAGGGGTAAAAACTCACCTCCACCCCCACCGGAAGACGATATGACTATGCACATGAAGCTACCTACCTTCAAAGGCGTGGGTGATGAGGACATGGATCAGTTCTGGTTTGTCGTAGGATCGGTATGAACTACGCAGAACATAGCAAGCAATGCGGTGAAATGGGCTCATTTATCCCTTGCTTTTGAGGGGAGAGCCTTGGACTGGTACATGGGATACATTGATAAACATGTGAACGCAACTATTGAGGAAATAAAGAATGCATTAAAGTAGCAGTTCAAGAAACCTAAGTCCTACTCTCAGATAGTGAACGACCTAAAGGATATTAAGCAAGGACCGTCTGAGTCCATGTAGGAAGCAGAACAATGACTAAAGAAGGTGATTAGAGAAGGAGGATTCCAGTATGATGACAGCAACACACGGAGTGGTTCATTGCTATGTTACTGCCCCACCTGCGCGTACATATGGGTCACCAAGACATTGAAACACAGGAGGAGGCCTTGGAGGTTGCCATGAAACTGGAAGTTGCGCCAAGAGATGATACCCAGTTAGGATTATAGTAGATACAAGGCCATCTAGAAGCAATTCACTTGGAGATTCAAAATCTAGGCAAGGAGCGAGGGATAGAGGCCAGCCCCAAAAGATGGTGCATACGATGCAGGGTGAATGGCCACACCAAAGATAACCGTCCACTGCTTGCAGACTACATCTAGGCTGGGGGACCTAGCCCACTACACCCTAGAGAAGCTGTGGGACCAAGTGGGCCAACGCTATGGTGCAATGACTACCATGTTGCTGGGCTGCACGATACCAACTACTGCCCCCGCCTTGCCACATATACCCCCAAAGTAAAACAGCAGTGGTGTAGGTTTTGTAGGTCTGTAGTACATGATGAACAAAATTGCTAGACGTATGATCTGAGGATTGACCGAGGAAACCTATATAGGGTACAGTCTGACCCATCATCACCTAGATCCCCCATAGGTATAGGAGGATCCCCAGCCACGGGCAGGGGAGGGGGACGAGGAGGAAGCGAAAGCAGGGGTAGCGGCCAATTAATCTGCTATAATTGTCGGGAAATAGGTCACTTTGTGAGGGATTACACAAACCCAACTCGAAAATCCTATAGGTATTGCAGATAGTTGGACCATGTGATCAAGGACTGCCCGATTCTGATGGCCAAGGTACACGAAAAGCAGAAGACTCCTACACAGAATGTACAATGAGTGAAGGCGGAACCTCATGAAGAGGATCCGAGAATTAATGTAATAACATGCAGCGGTATGGAAATTGGAGGGTCTGTGGAAAGAGCTGAGATGGAGTCTCTGATCCGTAAAGTAGCTACTAAACCAGAAGGTGTGGGCTCTGAGAAGGACAAGGAAACCTCTGTCGCAGTTCGGCAAGACTGTGCTCAAAACAAGACATCGACTCCAAACAATGGAATCAAAGATGAGGTCAAACCATTCTTGCAAGCATGCATGAAGTTGTTGTGAAATTAGCAGGTGGTAGAAAACCTCCAATCCCTACTCGACGGTTGCACAAGACAATCAGCCCTAGTCACGAAGATTAAGGATGTGCACAAAATTTACAAGAAGAAGAGACACACTGGCCGCGAAATGCAATTAACTGCGTAGATTGGTGATTATGAGATGGACCAGGTAATTCTAGACCTAGGATTAGATGCGTATGTACTACCTAAGCAGACTTGGCAATGAATGGGAGAGCCTAAATTGGAATGTTCTAGTATCCAGCTGCACATGTCTAATCAACAGAAGATCATACCATTGGGTAGATTGTCAAAGATGGTCGTAGATATCGTCGGGGCTAAGGTACAAGATGAATTTGAAGTCATTCAGATTGTAGAAGAAGCAGACCCTTACCTATCACTCCTGGATTGGATTGGGCCATTGATATGGGTGGAATTATCAACTTGAAGAAACGAAGCATGGTGTTTGAAAGAGAGGGAACTTAGGTGATCATACCCCTAGACCTTGCAGAAGGATAAAGGTACATCAAGCTAGCGTGTGAGGAAGACGGGATGGATCATATCTATAAGCTAACTATGAAGTACGAAGACTGGATCAACCCCACGGTCGACGGTATGCCTTGCTAGGAGAAGGACAACGAATGCATCTCTGACTCCGACGAAGAATCAGAAGATTGGCAAAACCGACTGTAGGAAATATCTACACTGTGCTGCCTACGAATTACCAAGGACTTCTGGTATATATCTTCTGAGGTAAGAGAATTACCCTACTTTTATGGCTCCAGTAGTATAAAGGATTTTTTGCGAACCTTCGAAGCTAAGGTTCCCAGAGAACGAAGGCTATGGTCTTTTAACCAGGCTATGCACACAACGCCTACGTATTGGTGGGACACACATAAGGGGGCGTTCCAGGAATGGGAGGAATGTCGAGATATGATGGTACTATGGTTTGAACCTCCAACTGATGTGCACGTCAAGAGATTCCAGGGCCCAGGAAATCTGCACGAACACTTGTTCGCTCGGATGGAGTGATGATGCGATCATACTACAGAAGAATGGGTTCACTTGTTTATTCATGCCTTGGGACCAATTTCCACTGCCTGGTATCTTGATGTGGAGTTACGTCAGCGCACCCACCAGTGGACAACCCTAAGAGACGAATTCTTGGGGACATTTGGGTTAACGGAAGGATTGGAGGTGCTTGAGGGAGCTCTGCAGACCCTTGACACCATTGTGATTGGTGAATCTAGCCCCGATGCAGTAAGAGGAGGACCCACATGGTAAACACAGATTTAGGATAATTTCAAGCTCCACAAGGCCACCATGGAAGATTACGACACAGATCTATGCAAGGTCTCGCTCATAGCATCAGGGGAGGAATGCACAGTTGCGGAACCTCCGATACATGAGGCGGCTAGTACGAAACCACCAAAACCATGAAGCGTTAACGTTAATACGGTAGTACCACCCAAGAGGGTTACAATTGGGAATTTCTGGGATGATGGGACAACAGGCAAGATTACGGAACTAATCATGGAGTATCCAGATAAGTGTTCAGGACCTAAGAAGGTCACGAGGAACTTGGGCGATATGCATGTCACTCTCAACTCAGATGCGCGGTCGGAAGAACAATGGCTTTATCATACACAGAGGGTGAGGGAGGATATTGGTAATACACTCATCGCACCAGTCATGCAGGTAAATCCCATGACTATGAAGCTCCTACGTGAGATCTTGGGACATATGGGCTATAATAGAAAATCTAGTTAGGGATACTCACTAATCACTGAACTTGTGAGAACATTGCTTAAGCATGATATTTCATTTAGTTGGGATCATGTGCGCCAAAAAAACTTTGAACAACTCAGGAACAGGATGGTCATTGCACCTATTCTCACTTCCCCTGATCAGGCGACGATATTTCATAAGGATACTTCAAGAATCGCCCGTGATGTAGGTAGTACGCAGCTTGGCAGCAGGGACAGTAATCACACAATCACATGTACTAGTTGGACAATCTCAGGTGCGAAAAAAAATTGTGCCACAACGACGAGGGAAGAGTTGGCCCTAACCTATGAGCTATAGAAGTATCAGCGTCCTCTGTTAGGACACCACTATAAGATGATTATAGATCATTGGATTTTAGAACACCTAAGGAATGTGACTGTGTTGGGGGGGGAAGTCTGCAGGTGGCAATTGCTTCAGGAATATGATGTTGAAATCATCGTCAAGACAGGGAAGTTGAGTATGGAGTGGGATCACTTGTCCCGAATTGAGACGGGCGAGGAAGGATTGCTTGATATGCAACTTTTTTCAAGTAGGGTTGTATATGTGCATTTTACCAAGATCTCTCTGTTCTTGACCACAGGCATAGTACCTGCCGAATATTCGGTACGACAAAGAAAGGAGTTGGTGCATCGAGTGGTGGACTTTACCAGCATCGCACCTTATGAAGTACTGCACAATGATGGCCTGAAGTATGCAAACTAAGAAAATATAGCAGGGGGTCACTACGTAGGTAATACAACGGCACAAGAGTTCTTGAAGGCTGGGCTATGGCAACACAGAATTTGAGTTGGAAGGAATCCCAGCATAATGAAGCTGGTGCACTGGGAATGCGGGAGGATTGCTCGGAGCGTAAGGGTATGGTGGGATCGTTGGGGTACACTGAATGCAACTCGGGTGTGAAAACTAGCTGATGAAACAATCAAATTGGGTAAAAACAACAAATTACCATTGGATGGAGCGGACAGCTGGTATTTAGTACGGTGATTTTGAGAGATTTTTTACCATTTATTTGATGGTAAGTCCTGCGTGAAGTCTACCCTAATGTTGGGCTATAAAATAGGTGAGATAGATCAAACACAGGTTCTATATTGCTCAAATAGCTTGTACTTAGCCTAGTTGTCCTGGACAAAGTTGTGCTGTAAGAGATTTTGTGCCGCTAACATCTCGTTCATGTTTGAGCAGCCTGCCCCCTCTGACAGTAGCAATCCTAAGTTCATATTTCACGCCAGAATGACAACCACGAACCCTGCCGAACTCTCGAAGCTAGTAACCTCAGTAGACCAAGACACTGAGGAAGTGGTGGGGGTCAAATCCCAAGTCGAAGAAATCCTCTCCACACCCAACCCTACCACCAAGAAAGGAAACGAAAAATCTCAGGGCTTAGGAAAACCCCTGAAGCCTACGAAATGGGCCACAGGAAAGCCCCGTACCTCCCCATGAAACATGAAATCCCCGAGGGCTACTCAAGAGGAGGCCCAGCCTGTCGAGCCGATCAACTGGCTGCCCCCCTTCATGCAACCATGCAGGGCATCGACGCGCATGCCAAAGAACCTCGATGGCTTGATCACCTACCTGCAGATGTCGCTGACAACGGGGGAGGTCCCCATCATAGGTGAACCTTTTGGTCGCCTTCATGAAGTTAAGTTCTACGATCATGATTTGGCCAACTTTGAGGCCTTCCCTGAGCTCGCACCCAAATTATACCTTGATACATTTCATGGCACCTATGGGATCAAAGTTGTCCCCCAACGCTGGGTACGTGGTTTGGCAGGGTCCGAGCTCCTAAATCTGCTTAGGATGCCCCACTTTGGACACTACAATGTAAAAAACAGGCTCGCATGAAAATTTCTTACGCTAATTCATGACAGATGCCTGTAGATCCAGGACAAGATTCCCCTTGACGCTGCACTCGTTCATCGAATTACTGGTCTCCCCATGAGCGGCCCGAACCCCCTCGAGCGTGTGGGTAAGAAATATGAGAGGGAGAATGATGAGTTCATGCGCCAAAAGTATCATGTGGATCGTAATACTTGGGGATTTATCATCAAGACCATCAGTGACCAAGGTACGCAGTTGGGCACCATGTTGTTAGCTTGTAAAATGATGAGGAAGTGTCAAGTCACCTCCATTCCAGCCTATGTCATTCGTTTAGCTGACCAATGTGCGAAAGGGGTATGTTTTAACTGGGCATAGTATTTGTGCGATGAGTTTCTAACAAACGTTCATGAGTCCCAGGAGAAAGGCCACGCCCTTTGTTACTCTTGGTTGCTATTTCTTATATCAATGGTTGCCTGGGAAGCCCCTACAGAATCTTTCCTCCCTGAGATTACCCCAGACATGTGCGAAGGGGATCGTTATGCACACTTATGGGATTCCACAGATCCACAACGGCTCGAGGAAAACCAGGTGTTCTGGGTCCTCTTTCAGAGTAGCATGGTCGTAGCTATTAACTCCCGACCACGGTTGTCCCCTACCATGTATGACAGATACAAGGGAATTGCCGCATTTTAGGTCACTCTGCACAATGTTCAAATCAGAACGCACAAAGAGAAATCCTGGATGTCACTTCCTTACATGGTGATGGACAAAGAAATCGACAACGTCATTGCGCTCTGCCCCCTAACTGGAAAATTGGCTTCAAAACTGGCGTGAATGGAATTGGAAGCACCAGCACATCCCAAGTCAAACCCCCTGTCGTCATCCCAGATATCAGTGGTATGCCCAAGAGTACCAGACAAGACACCGGTGCGGCCACCCCAAAGGATGCGCAGTAGCAGAAGGACGTCGAGGTAGAGACCCAGACAGACTCACAGACCAGTTTAGGTACTGAAGGTCTCAATACATGCGAACATGCCTCCCCCCGCAACACAAAGCGCACAAGCAAGCCAGTCAGAATGCCCCGCAAAAAGCAGTGATCTCCGTGAGTGGAACGAGACAAAACAATCACATTGACTTACGGGTACCTGGAACAAATTATTGATGTCGTCACTTTGGCCGTGGAGGACAGATGGGCTGTCATAGAAGAATAGTAGCGAGTCATGGTCGACATAATTTAGGCTGAGTTGCGAGTGCTACAATTAAAGACAAACACGTTTTAGATTAGTCTGACCCCAGTATGCCCACCCTCCACCATCGGTAGCATAGCACTAGTTACAGATGACAACCACCTTTGTTCTTTCCCTGGCGTAGTTTTGGTGTTCAGTCCACCTGACCTGGGACTTCAAATCCAAGCCAGTACAGCAGTATAGCTGAACATAGCTTGGCTCCCTCATGAGGCCTTGCAGGGTCTCCACACTGCTATATTTCAAGAAATCCACCGTCGAGACCAACAAGTGCACCAATAGCTCAGCGTAGCTAAACAAGCCATCCTTGAAAACAATGCTGAGGTGTGCCTTGCCACCATGAAGCACACAAAACTCGAATACATGATTCACCGACTTTGCACAAATGTTCCCACAGAGATCTCGGCATCAGCCACCCCTCAGAAAAAAGTATAAAGACTGGTCATTGAACTCAAGGCCTCCCAGGATGAAGTTCATATTGTCAAGACACACATGGAGCAGCAGATCATTGATCTGCAAGCTAAGTTATAGCCTGAAACACCTCCGTAGGTCCGGGCCCAGCGAACTGTGCTGGTCACAGCAGCTACGAATGTCATCACAGGGCAGATCGCACAGGGAGCCCAGCTATTGGAGACTGCCATGTAGCTATGGACTAAGGTCAAACATGATCCAATATTGCAAGGGATAAACCAAGACCTGCAACAAAAAGAAGAAGAGTTTGAGACAATCGAAGCCACCTTGCCCACTCTGGTACCTGCTCAGTGCTTGCAATGATTGCACACCAGCCAAGCGCTCCAAGCGGATATTGATGACCTTCAGTAAAATAATAAGATCCTTGAAAACCAATTGAAGCTGTGGGCTGATGAAGCTCTCAAATGTTCATAGGATGCGGATGTTTCCATCAAGCAGTCAAACCAAACTTTGGAAAGTGTCACTGTCGCGACTGAAGTACCGCTATCTGAGAAGTTGGTCGACATTGCACAGAATGCAGTTGTCCAAAGCAAAGGCTTCCTACCTCCGTTAGCTGAGGCGATCAGAGTATTGCAAGCGCAGATTGAAGCCCCACTGGCACAATGACTCGAGACGAGTCACAAGATTGTGTTGGGGGACTATTGGAGCAAGGTCTCCCAAAGGCTATGAATTTTGTCCATTTTTTTATAATTTTGTATTTTTTAGTCTAACGCAGGGGTTTTGGGATGGGTTAAAGCCCTGAACGCATTGTAAATGGGTCAAGGGTAGACAAAGAGTCTGCAAACCATGGTTTGCGGACCATTGGATGCGTAGATTAACTCTCTATAAATAGATGAACCTTTTTTTAGTCATAGGTAGAAATGAATAGAGATCGATGTGAAGTACAAACTGTTATATCTGTGGTAGGGTTGTTTGGTTTAGGAATCCTGCTGGCTGTGTGTGCGGAGATCCTCTGTCATGCTGTGTGCGAACCCTACTAGTTGTGTGCGTAGGTGGTAATTTGGGGAATTTAAGAGGATTTTTGGGTAATGATATAAATGTGCAGAAGTATTGTGGATATCTTATGTTATTTGGATCTATCCTATTATGGTTGATGCAGACTTGAGTTATATGATGATGTATCTGTTAGTAAGCTGCGAACTATATGTGTTATGGTAAATTTATCTGTGATCTGTTAATCTGCTGAAAATATACTATTATATGATTATAGCTGATAATATGCACGTGGATGCGAGCCTGTTGCTTAGATCTGATAAACTATATTCTATTTATTCATTGAAACTCATGTGAACAACCTATGTATGTATAGACCTGATAGTTGCGGACTCGGTTGACTTACCTGCTCTCTCCTAGGGTTTGGAAACCTGGTTCCAGCACCCTCCCATACTACTTCGAGTGAGACTTTGGCCTGCACAAGCAGGTCACTACCAAAAGGGCTAGTAGTATAGGGGTTTGTTGGAAAACCTTAACCTCCGAACCTAGGTCAGGACCCCTCAAGCCAACAGTGCTCCACCATTGAACCCTTTTGTTTGATATTTATCAATTGGCTAAAGAAGTTGTTTCTCTTTGTATCCTCATATTGTGATATCATTTCCTCCATAAAATTTGACCATGTGACAATTTTATTATGAGAGAAAAACCATCGATACCATAAAAATGTATTTTGTTCTAAATATAAAGTTGTAATGCGTACCTTTTGTGTGTTTTTCACATTATGGAGATCAAAATATTGTTCCATATGTAGTATCCATGTTACGGGATCCTTGCCATCAAACTTCCTCATATCGATCTTTGGAATATGGTGGGTCTTCAATCCAGAGTTTATGAAATCATGATTAACATTTATTTTGTTCTCATTATGAGTTTCCTCTACTACCTTTTCAACATTAGGAATCATTCCTTGTATCAACTTTGTCAAAGCTTCCATGTCTTCTTTTATATCATTCTTCATGTATTCCCTGTTATCTTTCATTTTTGCATCGATCTTAGCTTCCATTTCATCCATATTAGATTCCATTCCATCCATCTTAGCTTCCATTCCATTCTTCAAACCATCCATCTTAGCTTCCACACCTTTCTTCAAACCATCCATCTTAGCTTCCATGCCTTTCTTCAAAACTTCCATTTCATTTTTTGTTACTCTATGTGAGAGCGAAATTTGGTGCACTTGTTCTTGTAATTTTGATATATCATCTCGCACTTCTTCCTATTCATGAGTCATAGTAGAGCCTTCTGAGGACTTAATGGGTGTTAAATTCTTTTTATGGGCCATTTTAGAACCAAATATTGATATCTATGCTTCAATATTCCCTTGGAATCACTTCAAATTGATTTTGCAAGCAAGACTTATGCAATTTGAAAAACAAATACACACCTTTTTCTTGCTTTTGAGGAGCTTGATATTGAAACTGATGTATCTATTTAATTTCAGATCTCCGATATTTTATCTTTGGTCCTTTAGTATCCCCTTGAATCTTCTTTCCAATTCCATGGGTCTGACCTGATTTGGATTCTTCAAGGAAAATTTATGCACAATCTCCCGCAATGACCTAATTATGAACTAGTTCAGTAGAGCGAACTTGTACAGCGTGCCACGTATCATTTTTTCCTCCTTCGGCTCTGAAATTAATACACATGAAACTACCATCTGTTTAATTTCGGCCACTTTTTATAGAATTCCAATATAATGCTCAAAGAGCGATTTATGACAATTTTCCAGAGTTCACCTCTTTGAGGTAAAATTTGGGAGCGTGAAAAAACCCTAACTTTCACAGATCATATCTCCGAAAATATTGTAAACCAAGATCTAAAATGTTTACACTAAGATCCTCAGGATTTCTTTGCAAATGTGTGTTTTTTAGCTTCTGAACCTTTGTAGAAAAAAAATTATAGTGAAAATTCCATGATGACCTGTCTGAAGCAGTGAAACCCTAGAATCCAAAGCTCTCATACCAAATGTTATGAAACCAACTCACAAAATAGAAGAAAAGATAGATCAACACCTTAGAACTTAGCCTCTTCAAGGGGGCAACCTCCTTTACATTACATAAATGAAAAATTCTTATATGATACAAATGAAAAAACCTCCTTTCTATATATAGGAGTCCATGGGGTCACAATATAATCCAAGCCATCCTAACAATAATAATGCAAGGGAACAACAATAAAAATAGTGGGATTTTATGGGGCACAATAATAACAATATGGGGACTAGAAGGGTACAAAAATAAAAATAAGGGGGCTACAATAACAACAATAAGGGACTACACTAGTAATATAGGGACCTAACATTATCCCCTAAAATGTAGCTAAATACTAGGAGTGTGTGTCTCCTTCATTAAATTACATGTTTCCTCATCATAAAAGGAAAAAAAAAACTCAAATACTCAAGTGCCACCTCATGGGACATATTAGCATCAAATTATGAAGTTTTCTTGGCTTGACAGTTGTCTGAAGGGAATCCATTGCAAAAACGTAGCGCCTTTAGCAGAAGCGTCGCACTTGCTCAAATGTGATTTTGAACCACTTAAAAGCATCCAATTACATGTATGATGGTTTCTTTGAGTATCCCTATTTTTATACTTTCCAACACACCTTGAAATTTCAGAAAACACCCATAGGAATACCTCTGAAAATTTATTTTCCCAACCAAGGGAAAATGAAAAATAGGCATTTTTTTGGCTTTTTCTCCACAACCAAGGGGTGTCATGAAAAACCAAGACCTGATCTAAAATTTGTAGGTGAAATGGCATCTAAACATGTAATCCAATCTTCATTTGAGTTCCATTAGAGAGAGTGTCATGCCACTTCGCGACGCTTCTGTGGAGAACAATTTTCCTGAATTTTCCAAAAATCACCAAAAATATCAAAATTTCTCAAAAAATATCAAAATTTGTTTTGTGAAACCTATGGATGATAAGCTAAACATACAAGGATGCCTCAACAAGTAGGTCTAATTTATCCTTCTCCTTGAGCTTCATTTGGGCTTCCTTAAGCTTTTTCTTCATTTGTTCGAGCCTGATTTGCGAAATCTTGTTTCTGCCGCAATAGTGATTTTCCATGTCTTCGGAGGTCATTGTTATTTTTATTGATAATTAAAATTTAAAAATATGAAAATATTATTCCAAAATAAACATAATTATTTCTATAAATAAATTCATGTATGAAAATAAGAATTAATTATTTCAAAGTAGAATTTTGGAAATTTTATATAATTTTTAAAAAATGGTTATTAACTATAGATATAACTAAGTCAGTAGAAGAAATTTAAATAAATCTTATAGCTAATTTTGTATAATTAAATTTCATTTTGCATAGAAAATTATTAAACAATGACAAGTACAATTGTATTTTATCAATGAAGAAAGAAATGCATTAACAGGAAATACAAAGATTCATGATACATTGTGACTTATAATCTTTCAAAAAAATGTGAACCCAAAATACATATATAAGTTAGTGAGAATAAATTTGTTCAATAACAAGAGTGGTTGCAGAGGCAATAAGTCTATGAAAACAAAATCTCACAAAATATTTCAAGTTATTCGTACTTGTCACTGGTACTTTTTATATGCTAGAAGAGATGTACAATTGGATCAAAGCCTCTTAACAAGATGTGAAACTCCTTAATTAATATTCTCATCATAGTTGTAGAAAATACTAAAAACCATACATTTCGAATTTTAAATTCAAAATATAAATATTTGTAAATATAATAAGATTAGTCTCCAATTAATATAATTTTTTTAAATATTCAATAATTAGAAAATTGTTTATAAAATTTGGATTCGGGGAACTAAGACCTAAGATGCAAGGAGTGAGGGTGCCATCATCATATGCCAAATAAATGTATGTTTCCATCCAACCCATGCAATCTTTTTTATCTAAAGTTCGATCAACCATAGGTTGGGGTTTCTCTCTTGGAATTTTAAGTAATCAATGAGAAGTTGTCCACTTGGTCCTTTAAAAGTCCTAGGGAACTTATATTTTGGATACTTAAACAAGCTACAATCTCTGATATGGTAAATCCCATTATCAATCTAGAATGGAAAACCACACCATAACTTTAAACCTAAATACAATAGTAAATATAAAAATAATCATTAAAAGTCTTGTAATGTAAGCCATGGTAAAATTTAACCATAAATAAATATTTATATTATTGACAATGCACAAGCAACCTAACTAGAAAATATCTTACTAAAAATATTAAAAAATTAAAATATTTGAAAATCATTCACCCTGTCAAGCCAATACTCTCTATCTTGATTGATTTCATCAATAATTATCTCGTCAAAAGTTTGCCAACCCGATTTAGGAGCTGATTCTCTTTCTTTCTGAATCACCCTCTTGAGACATCTTGTCCTTGGTCTCCTTGCTTTTGTTTCAACTTTTGTATCCTCCAACTAATCATCATCTACCATTTCTTTTCCTTTTCCTTTATCTGCCTCAATATGCACCTTTGGCTTGTCTTGGAGGAGTAGTTTCACTTTTAACTGAAAATTCCCTTGTTGTAGGAATGTGATTTGAGAATTTTCCATTGAGAAAACCTCTCTCAAATCTATTATCTCTTCATCTTTCTCCTTTATGATTTCCTCAGCTGACTTCTCCTTCACATTCTCTTCCATGTCAACTTCTAGGGGTGCTTTTTCATAATGGTGCTGCAATGGTGACTCACCATCAAGACTAGGTAGTTGATTTATTGTTTGTCTTTGCTCAAGTGTAGCTTCAAGTGTGAGTATACCTTTGATGGTCTTAGGAGAAAAATCGATCCTCTTACACTTCTCATAGTTTTGAGTGATCTCAACCCTAGGTGTTTTTTAAATATCTTCCTGCCTTCCTGAAGAGCCAACCTCCTTTGGTTGTGCTCATGTTGTGCTATGAGCAATAGGTGGACTAGTAGCAGGCATTGATGCTACTTTCTCCATGAAAGCTTCCGAGGTCATATTGTTTGTTGAGATTTGATGCAAAATAACCAGCTTGACCAAAACATGGTGGAATAAACTAGGATGATGATTTTTTCCTTTTCTCTGTACGTTTTTTGTCATCTTGAACAAACTCATGAATAAATAGTTGGACAAATTGAGTGATTTGGTGGCTGTGAAGTGCATTAGTAACCTGACATGGTATTGGTACAGTCTTGAAAATATCCCTTCACATGTAAAATATTTCATGATTAGCTTCATTAATGGGGCATACTTATCAATTAAATGGATAAAAGGCAAAACATGTTCAGGTTCATCTCTGCAATGAGGTTTTAGGAAGCTTGGGTAATTCTCAAGGTCCAATTCCATGCCTTTGAACCAGACTTCTCCTTAATTTGGAATACTTGTTGCTGAAGTGATGGCATCTTCTGATAGAGTGAATTCAATTCCTGATATGATGGCCTTGTATCTACTGAAGTTAGTGGAAAAAAGGCTAGGAAATTGAGCATGAAAGCCTACCTCCATGATTCTCTCACAAAATATTAAACATCCAGTGTTTTAAAAACATCTCATCACATAAGGGGAGGCATTGATTTCTTACAATGTGGATGGATCAAACCTGGAATGGTTGCCTCTCTTATGAACCTTCTTTTCACTGTCCATAGAACTTGTGAAAAATATGAAACACTAGTTGGATGGAGTGGGTAGGGATAGTGAATCTTGGGAAAACAGGGGATAGGGATAAGGTAACTTTAGGGGTTGTGATGAGGTGTAAGAAAGTTAAGGAAAATTCCCCAAAAAATTGAGGAGGTAGGGAGATGTGTTAGCTTGAGGTTATAAGTGAAATTTATTTAAATGGGTATGGGGAGGTGGACCAAAATGTGGAAATACAGATATTTTTTGGTTTTATTGTGGAAATGTAGTGGGAATTTAGGGTTTTGATGGAAACAATGGTAAAGGGGACTCTAGGTGATAGGGGGTGTTAGGGTAGGGTCGGTGGACCATATTTGAAGGTTTTTAGATGGTGGGATGAGGATTCTTAATGGATAAAACCAATCAATAAAGGGAAAGCCTAAAACATAGTGGAGCAAAAACCCTAAGGAGAGAAATCACTCATACAATTATGAATTGGCTTGAAAAATGTATTGAGAGGCTTGAAAAATGTATTGAGAGTATCCACTTATTGATGAAGATGCCACAGAAGTGTTGTACCCTTGCTTTGAACCTTGAAAAGATGACTTAGGAGGTTGAAACCAAAAAATGTAGTGATGTATCAAAAGTGTAGCGTTGTCGACAAAATGTAGTGATGCCTCCCAGAAACGCCACACTACCTCTAGAAATGTGCATTGCTTCCTACAAACGCTACATGCCTCCAGAAACGTCATAGAGTGAATTTTCTTGCCTTTTTCTTTGGTTTTATTCTACCTTTAACAATTTTACAGTATTATGAAGGTGAGAGAGGAGCTTTATCGAACAAGAGAGGATAAAATTAATTGAGGAAGTGACTTTTTCCTTTTATAACATCAACAAAACACCATTTTTTTCCTTTAGTGAGATCATGATCTTTTGAGAAAAACTTTACCTTTTTAAAAAATTGACAATGTAACAACCTTTTGCAGGAAGACAAATTATATTTCTTTATTTTACTACCTATACTAACTCCCTTTGAAGATAACTTGTATGATGGAATTGACTCTTTTTTGCCTCCTTTATGACAAAATTCGGATATTAATGGTGGAGAAATAAAAGATACCTAGATACTGACCTAGGTGAAAACATGGTGGCTGACCTAAGACTCTAGATGATAATGGAGGACATGACCCATGAAATGACAATGACCATAAATAAATTGGGGGGGGGGGGTAGATTTTAAGACCTAGACATATCCAGTGAACAAAATTTTATTTGAAAACTGACTTGAAAATATAAAATTTTGACCTAGGAACACTACTAAGAAAATTTGAAAGAGTACATTTGATCACTGAATATTGGACACTAACAGGGGGATGGAGAAATTTGAAACCTCTTTAAACTCGTATATTGACTTGTACAAAGGTACTAGTGCCCTTAATTTTTCTCCTATTTAGGAACTCAAATTGGTCAAAAAGTATTAATCTATTTTAACTATGGATTTTTTCCTTACTCTTCGATAATTTTTGTTTTACATTACTTGTTTTCAATTAGTAATTTTTTTATTTAAGCTTTAAATATCTATATTTTTCTCAACATTATTTTCCTCCTTTTATTTCAATATCTAACTAACAGTTCGTTATATACTCTTCACTTGAAAGGACAGTATCGCTCATGTTTTCTTTCTGGTATTTTAATGTATATTGTATCATACTTCTGTGATGGAACTTTAATTTTGAGTTTTGTTTTATACTATGTTGTTCATTATCACATGGGTCAATATGATCTATGAAGAACACCTGGAGAGAATATCAAACTTCCTCCACCATTACTTTCTCTTTTTGACTTGTTGTGGTTGATACTTGATAAATTCGATATGGGTAGTGATATGGAAATGGAAAGACCTGTTTTATACGTGCATCAAAAGTGTGATCCACTAGCTTTAGGCTTTACTCATCCTGATTTTTCCATCCTTAGGTGAGTTGTTGTCACCTCTTCTTTAGATATTGATGCTCAAACTATCATACTCTAATGCTGAGTATTTTTTAATGTTATATTGGTTAATATTTTCTGGGGCTTATATAGCAGCAATAAGAAGGGTATCACCTTCTGTGCATAAATACCTTATCGAATATATTCCCAGTGCTCATTCTTCCACAAGACAAGAGGAAGCACAAAGTGATGCACCACATTCTTACACCACTACCAGAACACTTCTAAGAATTTTTCACATCTCAATGGTATTTTATTTATTCCTTTGTGCAATTACCTAGTGTTATGTGTGAGTTGTAGGAGAAATGACTTTTCAAGTTCTCATATTTTCGAAACTAGAGTGGAGTTGTGACGAAGCAACAACATTAATCCAAATTTGGCATTTTAATCTTAGAAACTCGTTTATTGACAAAACATTATGTATTTACTTATTTTGTCTAGATTTATTCTTCACGAGCCCTAAGTTGGCTTAGATTCTCATAAACAGTGGCTCAAAGTGATGTAGATGAAGCTCTCAGGTTTATGAAAATGTTAAAGTTATCCTTATATGCTGACGAAATAAATAAAACTAGTCTAGATGTCATACGTGACATCTATTCAATCATAGGGGATGAAGCTTCGAGAATGAATACTACATATTTCCGCTATGCTAATGCCTTTAATTGGATTTCTCTAAAGGTACTCTCCAAAAACTGTATAGAGCATGAGAAATATCATTAGTTCAATTTTCCTAATCAAGGTTGGTTTAAATGCATATAATTAGGTCTCTTTCATGTAGGATTACATTGAAGCTCAACTAGAGGAATGCTTGGAAGAGTATGCAGCATTGAATGTGTGGAAAATTTATCCCAATACATTTGATATTAATTTTACTGATGCCTAAAATGTCCAACAAGCGAATAGTGTATCATATAGTTGTAAAGCAAATGTCTTCATTGTTCAACTCTTTTATCAAAAAGAGTTTTTCTTTTTAGATGTCCTTGAACTGATATGAAACTCAAGGCTTTGTTTCATCTTAGAAAACTGACGAGGTTAGAAGTTTCAAGAATTATCTCATGAACAGTGATTCCATGTGGACTTCCATGAACAAGGCACTGGGACAACAATCAAGAGTTATGTTAGGAAGTCTCATCGCATGGAAGTTTTATCGTGCACAACAGTGGTTTGGAGTTTTATTTTGGGAAATTTTATAACACTAAATAAGTATATAATTATCTTATGGGGGGGGGGTGGGTGGAGATACAACAACTATATCAGAAATCTCTTGAATTCATGTTAGTACTATTTGAACTGAGTCTGAGCTAAGAAGCAACATAGAGGGAGTAGCTGGTGAAGAAAATGAACTCGAGCTTGCATCTCAGGAATCACATGCTAATGGATGATACGTTAATCACAATACTAGAAGTAATATAGATAATATATAGAGAGAGAGTTTGTCTTAAACATTAGGAAGGAAGTGGTTCTATATGGTTGCAGGGCCTAAGATGGTGGATGATCTTTCAGCAGTGAAAAACAAATTGGACACCTATATTGATCTAGGTTCAAGCCAAAATAATTTATCCAATATATTGGATAATTGGATTGTTTATAAAAAAATGTTTTGGGAACCTTTGAATGAATGTTCGTAAGTTTCAAGTGAGAGATAGAATATGCATCTCTTCCAAAACATTTTTTTTAGTGATCTTAATGATTGTTATCCTGACTTTATTCTGTATTTCAAATTTTAACTTTATGTGTTTACTTAGGAGGAGTGTGTGTGAGAGATCATTTTTTGTACTTTTCCTTGTTCCTCATTGTATGTACTTATGTAAAAAATATGTGTTTCCAGATAAAATATATATTATTTCTATTGTACACAATTTCATGTCTTCCTTGATGTTAAGATTAACCTTCAACTATTTCTTAAGCTTTAATTCAAAGAAAATCAGTGGCCATTTCTCACCAATTACGGCAAAGATCCATATGAAATTTAGGTTTACAACAAAGCATGGAACTAGGTAGATAGGAAAGGTATGCTCTGAAATATTTTTAGCTACAACAATCTTATTGTTAGGTGGAAAGATTTTAAAAAGTATCCATTATATCTATTAGCCATTTATAAAATTTGTTATATCCAATGATGGCTAAATAGTTCCTTAGATTTCCAAAAACAAGCTTTTATGAAAATCTTGTGAGTTTTTGAAATCTCGCTGATTTCATTATCTTTAAGCTATTCATTCACTAAGATCTTCATTCAAATCCATTCCAAGTTAACCTGCTGATTCAAAAATAAACTGGTTTCATGCTATTTTCACCATTTTCACCTCCATTTCATTCCCCATTTTTCCATTTTTACTCCTATTTTAAACAGTCATTTCCCCTCTAAAAAGCCCATTTTCCCTGTTTATACCCTCCATTCCATTAAGAACCCTTTCTAAACTAGAAAACCCCTTTAATTTGTTTTAATTAACCCTTTTATAAATTTACCGAAACCTTAAAAAAGGCTTAAAAACACATTTTTTAGGCCTAAAGATGCCCACTACTCCACCACCATCCAATCCCCCTCTGACACCTGCTCTGCACTATGATCCCCGCCTGATCATTTTTCCCATCGGGATGAACCCACACTGTTGATCTGGCTTCCCCAGATCCAACGGCTCACACTCAATATCGCATCTGTTTCACTGCTGAGGTTTAACACATGATTTCTGCATGAAATAAGTGGTTTTCCCTCCAACACGCGTCATCCTCTAAATGGTATCGTGTCGGTTTGGGGAAAAATCTCTTACCACCCCGAGTCCATGCGATACCACTCGTTTTTCGCTCAAAACCACCTTTACCCTTTTCGTGCCCCAATTCAAATATTTCCATTGATCTCCTAGTTCTGCTCGTGGAACCCCTCCCCTGCACATCTCCCTTTCTCTGTACATCACTCTGATGCCACCCAAGCCTTTGAAACATAGTTTTAAGCAAAGAACGCAGGATTTAAAAATTAATATGTTTATTTTTTGTTGCGGGTTTAATGATGGCCGAAGTTAAAATTCCGTCCCACAGTCATTTTAGTGGCAGAGTCTCTGGATGACGATCCATGAGACTGGATAAATGAAGATAAGGGATCTAGGATTTTGATTCCGAGGTTACAACAATGATTCATGACCATTGACTCAATCAAGGAAACCCTCCAGTGCACCAAGGAACCCCTGAATACAAGAAGACAAAGAATATCAACGAAGAAATGAAGAACAAAGGATTCAAGGCTTAAATCACAGATTAAAGATAGTGAATAAAGTTTAAAGATAGATGATAAAAAATTAAAACAGTCAATAAAGTGAAAAATACAGTAAGGATGATTATGAAGGCCTAAAAGAAAAACCAAGGCCAAAACAGAGTTTAAAGCATAAAACAAGATAGATTAGCCTAAAGAAAGCTTCGAATGATAAATCCATGAAGCATTTACTTCATCAAAGGCTTAATATGCCACCTACAAGCACATATTTTCCTCAAAAGCATACAAAGTTATTACAGTCAGAGATATTTTCGAAGAAGCAACTCAATAGTTATTTCAAAATGTTATTAAAAAGCCTAAAAGTCAAATATTGCAACTAGTTAGCTCAAAAATTAAAAACAGCATTCATTAAGCAGAGCAACTATTTTCAAATATTTTTTCCTTGGGCCTTGCATGGTCTCAAAGGTCAAAAATCATTAAACTCAGTCATAAATGAACATATTAATCCTAGTTTTCATTTGACCTCCTCATTTTCCTATAAATATAGCATGAGGACTTCATTAGAAAGGGTTCTTGGTTGGTTGTAGAAGCCTGTTACTGTTAGTGATTTAGAGTGTTGCTGAGCTAGTTGAGGAGTACTAAGCTGGATAGAGAAGCTTTGAGCTGTAAAGACCCATTGTGCTGGAATATGTAACTGGTTTGATCATCAATAAAACAATTTGGTTCACAAGATCCTGGTCTATGTTAAATGGTGATGTTTTTTTTCCCTGTTTTTGTTTCCCCTTATGTTTTCATTCTTTCCATTTTCTCTAATAAAGAACAGAAAATTTAGATTAGGATTTACTGTCAAAGGTACCCTATTTCTATCTACAAGATTTATCTTTATGTTTTCTTCTGTAAGGTTTGATTGAAGGATTCATAATTCCCCTCCAGTTTTGTCTAGCTTGTTGTTTTAAGAATGATTCAATAGAGTATAACCAGGGAAGTGTTGGTAAGCCCATGTCCTTTTGAGTACAAATTGAGATAGTGTTCTTAAAAAGATCTCTTCAAATGTATGCTAAGTAGAGTTAAACCTGGGAAGTCTATGGTATGCCCTGTCCTCTGGCTAGTCTTTAAAATTTGTGTTGAAAAATCCCTAAAGAGATTTTCAAAAGTAGATTATATTATTTTTGTTTGATTTTAGGCTGCTCTTATTGTTATCTTGTTTGTTTTATTTATCTGAAAGTAGTCTTAGGATTGCTGGATTGTTTTCCTAAAAAGTCAGCTTTAATAAAAGTTTTTCCAAAGAAGTCTATGGTTTTCCCTTGCCTTTGGTTTACTCCAAAAATTTACTTTGAAAGGCTTTTCTTATTTAAGTAGAGCTAGAAGATTCTTGACTGACTATATCTTTGCTGCCTTCACAACACCTTAATGTTTCATGTCACAATTAAATCTAAAAGATCTGTTTAATATAGATGACTTGACCTATGAAAACCCTTGGATAGTTGTTGAACAATTAAATCATTTTATGACTCCATAGCCCAATGGATTAATGCTATGTCATATTCTATCCATCCAGCTGAAACACTCTCTCAAACTCTTCCAAACTTTAAATCCTTCAAGTACCTTTTCAATCAACCAAAACCAAAAAAAAGTTCTTAGAGCTTCATAACTAGCCTAATATCATAAAAAAAGCATAAATATATATCCTTTAAAGCACTTATATAGAGAGATCCCTCTCTGAATCCAAGAAGGCTAGGTCCTAGAATTCCAAAGTGGTTCTGATGTGGCCCCTCCAGTGTTTATTCTTTCCATTCTTGTAAATCACAGGGAGCCAACATAGTGGCTACCATATTGGGGAAAAATACTGAGCAATAGATAGCTTCACAACTTAGAAAACCTCCTTCCTAAATGAATCAAGTGTCTACCAAGAGTGGTTCCTGATTGTTGATGGTGGACAACAACCAGTCCTAGAAAACAAGTAAAAATCTTCCAACATAGTGGTGACTCCACTGGTTTTCATTAGACCTACTGATCCCATTGGTTTTGTCCAAAAACTCCACTGGGATACCTTATCTCATCATTAGAACATCACAAAAACCCAGTTAAGAAAAATTTGTGGATTAATTTTTCTTACACAGATTAGTTTCCCTATAAAGACTGTCATACCTAGCTAACTTTTCTTATATTTGGGTATAAATCCTGGCTTCCAAAAGAATCCATACTAGAGTCTATCCTGACCCAAATCCTCCTGAAATAGTTGAAAATCCTGAAAGCATCCTTAGGAAGTCTCCTACACCCAAAAATCCAACTGTTATTAGACCAATCCACAAAGAAAATTATGTCCCTGAAAACCTTACAGCTCTACAAGATACCCAAGTTGACTTATCCTATATCAGAAACTTATCTAGAACCAAGTCATTAAGTGGTATAGATTAGATAGAATTTAAGCATGTAAATTCACAACAAACTAACAGTAGTGAAGCCTCCCCATCCACTCCTCCTGATCTCCATTTCATTCACAATTTTTGCCTCTCTCATCCTAAATCTGCTCAATAGTACCTAGTTGGTCCTAGTACTTCTGTCATACCCACCCACACATTCATTTTTCAAACCACTTCTGTTCATCATCCACCTCCTATCACAAACCCTCCAGTTGTAAACCCCCCATTTCTTCCACAACTACATATCATGGCAACATTATATGCTCCCTTGGTCCTTCCTATACCTTTAGCCATGCTACCACAAGATTATCAGTCCAAAATTCCTTTATATGATGCTAGTAGTTCTACTACTGGTCAACAACATGTGGACAAAATGAATGACTACTTTGACAGACAAGAAATAGATGACGAAACTATTAAACTTGGAATGTTTACTCAAAGCTTAGGGGGAGAAGAAAGAAAATGGTTTAGAGGCTTAGCCCCTAATAGTATAAATGACCTCCCTGCTTTTCATCAGTTATTCTTAAACAAATGGGAAGTCAAGAACAACCCTCTCCAAATTTTATCAGAATATGAGAACATTAAGAGGAATGCTAGAGAGGGTGTACAAGAGTGATGCACTAGATTCAATAGTGTGTATAACACCCTACCTATCCATATGAAACCACCACAAGGCCTAGCTTTAATGAAATTCCCTGATGGGTTTTGTCGAGGCATAAAAAGGTATCTTTTTAACACCTATTTATCTCCCATTAATTATCAATCCGGGAGCGAATTTTTATTTCAAGAGTGTACTCTGTCTGAGGCTGCAATTCATCCAAGAGAAATGCTGTGAAGATCTTGTACAGAATAACAAATACAAAAGTAAAAAATTCTTGTAAAGAAACCTAATTACAGTGACATAAATGGAAAGATTAAACTACATCAATCTTGCAAAACATCGATCAGGGATGCAGTAGCAGTAACTCTTTCCCTTAGAAATCGATGCAAGATAACCAATCTAGGGAACTGGAAGCAATAACCTCTATCCTCTACAGTTGGAGATCTTGAAGCAATCGAAATGAAAGAAAATTCAATGAACGTAACTGAAAAGAAATGAAATCTGGAAAGGAACAGCAGCATGTAACTATAACTCATCTGTTTTCTAATCGAAGACTATGAATAAACAATGAACAGAAATAGAACAACAACATGAAATGAACAGCAATTACAATTCTAACATACTCAAGCAACTAGATTTCCATGCTTTAATTCTGTCGACAGCCACTCACCACGCAACAACCAATTATAGCAAATTATAAACTAATGGAACATCAACTTAAATCAGATACAGAACAACAAAGCTTTATGATAATAACAATATAATCGAACGGCAGATGTGCTTCTTGTAAAAGATGAAATAGCAATGACTATGTATTTGATCTAACAACAGTAAACTAGTTCTGTAATTGAAACAAACATTAAACACACTTCACACAACAAAAATAAAATAATAGAAATACAAACAACAGATCGCTCCACCAGGGCCGGGCCCTCAACCGCCGATGAAAGTGTCGCTGGGCTACTGCAGAACTTGAGAAATGGAACAAGAACGCCTCTTTATATTAATAAAACATGAATAGCTTTTACATCAATTGCTCTTTGATCACAAGATTCAAGGAATTACAGTGTTACAAAGGGAATTCAATAATCATCCATTGTTCTCCATTCTCCCCAATACACAATACGTGCTCTCCTTTTATAATCAGAAGGAAGATAAATTAAATAGAAAATATGATCTCCCATAAAAATATTGGATTTTTCCCAACAACTTGATCAACCAGAAAATACATTTGCAACATTCTTTCAACAAGAGCAAGGCGAATTTGGCTTTGCAGCTGAGATTTGGAGGACGGTTGCAACAACAAATCTGAGAACATCGTGCTCAAATAACCCTTCGTTTCTCTCAATACAGGCCGAATTTGGGCAAACCATTTCTAACTAAAGTTAATTGGGCCCGTTTTGGACAAAACCCATGTTCTAGATTTTCCAGATTCTTCTTCATTTGCTCAGAATCTCAACCGCAAAATTGTCACTTCTTATTCCAGCAAATTTTTGAGTTGGAATATTTCATGGTGATTTGGAAATCAAATCTACAATCTGGAAAATATATTGGAGGCTAAAATGGTGAGTGATATTAATAAACCATCATTGATAAAATTATGCATAATAATCATCAATTTATTAAGAATAAAGTAGAAGAAATAATATTCATCCATAAGAACATAAATCATTATAAGATGGATTGATATAATAAATTATAATAAATGATATGATAAAGAAGAGTAAAAATGGATGAAATAAGTGTTAAAAAGTGGTTGTATTCACGACCCAACACACCCCCAAACTGAATATATTTCATGTCCTCATGCAACCCAAAACTGAATACATTGCATATTCTCATGCAACCCAAAGACAAAACCCATGTGTTAACCAAGCAAAGAAAATTGTTCATCCCAACTCATGAAATAGATGGAACAAATGAATGTTTCCTCAAATAATGAATATTCAATTTTAGCAATAGAAGCATAACAATTTTTACAGTTGATGTTCAACTATATGCATATGAAGTTGCAGAAAAATGTGACATAAGTAACAACAAACTTCATTAACCATTTTCTCAAAAATCGGATCGTTTTGATGCACAGATCATGAGATATAAACAAAATGGTTGTAGGTGATAGTGCATGATTTTCGAAATTTTATGAACTAATTTAGTGTGAAATTATCTGGGTTTGTGTATTTTAATGATTCCTCTTTATTATCCAGAAATCACAAGAATTCAGTTCATAGTTTTAAAGATATATGCAAAACAATTTCTGCACCATATACAAATGAAATTGTATGCCTTAAATGAGAAAGAAAGTGGAAAACATCCATCATCTGTAGCAATTCCCCCCGCCCCCCCCCAAACTGAAGAATTAGCATGTCCTCATGCGATGCTAGAAAACAAAGAGAGGTGGTTGCTATAATCGTTGAAATCGATGTTTGGTGTAAAACATAGAATAAGGGAGGTGTTGAGAATGAATAAGAATATCCATGGATGATAAAGAACATTACTGACATGGTCATAAGAAAGAAAGGAAATAAATAAACACTCCCCCAAACTGAAATATGAGACGTGTCTAGAAAAATGGGAAGTGGTAAAGATATGGAATGAATGATGATAAATAATGCTCAATGGATGTTCATGAAATTATCCTAAATTCATAATAAATCAGAAAATTATGCTATTTTACCTCAAGTGTTACCTCCGAAAAAATGTGGAATGACATGTAGAGACTGGTCTTTGCTGAAGCTGATGTGGGTTGAGCGAATACTGAAAGTGATGCAAAAGGTGGAAGCCATGTGCGCGTTCGCGAGCCTTTGCTGTTAGTTGCAATAGTGTGATCGTGCTGCGAATAGAATTTTCCCCCATACTTGTTGTTCTCTTGTAAACAAATCACAATTTTGTATGCAATTTTCTTGAATCCACAGTTTCAGTTTGGAATGGAAACAGATAATATGCATGCAAAAAAAGTTCAAGCTGAAAAAATTCTGTAAAAATGCAGTATCAATATTGTGGCAAATCAGCAAAATAGAAGAGCAGCATACTGTACAGCAATTGTACAACATGGAAATACATACATACTTATGATACAATCAATGAAATTATAGCATTTACTGAAATCCATGCATGTGATAAATCATAAACAGATATAGAAGTGTTTTGTAATGATTCAAGGATAAGGAGAAGGGACAATTTAAGATAAACATAAATACAAATGTGTTTATTACCCACTTAAACTAATGTGATCGATTTATGATGATTTTCATGTATAATAGGTTCAAAATTAAAGGTTAAGGATTCAACTTTCATCTGATATTTAAATAGAGATATAGGAAAAATTGTTTAATATTACTATTGATGTGTATAAATGTGACTCCAATACCATCAGCAGAGCTCTGTTGCCCACAGGTGTCCATAACCTTGACAGAGTTTCTCTCTCACCCTTGGAACCATTTTCCTTTATTTATGTTAAGGAAGTGCTTGTTAATTGTCATAACGGAGGCCATTGTGCTAGCTTGGTGACCAGATAAATCACAATGCCATTCACTGGGAAGAAGTGAAAAGTGGGCAGGCCAGCTCGTGATGAGACCTCATGTTCCAAGGACTTCTTAATTTTTTCAATTGTCCATTGGACCATATCTCTGGTTCATTGGCCATGATGGGAATGCCACTTCACTTGCTTCCTTATGAACATGGTAGGATAGCTCTTGATGAAACCCCCTATCCTCCATTTGCCAAATTATAAAATTATTAATGAAATATGTTTCTTTTCATATAGCACTTTCCTATTTATTCATAAATGATGGCTCAGCACTCCTTAAGAGTAAGGATGGTGGAAGAAGTCTAAACAGCTCAATAGAAAATAATATGCCCTTGTTCCTACTCCATAAGTAAAAATCAAAGAAAGTTATAAAATATGGGAAAGAACCAACATGATAAATATAATCGATCATATGAATTTAGTGGTAATAAGACAACAAAACCATGTTATTGATTATGTCCCTTTTTCCTTTTTTCTTATCATTACTAAACAACTTTCTTAAAAATGACGATTTCTTTTGATTTGCTGATTACAGTAAACTTTAATTTGTATGATTGTGTATCCTTTCATAAATTGTATGTTTGTCTTTCAAAAATTCATGAAAATTCAAAAAAAAGTTCTAAAAATGTTGTTTAAAAAAACAAGAAAAATGCACTCAAAAAGTGTTGTTCTTTTGGAAAGACATAGCAAAACAATATGTGAAAATGTTGTTCCTTTGGAAAGGAACAACAAGAATAATCTGCGAAAAATTTTTTCCTTTGGAAAGGAACAGCAAAAATAATCTGCGAAAATGATGTTCCTTTGGAAAGGAACAGCAAGAACAGTCGGTGAAAATGTTGTTCCTTTGGAAAGGAACATCAAGAACAGTCGGTGTTGTTCATTTTGAAAGGAACAGAAAAAGTCTTGTTCCTTTAGAAAGGAATAGAAAAAACGAGCTGTGTTGTTCCTTTTGAAGGGAATAGCGAAATCATGCAAAAAATATTGTTCTTTTTGAAAAGAACAACAAAACTAATTAGCGAAAATGTTGTTCCTTTTAGAAGGAACAACAAAAATAAACACATAAACGCACTGCTTCTTAAGAGAAACAGCTGATGTTCCTTAAAATGAACAATAACTTCCCCTTAAGAGGAACAACAAACAAATATAAACACGTAAAAAGGAAAAAAATAGGGAAAGAACAAAGCTAATATGCAATCCATTTCCAAGCAAATCCAATCAAATAGAAAGGAAAGTTTATGCACAGGTTTCAAGAAAAAGTAATTTTTTTTTCACATAATTGGTGCTGCCGAAGAATTGAAGATGGAGCGGAAACTATAATTTAGAGGGATCGACACCTGAAACACAAAAACATAAAAGAAATCAGAAAATAAACAACACTTTTATTAAGTTACAACAGCTATGATGTTATTTCTAAGAGAATATCAAATCTATTAATGGAAAAAAAAAATGATCTTTTGAAAAATGTTTTGGCAGCAGTAACATGAATCTTGAAATGGGAACCAAATCTTCATTTCTTCTTGTTATGAATCTGTTAGGTAATAAACTGGATGAAATGCCCTTGTTTCACTAAAATTTCTCTCCAGAATCGCTCGTCCATAAATTGACCTTCTTTGTTTTGCTAAGACCTGCAAAAAATGAGTGTCTACCTGCAGTGAAACATTAAATCATGAATAAAGAGAGGTGCACGGGCTCTCCTGATCCAATAATTATGCAAAAAAAACTAACAAGTAGTTACTCTGTAGAACAAATCCACGGACAAAGTAAAATTAATTTATTACCTACGGGAGAGCAGTGGCCAATCATGCTAACCAGCAGTGTTTCAATCATAAATTCTTTGTTTTTCGTCCGATTTGAGTGACTCAAAAGCCAAATGAGACCTAATTAAAATTTTTATCTCCCATAGAAATAGGTTTTAAAAATTCAATGCTATTATATGTCAAATTAGCTTAGAACAACCTGCATAATAGAGTCATTTTCGATTTTCCAGCTTAGACTAACAGTTAATATTTCAAGCATAAATGTTTTGTTTGATGGAGGATTGAACCAATTCAAATTGTAGATTAAATTAGATTCATTTTTTGATCTCCAATAGAAACAATTTTTTAAGACAAGAAGAATTGATGGGTCAAATACGTTAATGAACAACCGAGAAAACAGAGTTTCAAGAATGCTGATTTATGATAGGCAGTCAGTGTTTCAGTCATAACTTCCTCATACGATATCAAAATTGAGTGATTCAAATTTTTTTGTAAACTATATTCATATAGTAATATACTATAGAAACAATTTTTAAAAATATAGTCATTTATGCCTCCAAAAACTGACTGTCCCAACTCTGTTCTTGAGCTGCCTACTAGACACCTTGTCAATGTTTTGGTTCTAACTTTTCCGTTTCAAATCCAAATGGAGTGATTAAAATTGGGTTAGAAAGTATACATCAAGGGATATTTAGGATAGAAACATTTTTTAAAAATATTAAATTTTGGTCCCCCAAAACATGACTGTCCCAACCTTGTTTTCAGGAATTTCATCAAGCCTGCAAGCCAAAGAAATGATATTCGAACAATTTTTTTCATATTGATGATAAAAATGAATATGAGTGTTTGTAGAATTTTTATTTGCAATATAATTCATCTACATACACAAATAAATTAGAATATTTATCATCAATGTTGATTTTCACAGCGTGTTGCAACAAAGAAACAACTATTTTTACAAAAATAAAATAAAAATGTGTTTATTTTCTTATTTATTTTATTTTCTCCACTAATCTACTCTTCTTTAAAAATCGAATATGCTTATATATAAGAGTATTTCCAGTGGAGCCATTTCCAAAATAAGGCCTCCAAAAATTCATGTTGATAAATAGTAGGATATGAGAGGCCAACTTCCCTTCTTATAAAAAAAATTGGGCAAGAATTCTCAATTTCTTGGGAATCTTGCTCAGTCTCTTTTATTTGGCTATGTACCTCAGCAAAGGCTACATATGGTGACTCTGTGGCCCGAAGGGAACTAGTAGGTTTTCTAGAAATAAATTTCGTAGGTCCTACTGATGGCTGAGATTCAGTTTTCTTAAGAATTTCGTCAATAAAGGTCCTTCTCCCAAGGGTCACTAGCCCCTTAGGTTTTTCAAGTTTGGGAGGAATTTTGTCTTGTTTATATTTTCTATTCATTCAAAACAAGCCTTCATTCCTACCTAAAGAAAAAAAATTTACCCAATTCTGCTGTGAAGCAGGCAGTAAGCAAGTATGTTCCTTGCTCGGTGCGTAGGTTCTTACCTTCCGTCTTTAAAACCTAATTCTTCCCAAGCAGAAAAAAGGTCAAATGTGCATCACTCCTTCTAAATAGCATACACTCTCCTCGGCAACGGTGCCAAAATGTCGAGGCATAAAAAGGTATCTTTTTAACACCTATTTATCTCACATTAATTATCAATCCGGGAGCGACTTTTTATTTCAAGAGTGTACTTTGTCTAAGGCTGCAATTCATCCAAGAGCAATGCTGTGAAGATGTAGTATAGAATAACAAATACAAAAGTAACAAATTCTTGTAAAGAAACCTAATTACAGTGACATGAATGGAAATATTAAACTACATCAATCTTGCAAAACATCGATCAGGGATGCAGTAGCAGTAACTCTTTCCCTTAGAAATCGATGCAAGATAACCAATCTAGGGACCTGGAAGCAATAACCTCTATCCTCTACAGTTGGAGATCTTGAAGCAATCGAAATGAAATCAAATTCAATGAACGTAACTAAAAAGAAACGAAATCTAGAAAGGAACAGCAGCATGTAACTATAACTCATCTGTTTGCTAATTGAAGACTATGAATAAACAATGAACAGAAATAGAACAACAACATGAAATGAACAGTAATTACAATTCTAACATAATCAAGAAACTAGATTTCCATGCTTTAATTCTATCGACAGCCACTCACCACGCAACAACCAATTATAGAAAATTATAAACTAATGGAACAGCAACTTAAATCAGATACAGAACAACAAAGCTTTATGATAATAACAAGATAATCAAACGGCAGATGTGCTTCTTGTAAAAGATGAAATAGAAATGACTCTGTATTTGATCTAACAACAGTAAACCAGTTCTGTAATTGAAACAAACATTAAACACACTTCACACAACAAAAATAAAAGAATAGAAATACAAATAGCAGATCGCTCCACCAGGGTCGGGCCCTCAACCGCCGATGAAAGCGCCACTAGCTACTGCAGAGCTTGAGAAATGGAACGAGAATGCCTCTTTATATTAATAAAACATGAATAGTTTTTACATCAGTTGCTCTTTGATCACAAGAGTCAAGGAATTACAGTGTTACAAAGGGAATTCAATAATCATCCATTATTCTCCATTCTCCCTAATACACAATACATGCTCTCCTTTTATAATCAGAAGGAAGAGAAATTAAATAGAAAATATGATCTCCCATAACAATATTGGATTTTTCCCAACAACTTGATCAACCAGAAAATACATTTGCAACAATCTTTCAACAAGAGAAAGGCAAATTTGGCTTTGCAGCTGAGATTTGGAGGACGGCCGCAACAACAAATCTGAGAAAATCGTGCTCAAATAACCATGTGTTTCTCTCAATACAGGCCGAATTTGGACAAATCGTTCTTCACTAAAGTTAGCTGGGCCCGTTCTAGACAAAACCCATGTTCCGGATTTTCCAGATTCTTCTTCATTTTCTCAGGATCTCAACCGCAAAACTGTCACTTCTTATTTCAGCGAATTTCTGAGTTGGAATATTTCATGATGATTTGGAAATCAAATCTACAATCTGGAAAATATCTTGGAGGCTAAAATGGTGAGTGATATTAATAAACCATCATTGATAAAATTATGCATAATAATCATCAATTTATTAAAACTAAAGGAGAATAAATAATATTCATCCATAAGAACATAAATCATTATAAGATGGATTTATATAATAAGTTATAATAAATGATATGATAAAGAAGAGTAAAAATGGATGAAATAAGTGTTAAAAATTGGTCGTATTCACGACCCAATAGGTTTGACCCTGAAATGGCATACCAGTTAAGAGAAAGAGAACCCCTCACCTTAGAAGATATGTAGGGAGGGGTAGTAAGTGTTGAGACAAGTCTAATTGCCAAAAGAGCTAGAATGAAAAGTGAAAAAAGGGTGACCTATAGGGACGAAGTTGTACCTTCCACATCTGACACAAAACTTGATAAATTAGTCAAAAATATGGAAACGATAATGGAGAGAATGAATGTAAATGAGAGAGCTTATCCTAGAGAAAATCAAATAGCTTCTCAAAACAGGAACCACGCCCAAAATCAAAATCAGAATTTTAGAAGGAACCCTCCCCAAATTAGACAAGGAGGTCCTGATCAGTAGATCAGACCTCCCTTTCAAGAAAATTATGCTGATGAGGAGGAAGGAATAGTAGAGGAAGCAAAGAAAAATCACATGAACATGTTGGGAACAAATGATGAGGATACTATTTTCATCACTAGGAAAGAATAAGTCATATATACACCTTATGAAGAAGAGGGATTAGAGTCTACAGACTAACAACTATTGGGAAAAAATACTGAGAGGGGGGGTGAATCAGTATTTAGTGTAGACAATAAAAATTTTTACTTTTTCCTTTCTAAAAACCCATACGCTACTTTCCTGAAGCCAACTCGCGTATATACGCGGATATCCTTTGCAGAACTCGCGTATGTCCAGATATCTAATTATGCATTTAATTCTTAACTTAGATCATTTCATTATTCATTCATCATATGTTTTAGAAAACAGTAAACAGGTGAAAAAAGAACAGAATAATCATCACACATAAGCAACACACATGAACACCAAGATTTTAGGTGGAAACTCAATTCGGGAGAAAACCACCGCTGCCGTCGTCTCAGTCTTCAATATTTATTATAAAGAAAAATTCTTACAACCATGTACTGGCGCAGAATCATACCAGCACGCAGGCACCCAGCTACAACCTTCTCTCGTTTACCAGCCTCTCCTAGAAGGGAGCTACAACCCCCTGTACTCGTTTACCAGCCTCTCCTAGAAGGGAGCTACGACCCCTTGCTCTCGTTTACCAGCCTCTCCTGGAAGGGAGCTACAACCCCCTGACTGAAGGCTTCGACCCTCAACACCACTGCAGACCACATTTCATCAATTTTAAAACTGGATCAAACAGCTTCAACACAACCCTTCACTTATCAATAATCATACTTTTCCCATTGCTTCATACAGAACAGTGAGACCATTGTAACCAGAATATCAGAGCTAACCCAGACTTCAGAATAGATATGCAGATGCAAACTTACCCCAGAAATTCATTAATTCAAATATCATACGCCACTTTTATTCATTGAAGTCGCGTGTATACGTGCTCTCATGCAGATCAACCCGCATGTGCATTCTTCAGAAAACCCTAGCTACTCATACGCGCTTTTCATTCATCTAACCCGCGTATATACGCTCCTTTTATGAAGCGAAGCCGTGTATAGATTTGTAACTTTTCAAGACTGTGCAGTTCTTCAGATCAGATAGACAACTCAGAATTCATCCTTCACTTTAGCAAAGATTCGCCAGATCACAGATCTAAACATTTCTTCGTCAGATTTAGAATATACATAGACATTTCAGATCTGGAGATCCCTATTCATTATTTCTTCATGGGTGCATTAATTCAGATCAATCATTCAAATGTTACCCATTCCATACATATATACTTCAGAGTGAAGTATTCATTAGAGCCCAGACACTTGCACACACTTTTCACAATGATTTTCTTCTCCTTATATAGATTTAGCCTTTGACAATACCATGAGCCAAAACCACATCACTTCTGATGGTATTCCTGGATGGGATCAAATAGACAATCCAGCACTCGATACAATGGGTCAATACCATGGTAAAGTCCCCTGGTTTTACAAATTTAGAGCGCAATTAGGCATACGCGACTTGGCACGTACTTTTCCGCGTGCATACGCTACTTCTCCTAAACAAACTCGCGTATGCTTTGTGATACACACTTTACATCATTGTTCTGTCCCTTACTGATATTTCTTTCTCTGGTACTTCTGAGCTGCTTGTAGAACATCAGATTTACATCATTAATAAACTCATCAAGCATCAAAGACGACTTCATCAAGTAGGTTTCCATCATCTTCATCAAGTGGGTTGCCATCAAGGACAGCACATTGCATCATATTACCAACAACAACAAGGCTTTGAAAATGCCATAATAGAAGTACATAAACAATATGACTTGAGGAATAAAAAGAATCAAGAAGTTCCCAAGAAAAAGACCTCTAAAATCTCTGCAAAAAACAGCCCTGTAAACATCCCCAAAAATACAACAGAAAACCATAACATAGTGGCTAAAAGTTCTGATAAAAACAAAGGAAAAAACACCCAAAATTATAACAAACATAGTGGTAATCCTAGCAGCACTAGCACCTCAGCTAATGCTCCTAATAAAACCATCCCAAATGATGTACATAATAAAAACCAGCAAGCTAATTTCACTGATAAAACAGTGACTAAAAAGACTGAATTAAACATTTCTAAAACTCATACTTCTTTCAGTATAGAAAGTGAAATTGCCAAAATTAAAATCTCTATCCCTCTCACAGAGTTAGTCACTCAAGATGTATATAAATATCAATTTTTAAGAGCTTTGAACATATGAGATAACAATGATTCTGTTAATTTAAGTGATGATAAACCCGAGCTTCTGTTTGGACCAAAAATTGAAGGAAATTTTTAAGGAGGAGGAGTTCTTCCATTTTATGTTAGCCTCAACATCCATGGTAACATCTTGCACAATGCCATGCTTGATTCAGGATAATCACATAACCTCATGCCCAAAGTGATAATGGAAAGATTAGGCCTTGAGGTAACTAGGCCATACAAAGATTTATTCTCATTTGACTCCAGCAGAGTCAAATGCCTAGGCCTAATAAAATATCTTTGTGTCAACTTAGCATAAATCCCAGCCAAAATTTTAGTGATGGATATAGTAGTGGCTGATATACCTCCCAAGTATGGCATGCTCCTTTCAAGATATTGGGGTGCTAAGCTTCAAGGCACTATGCAAATGGATATGACTTATGCCATCGTCCCTGTCTTCAGTCAACCTAGAAGACTATATAGGGAAACACACATGAAATATATGGTGAGTAGTCAAGAGAGACCAGATAACTCCCCTCTTTATTCCATTTATACAGATCTGGACTCATTCATCCTTTATGATTAAGAAAGTCTTAAAGAACAAGAAATAGAAGATGAGAAACCAACCATAGAAGAAAGGGAGAAGAAGGAAGAATCAGCCAAACAGTTTGCTAATTCAAAAAATCACAGCAAGCAGAGTGAGGATCTTCAGCTACAAAATAGCCTCCTACCTAGTGCTAATCATAAGAATCAAAGAAACAATCCTCAACACACTGAAAACCTTGACGAACAAGACAAAAACAAACATAGTACAGACCCTCAAAAACAACACAGTGGCAATCAAGATAACCAAAACAAAGAGGAAAGAGAGGAAATTAATGAAATATCTGAAGCTGGTCCTCTTTGGAGTATGAGTTTTGATGGGTCTCATAGCAAAACTGGTGCAGGAGTAGGCATATGGGTGCATAACATAGAGAATAACCATGCTGAAGGCCATTCATACAGATTAAATTTTCAATGCACTAACAATATAGCAAAGTATGAAGCACTCCTCTTAGGACTACATTTATTGAAAAAATTAGGAGCTAAGAGGATAACAGTCCATGGGGATTCGGAACTAATAATTAGGCAATTAAATGGAGAATACACTGCAAAACATCCAAGACTAAGAGCCTATAGAGATGATGCCATGGACCTCTTGAAATCATTTGCAGAATTTGAACTCACCTTTGTCCCTAGAAACCAAAACATTCTTGCCAATCGTTTAGCCTTTGTTGCTAGTACATGTTTGAAACCTTATGAAAGCAAACAATACACAGTCCAAGTCAAATATAGACCAGCATTCCCTGATAATGAAAAATACTGGCAGGTTTTTGGAGATAAACAAATAGAAGACTTCCTGCAGTCCAGAAATGAATTTGAAATGCCAAATTCAAATTCATAGTATGAAGCAGACTGTCCTACTGAGGAACAACCTTACAAAGAAGAAACTCCTAACACTACTGACATAAATATGTTAAACAAAGGTTTTAAAAATAAAACAGAGATATGCATTGATTTAGAAAAAGAAGATCTAGAAGTGTTGCAGTCTAATAATGAAAACCTGCCAAAGGGATTAGTGCCACTAGATGAATTGTTTGACTTTAATGATGTTGCCAAAAAGCCAAAAACAGAGCCCATTGAAACTGATGTTGAAGAATGTAATATAGGCAGTGAACATTAGGGGAATTTTGAGATCTAAAATGGGCCTCCTAAGGAAAATGTACAATCAAAATTCACTTTATGAGAACCAATCACATTTTAGGGGATGACATCATCCCTAATGGTTGAGGTGGCATTGCTTGAGTTAAAGATACTTATTTGTCACATTCTCAATGGTGGATAAAAACTCATGGTTAACCATGGTAGTGCTCCAAGTACTTTTAAAGTCAAACCAAAGTACTCATAATAAATGTCATTTCACACTTTTTGAATAAAAATATATTATTGTCATTTCACATTTCTTGAAAAAAACAATGCATATCACTATACATTTATGATATTATATTATATATTATTTTTATATAGTATATTAGTTACATGTTATTATACAATTTAAATAATATAAATTTTAATTAATAGCATATAATATAATTAAGAATTTATAAATTTATATTTATATTTTATTTTAAGTTATTGAAGTACAAAGGACAAATGCATTAGTTGTTCATTGATAATGACTTTTTCTTGAAAAGCTCATTCTTATTTATAGTCACATCAATACAATTTTTTTATTAATTTTATTTTCGTACAACTTTTGAATTGAATTTAACTATGGTTATATGGATTATGGTGCAAAACATGAATTGAAAATTCATAAATATTATTTTATTGTTTTAGCTATTATTTTATTATTTCCTTAGGAGGCCCATTTTAGACCTAAAAATTCCCCTAATAAAAAAGCCTAAAATGATCAAACTATCCAAAACACTGCCAGCTCACATCAAACTGAAATATCTTAAGTTGTTTAAAGATTTTTCTGAAGTATTTGCTTGGAGTTATGAAAATTTAAAATCATATGATACAGAAATAATTCAGCATAAGATACCCCTCAAATAAAACCAAAAGTCTTTTAGACAAAAATTAAGCAGAATAAACCCTGTTCAATTACTTCTGGTTGAGAAAGAAACCAAGAAAATGTATGATGCTGGAATTATAGTCCTTGTGAGATACTTAGAATGGGTATCCAATCTTGTATCTGTAAGGCAGAAAACAGGAGAAATAAGGCTTTGTATAGACTTCAGAAACTTAAACAATGCCTCATTAAAGGACAACTATCATTTTCCCAAAATGGATCACATCTTACAAAGGGTAGTAGGTTCTAAAAGAATTTCTTTTCTAGACGGCTTCTCAGGATACAATCAAGTATTGGTACACCCTAATGATAAACTTAAAACAGCCTTTACTACACCTTGGGGCACTTTCATGTATGTGAAAATTCCTTTTGGTTTAATGATGCTAGTGCCACATTCCAGAGAGCCATGGATATTTCTTTCTCAGAAGAAATAGGTTACTTCATTGTGATTTACTTAGATGACATAATAGTCTATTCCAAAACAGATGAGGAACACCTAATACACCTAAGAAAAGTCTTTGAGAAATGCAGAAAATATGGTTTATCCTTAAATCCCAAGAAAACATTGTTTGGCTCCAAGAAGGTAAACTTCTGGGCCATATGATATCTGAAGAGGGAATAAAGATAGACTCATAGAGGATTGGGGGTATATTGCAAATAAATCATCCTAAAAATATCAAAGAACTTCAATCTTTCATTGGAAAGATTAATTTTTTAAGAAGGTTCATACCCAATCTAGCTGAACTCCTTAGAAACATTACAAACATGCTTAAAAAAGAAACAGGAGTTAAATGGACCTTAGAAGAAAAGAAATCCTTTGAACTGGTAAAACAAGCACTTACCCAAACACTGATTCTTATTAGTCCTGATTTTACCAGAGATTTCTTCATATTTTCCTTTGCATCAGAACACATAGTAGTTGTTGTCCTATTACAGAAAAACATAAAGGGACAAGAGCAGCCCATTGCATTTTTTAGCAAGGCATTAAGAGATGCACCTCTGAAATATAACATAATGGAAAAACAAACTTTTGCCTTAATCAAAGCCTTAAAATATTTCAGAGTTTACATTTTACACTCACACATCATTGCATTTGTGCATGATTCAGTGGTAAAAGACATCTTGACACAAGATCCTAATGGAAAAAAAGGAAAGTGGATTGCGGTAATATTAGAATATGATTTAGAAATTAAGCCCACTAATCTCATCAAAGTTCAAGGACTAACAAAACTAATGGCTGATTCAAACTTACGAGCACTTGATATAAACATGTTTAATGCATTAGATGAACAGGAGGATTTGGCAACTCCACTTATTATGAGATCATTTTCTGAATTCGTCTTGGTATGTTGATATTTTGTATGTGCTTCTTAATCTTAATGTTCCTCCTGGTTTGTCTAAAAAAAAGGCAAGATTCTTAAAGTTGAAAGCTGTAAATTACTGCATTTTAGATAAATGTCTATATTGGAAAAATGCTAGTGGATTATTGCTTAAATGTTTGCCTGAGAATGATGCAGATAAGATCAAGCATGATTTTCATGAAGGAGAATGTGGAGGCCACCTCTATTGGAAAAGTACTGTTAACAAAATCCTTAGAGATGGTTATTACTGGCCCACCCTCTTTCAATATGTCCATAAAATGATAATTGCCTACCATAACTGTCAAATATTTGAAGGAAAAATAAAATTTCTACCCTTACCTCTGCATCCTATCATTTTTTAAGCTCCTTTTCAATAGTGGGGTCTGCATCCTGCTTCATCTGCTCAACACAAATGGATCCTCACAGCAATAGATTAATTCACCAAATGGATAGAGGCCATCCCTTATAGGAATGCCACAGACTCAGTCATTATTAAATTCCTTGAAGACCACATCCTGTCTAGATTTGGCTGCCTTAGGAAGATTATCACTCACAATGACGCTGCCTTTGGGTCCAAAAATATGGTTGATTTTTGCCACAATTATCAAATCACAATGGGACATTCCACAGCTTATTACCCTCAAGGCAATGGGCTGGCAGAATCCTCAAACAAAAGCTTGGTGAACATCATCAAGAAGTTGCTGGAAGCAAACAAGAAATCATGGCACAGCAAGCTGGTACATGCACTTCAGGCATACAGATTGACCACTAAAAAGTTAATTTGAATGTCCCCTTATCAACTAGTTTATGGAGCAGATGCAATATTTCAAACCATTTTAGGAGTGCTAGTCATGAATTTGATCCAAGAAGTACAGTCTGAAGAACATGACATGATAATAAGAATTAATCAGACTGTTCAGTTGCAGCAAACCAGAGAGGAGGTCTACAATAGAGCACAGCAAGTACAAGAAAACATCAAGAAGTTGTTGATAAAAGAACAAAGGAAAATGATTTTAACATTGGTGACAAGGTACTAAAATGGGATTCTAGGAGGGAAAATAAGCACAACATGGAAAGTTTGAAAATTTATGGAAAGGCCCTTATCTCATTCAGTCTGCTATGGGTAACAATGCATTATTCCTTCAAGAGATGGATGGAACAGAAATTTTTGGAGGTCCTGTCAATGGAAGGATGTTCATGCATTACTTTTGTTGATTTTTAGTTCAGAGCTTTGACCATTATAAATTACATTTCTTAAAGAAAAGACTTGGAAAAATGAAACACAAAAAAAAGGAAAAGAGGGCAGATAAAAGAATAGGTACAGCCCCATACCAAAAAAGAGAAAAATTTGAAAGTGTGCAAGCCCAAATGCCACTACTTTGAAAGAAGAAATGTTATTCAATCATACAGCCTAATCACGATTGAATAAGTTTAAATTTATTATTGATAGGTTAGTGAATGAAGATCTGCCAAACAATGTAGACTTGGCTTATTAGTAGAATAGATTAGGAGAAGAGAGAAATGGTTCTAAAAGTATCAAAATCTGAACCAAAGAAAGAAACAAGGATGCTTATCAATTTCAAATCTTAAGCCTTCACAGTTTTGTTTTAAATTTCTACAAATAAAGTCTATGTGTAGCTTGTACCAAATGCCATAGCCCCATAACAAATCAGACTATCTAATCCCGATTTGATTATGTTTCAATTTCCTGATTTAGACTAGAGAATGAAAATCTGTCAAAAATTCTAATCTTGACATATAACTAGAATAGGTAGAGAAATAATGAGTTCATCTATTTAATTTGAACTCTTAGATGATATAAGAGTAGAAATAGATAGTTTCCTGTTTGAAATAAAAAGAAAAATTGATGTTACAAGGGTTTGCAAGTCTAAATGCACCGACTGAAGAAAAAATGTTAGGAAAGTATGTTGTGTAGGTAGAAGTTTGGGTTCAAGACTAATCTTGTTATGATTCAGATGTTGAAAGACCTTCAAAAGCAGAAAAAAAATCACCAAGTCAACAGAGGGTTGTCAAGGTGCAAAACAAGGCATTAGTCTACTTTCCAGAGATTTATTCTCTGAGGTTCTTGACACCTCCAAGGATCTGCCTTCCCTAAGTGGAGCCACTATTAGCCATCTATAAAATTTGTTATATCCAATGACGGCTAAATAGTTCCTTAGATTTCCAAAAACAAGATTTTATGAAAATCTTGTGAGTTTTTGAAATCTCGCTGATTTCATTATCTTTAAGCTATTCATTCACTAAGATCTTCATTCAAATCCATTCCAAGTTAACCTGTTGATTCAAAAAGAAACTGATTTCATGTTATTTTCACCATTTTCACCTCCATTTCATTCCCCCATTTTTCCATTTTTACTCCTATTTTAAACAGTCATTTCCCCTCTAAAAAACTCATTTTCCTTGTTTATACCCTCCATTCCCTTAAAAACCCTTTCTAAACCAGAAAACCCCTTTAATTTGTTTTAACTAACCCTTTTTTAAACTTATTGAAACCTTAAAAAAGGCTTAAAAACACCTTGTTTAGGCCTAAATCTGCCCACTACTCCACCACCATCCAATTCCCCTCCGACACCTGTCCTCCACTATGATCCCCGCCCGATCAGTTTTCCCATCAGGATGAACCCGCACCATTGATCTAGCTTCCCCAGATCCAACAGCTCACACTCAATATCGCATTCGTTTCGCTGCTGAGGTTTAACACTTCATTTCTGCATGAAATAAGTGGTTTTACCTCGGACACGTGTCATCCTCTGAATGGTATTTCATCCGTTTGGGGAAAAACCGCTTACCACCCCAAGTCCACGCGATACCACCCGGTTTCACCCAAAACCACCTTCGCCCTTTTCGCGACCCAATTCAAATATTTCCACTAATCTCTTGGTTCCACCCATGGAACCCCTCCCCTGCACATCTCCCTTTCTCTATACATCGCTCCGACACCACCCAAGCCTCTGAAACGCAGTTTTAACCCAAGAACACAGGATTTAAAAATTAATATGTTTATTTTTTGTTGCGTCTCTGGATGACGATCCATGAGATCGGATAAACGAAGATAAGGGATCCAGGATTTTGATTCTGAGGTTAGATCAATGATTCATGACCATTGATTCAATCAAGGAAACCCTCCAGCGCACCAAGGAACCCCTGCATACAAGAAGTCAAAGAAGATCAATGAAGAAATGAAGAACAAAGGATTAAAGGATTAAATCACAGATTAAAGATAGTGAATAAAGTTTAAGACAGACGATAAAAAATTAAAACAGTCAATAAAATGAAAAAGACATTAAAGATGATTATGAAGGCCTAAAATCAAAATCAAGGCCAAAAAAGAGTTTAAAGCATAAAACAGGACATATTAGCCTAAAGAAATCTTTGAATGATAAATCCATGAAGCAGTTACTTCATCAAAGGCTTAAGATGCCACCTACAAGCACATATTTTCCTCAAAAGCAACAAAGTCATTACAGTCAGAGATATTTTCAAAGAAGCAGCTCAATAATTATTTCAAAAAGTTATCAAAAAGCCTAAAATTAAAATATTGCAACTAATTAGCTCAGAAATTAAAAACAACATTCATTAAGGAGAGCAACTATTTTCAGAAATTTTTTCCTTGGGCCTTGCATGGTCTCAAAGGTCAAAAATCATTAAACTCAGTCATAAATGAACATATTAATCCTAGTTTTCATTTGACCTCCTCATTTGCCTATAAATATAGCATGAGGACTTCATTAGAAAGGGTTCTTGGTTGGTTGTAGAAGCCTGTTACTGTTAGTGATTTAGAGTGTTGCTGAGCTATTTGAGGAGTACTAAGCTAGATAGAGAAGCTTTGAGCTATAAAGACCCACTGTGCTGGAATATGTAATTGTTTTGATTATCAATAAAACAAGTTGATTCACAGGATCTTGGTCTATGTTAAATGGTGATGTTTTTTTTCACTGTTTTTGTTTCCCCTTATGTTTTCATTCTGTCCATTTTCTTTGATAAAGAATAGAAAATTTAGATTAATATTTACTGTCAAAGGTACCCTATTTCTGTCTACAAGTTTTATCTTTATGTTTTCTTCTGCAAGGATTGATTGAAGGATTCTTAATTGCCCTCCGCTTTTGTCGAGCTTGTTGTTTTAAAAATGATTCAATAGAGTATAACCAGGGAAGTGTTGGTAATCCCATGTCCTTTTGAGTACAACTTGAGATATTGTTCTTAAAAACATCTCTTCAAATGTATGCTAAGTAGAGTTAAACCATGGAAGTCTATGGTATGCCCTGTCCTCTGGCTAGTCTTTAAAAGTTTCATTGAAAGATACCTAAAGAGTTTGTCAAAAGCAGATTAGATTATTTCTGTTTGATTTTAGGCTTCTCTTATTGTTATCTTGTTTTTTTTCTTTATCTGAAAGTAGTCTTAGGATTGCTGGATTGTTGTCCTAAAAAGTCATCTTTAATAAAATTTTGTCCAAAAAAGTCTATGGTTTTCCCTATCCTTTAGTTTACTCCAAACAGTTACTTTGAAAGGATTTTCTTGTTTAAGTAGAGCTAGAAGATTCTTGACTAATTATAGCTTTACATCCTTCACAACACCTTAATGTTTCATATCATAATTCAATCTAAAAGATCCGTTTAATCTAGATGAATTGCCCTATGAAAACCCTTGGATAGTTTTTGAACAATTAAATCCTTTTATGACTCCATAGCCCAATGGATTAATGTTGTCTCATAATCTATCCATCCAGCTGAAACACTCTCTCAATCTCTTCCAACCTTTAAATCCTTCAAGTACCTTTTCAATCAACCAAAACCAAAACAAAGTTCTTAGAGCTTCATAACTAGCCCAATATCATAAACAAAGCATAAATATATATCCTTTAAAGCACTTATATAGAGAGATCCCTCTCTGAATCTAGGAAGGCTAGGTCCTAGGATTCCAAAGTGGTTCTGATGTGGCCCCTGTAGTGTTTATTCTTGCCATTCTTGTAAATCATAGGGAGCCAAAAATATCTAAAACTTGATGTTCTTTATTCCTTTATTGAAAATGGTAGACAAGGAATAGAAATGTTACTAACATAACATCTTGAATAATGGCATATTCCAAACTATGAACAATTTTTCATGGGCATGTCACATGAATAGATTAGGAATGAAGTTATTGTTTTGTTAATATAGGTAGGCACCCTATGTAAGTTTTAATTTTTTTATTAATTCAAATGTTGGGAAGTTATGCAGAGAAGAAACATGAAAATTTTGCAAGAAAATAAGTTGAACTTTGAGAATCCTTACACTAGTCATAGATTTTAATGTCTCAAAAATTCATTATTAACTAAATTTAATATTCAAGGACAGGAGAAGTTGAAGATGATTCTATTTGTACTGTTTAATGAAACAAAATTAGTTTGCTAATAATAGTAATGTATGGTTTTCTAATGTTCTTAATGAGGGTCTGCATCCTTCAAGGTAGTTTTTGAAATGAGGCATAAAGGCCATACCCTCAATTATTATATTTTTGTATGTAAATAGTGTAATAATGGTTTGGTGTGTTGCCAATTCAATATTGATCAAGTCAGCTGAGATGCTCAAAGTGTAAATGCTTTTGCATCTAAAGTTTTCATGGAGGGTATGATAATTACTTCTTTAATTTGTTTTTTTTTCCACCGGCAATTTGTAATCAACTCAGGGCCTCTTCCCAATGGTAATGTACAATTTGATTTTTTCCTTATGCATTTTTTCATTGGATCGAGCTTCTTTCTCATTGTTATTTTTTTCCTCAACATTAGACTTTTTTTCAAAAATCCAATGGTTGATGAAAATTTTGTTTGCATGAGGTTACTCCATTTATTATGTTAATCTTTCCATGGTTATTTAACTCAAGAAGGATTCAAACAAGTGTCCAAAAATTTGGATTCTCTTATTTGTAAAAAACTTATTCATTTTTGTCATTTATATCATAGGCAATGTAAATAAGATTGAAAAAACAACCCTTGTGGCACTCAACCTTTCTTCAAATGCACTATCTCTTCATGTTACTCAACCTTTTGTTGGATAGTGTCGATATCACCATATTTAGTGATCTTGACACTATCCAAAAAAACGTTGAGCAACATAAAGAGATATTGCATTTGAAGAAAGGTTGAGCCTCAAGAGTTCTTGCTGAAATCTTATTTACATTGCTTGTGATATAAATGACAAAAATGAATTAGTATTTTACAGAGAAAAGAATATGTATTTCTGGACACTTGTTTGACTCCTTTTAGAGTAAAATAACCATGGAAAGATTAACATAATAAATGGAGTAACCTGATGCCAATAAAATTCTCATAAAATATTGGATTTTTGTAATTGTTATTTTTTTAATGGTACTGTACAACTGGTTTTTGTCCTGATGCATTTTTTCATTAGATTGGGCCTCTTTCTCATGGTTATTTTTTTCCTCATGATATTTTTTTCAATATGTTGGAGAATTTTCTGGGAGTGAAATTTCTATTTTTTCCGCATTTTAAATATAGTTGTTTTCACCAAAATATATGTTTTAAGAAAGCACAAAAAGACAAATTTGGAAATTTATATTTATGTAGAAAATTATTGTATGATCATATTACTAAAATGTTTCACTAAATTTTGGAAATGAAAAAAATTAATTGTATGAAAACTTTGCAGGTAAAATTTACACAAGGGACAACTAAAGGCTAGAATTCAAGATTAACATTGGAGAAGAAAAATGGAGGATAGATATCATCCTTACAATCATGGAGAATAAGTTGAAGGTTTGAATATCAATGTAGGAAATTAGGAGATAAAACCTAATGAGTACAAATAAAGTATTTAATCATTATAATTGGTAGAAATGATGATGAGCTTGAAGTTGGAGTTGTGAGCTATAACATTGATAACACAAAAATGCTACGGAATCAAGAGAAGAAAAATAAATTGAACACACAACTAATATAAAGCTTAAATCAGTTTTAGAGGCAAATGAAGAATGGATAAGGTTTGTCGCAAGAGGGGGAACATAAACCATATTAAAATCGGGGATCTCAAGGAAGCCAATATGCACTTAAGAAGTATTATTAAAGTTAGAGACATAACCACTCACCATATTATTCAATTAAAATGTCTCACATTTGAGGAATCAAAGAGTAGCTTGAAAGTGCATTTTTTAGCATTACATAGGTCACTTGCATCCTATACAGACAAGATTTTATGTGGTGGGCCTAAAACTCTTAATAAGACGCTCAAGAAGAAAAACTACTTGTATGATTAGAAATTGAGTGGAGTAGACTTCTAAAATAACCAAAAAAATAAAACAAAGAAGGGAATTAAACTTATTTTCATTAAAACTAATCCTACCACATTGTCAAAGTCAACCAATCTAGAATGGATTCAAGATGGAATAATATTTGGGAAAATGGGGAAGGCTTCCAGTCAAATGTTAGGGTTGTGAAGGGATAATTTGTATAGATAGTATCCTCATAATGAATAAAAAAATGAGGAATGTGCACAATAACCAAGAATCAACTAGAATGGAATATCCAGTGAGATGTAGCTAAGAAAATTTTCCTCAAGGCTACACATTTCCCAAATTAGAAATCATCCATGTTGCCAAGTGGTCTCTTCAATTAAAGCAATGTTGGTTTATTTCCTAAAACAGTAGATCATTATTTTGTTGCATCATATCAATATACAACCATGAATTTTGGGAAAACATTTATTTTAGTAATGCCCAATAATGCCATAAATTCAATTCCAAGAAATTGTTCATAAATTAATTATATTGTGAATGAGGAGAGGAATGGAGTGAAGTGCTATGAATGTACATTAAAAATTACCCTTACATTTATTAACTTAACACAATATATTTTTTTAGTTTTTGGCCATTAAATATAGAGTTCTTTAATTTCTTGAATAATCCCTGGTCTTGGCAATACAATTAGTGAACCAAGCCAACTAGTATTGACCAAATAGAGCCACTCATTTATCCTTGTCAGAAAAGAAGCCTTGAACTTAACTTGATAGAGAACACATTTTTAAATTAATTCCACGAAAGTGTCCATGTTTATGAGATGGATGGGCCATAGTCACATCATCTACATATCAACATTAGAGCAAGATTTCACATTGAAGGAGGAATAATCCATGCTAGAGGATTGAAGAAGGGAGGGTAATAATTGAAGGTTGAGTGTAACTTCCAGTAGGGTATTCTCTATGCGAATTCCATTTGTCATTATAATTTTCTAGAGTTTTCATTTTTATATCTTTTTTTAGTGTGACTACACATTAAACATGTGTTAGGGATTTTTCAATAGTTTAAAAGTGAACTAGGAAAATCACAATGTAAAATACAATACTTAATCAAGAACACATGCTTATAAATATGACACAATTATTTTACTTGGCAACTTGGACCCCATTAAAACTTGTTTTTGGTAAATAAAAGAAATTATTTATATTATTTAGAATTTACAAAGGATCACATCACATCATTGTAGAGACTAGACAATATTTCATCTATATTAGTGTTCCTATACCATAGTCTATATATACAACATTTGCCAAAAAAAATAGCAAATTTCTCGTCTATTGCTTGTAATTTGTAAACACTACAAAAAGAAACGTTGTTACTTATAAATAAGGGTGGTTGTTCATGTCCATTAGAATTCACCATGAATGCACGAGTATAGCAAGATTCTTAGATATGCATTGTAATAACACACAAGGAGGTTTCTCACTTTATTCCTCTCCAAAGACCCAAATAGGTTGTAATAATTTCCCTTGCTTGAGTGATAGTGAGTGAATTATTAATTAATTTATGGGGATATAACCCATCACTTTATATGGATTTTATATTTTGGGACGTAACCTTGGTTGTATATAGTGGTATTGCATCTAGAGGGTCTAAACTTGTGTTTGAACACATTATTTGGTGCAAACGTATTCATAAATATTCATGAATTTGTTTTTCATCATCATATAGATCAATTTATATGTCATTTTATATACATGCACATAATCAATATTCCTAAAAAATGGTTGATATTTATATGCCTTAGACTATTAAGTGCCACAAATAATAGTGAGATGTGCTTGAGTGTGAGTTGAGTAATCGCATTGTGGGAGAAATAATATGCATCCACTGTGTATATCAAAAGAAGAAAGGTGCATTGTAGAATGCATGTGGGGTCATAAGAGAGACATCTCGTCATTATGCTAGGGATATAAATATAAAGGGGTATAAAAAATGTTAATGAAAAATGGATACATACAATATCTAGTGAAAGTAGCGGTTTTTTTAATTGGGAAAATGTATTGGGTTAGTATTGGTAGGGGGGTAATTAAAGTTATTTTTAGAGGTATTCTCCAATATGTAGTTAAATTAAGGGTATTTTTTAGTATGACATGAACGCACATTCTATGTCAGAGGTTCATTGAGTGAATCACCTGTGGTTTGAACCTAGAAGCTCTAATACCACCCTGTGGTATAAAATAATACCCAAAGAGAACAAAATTTGCTCTAATACCACCCTGTAACTACCCCTCCCACATTTACCCTCTTTGACAAGCTCTCGAAGGTAAACATGAGGTGAGTGTCACTATGATATGACTCGACCTCCAAGTTCTAGTTTTGGAAGTTGGGCCTACAAATCGGTAGTAAAATAGCATCCCTCAAAGACTAAAATCACTCAAGATCCTATCAACCACCCCAAGTGATCAATCCCTGAGATGGAACGATTTTCACTAATTCTACTCCCCAACTACATCCATAACAATTCATGCATGTGGTTGGGCGGTTATAACTACACCCATAGGCTTGTATCCATGTAATTACGACCCAATTCCTCTATTTTGTGCATGCGGCCATGATATCTATGCCACTTTTTCAGGCTAGCCTTCATACCACTACTCATAAATTTCCAAAATCATGACAATGATGATAACAATGCTAAAAAATCAAATCTTGAGCATGATCTTGACCTAGACATGCCTAATTCAAGATATACATTTGTTCAAACATATATTAAACATATAGGCTACAGGACATGGATGCATATATGATAATAAACTTCTAAACATAATTTGAGAATCACCAAGAAGGCTCTATGCCCTATTAAGTTAGTTGCAACAACACTTGTTAGCCCATGCATTCATCAACCATCCAGTAACTTATCAAATCATGAACAAGATCCATAGCTATAGAACATCATAAAACTAGGCATATAACTAGCATATGACCATAATAGAATCTATGACAAATCAACTACAAGATCACCATAATAACCTGTACAAGTGCTCATTGATCACAATAGGAAAATAGATCATATTAAAATATTAAAATTATAACCAATTAAGGACTTAGATGTACCACCTAACCATAGATTTGGATGAACAAAATATCTCTTTTAGCCAATCACCCCCACACCATATTCCAAGCATGAATGTGGGATCATAAGGGTTAAAACAAAATGAAACCAACCAAAACTTCTAGAGGCCAAACCACCTCAAACTTCAAGCACAGTGCTCTCATATATACTATCTATAAATCACTAGCATCAACCATATAGGTCTCTACACAAGTTGACCAGGGCTCTAGGAACTAGTAATGCAACCCACAACCTACATGGAGCCCAAGCTGTTACAGGGCTCCAAAGATAACCCATATCAACCCATAGCCTCCATGGAAACTGAGTTGTTTCAGGGCTCTAGAGAATTTTTTCCAACCCCTAACTATAAGAAACCTGAGAACCAATTTAAAAAACAAATGGGGAACCCACTACATCATGGCTATCTAGAAAATGACAAGGCAAGGTTGAAACCACTGTCAATCCAGGAAGTTCTCCATGCTAGTGACTACACATAACCAAGGAACCACATGCATATACTATGCATCCAAAAACCAGCAAGGATATCACATGCAACCTGTTACCTGCAAAGTAATCCTATTGTATTTGTTGATCTAGCTTCCTCCTTGCGCTTCCCTGCTTTCCTTTGCTTTCCCTTTGTTTTCTTACTTGTCTTCTGCCTAATCCAAGTGAATGCTATAATGCTCCAAGAATACTATAAGTGTGCAAAAGTGTAAGAGAAAAATTTTAAACTGACAAAAGCCATCAACTATTTCTCTTATGCCTTTTTATTATTAACGTCTCATTTTCTTCATTTTCCTTTATTTTCCCTCTAATTTCCCTTGCATGCAAATTTGGGTCTCCTCACCTTATGTTTCTCATATTTTCCTTTATTTGCATAATTAAATGACAATAATTGCCTCTTTGCCTTTGCTAATGCCTTTGCCAATTTCCATAGCCATTATTAACACACAAGTGATGTTCACTATAATGTTTACCCACCATTCAGCTTGGAATATTTGTACCATGACCTTGGTATTATTTTATTTACATGGAAAAAAAACCAAGGTTTTTTACAATATTACTAGAAAATTGTTAAGAATTATGCTTGCATTGCAAGCCCACTCACATGTCTCTTAAGGAAAAATTCAATTAGTATGGAATAACAAGGATATATTTTCATTCTCATTCTTAAAGGATGTCACATATTCCACAAAAATATTGATAACACTTAATTTTGGTAGAACACTCATAGTGAAATGTGATGTTTAAATACAAGGAATTGTAGTATTGAAACAAGAAGGGAAACAATTGGGTTTTGAAAGTAAACAATTCAAGGGAAAATATAGGGAAATCTACAGATGAAAAATAAATGGAGGAAATTGTATATTTAACTAAAAAAAATGTGATAATATGTTATTGGGAGGGACTTTAAAGTCAAGATAGACCTTGATAGCCTAAAGTGCATTTTGGAGAAAATATTGTCATTATGAGAGATGTTAGGGTCCCGTGATTTGGCAAATTGGAAAGCCAAATGACAGGGTAACATCAAACCAACTTTGGAGCCCAAGGACCTAGCCTTCCTGGACTTAGAGAGAGCTCTCTCTATTTGTGCAAGGGATGCAGATTTTGTTTGCTTCTTATGTTTTTTATTTTAGGCTAGTTGTTAAGTAGGTTTTTTAGTTTGTTTTTAGGTTTTTGAGGGAGGAACTGATCAAAGACTAAATAGATAAAAATATTGTTAGATCAACTAGGCTATGGGGTTGAAAAGGTCGAGATAGCCTCAAATGGTGGACAAAGTATATTGAAGGGCCGATTTGGTTGAGGTAAAATATGGATTCTTTAGGTGGAGTGAAATGGGATGGACACTAGGTTTTGTGAAGGACAAAGACTTTTAAACATAAATAGTTTTACAGAAAACATCCATGTGGTAGGGCTAACCATTAATCACGATAAATGTAACTTCAAACTAATAGATGCATAAAATAAACATTCAAGCGATACATAGAAGTATATAACTCTCTAACTTTAGGAAAATCGTCATCGGACTTTGGGGAAAAACAATTGAGACAAACAAATAACTCAAGCTATGAAGAGGGAACTCCCAGACATCATATTTTGAGCTATGGGGCACTTTTAACTAAGATTGCAGAGTATATACGAAGGGCAAGATCGATACAAGACCTCTTTGGTTCAACTAGGACAATCAAACATTCAGAGAAAGGTTTCAGTAATGGGGTTTTGGTTAACTAAGGAGTAAAGAGGGCGTACCATAAATCATACTAATTAGCATACATAATAACCATTAATGCAACTGAGAACAAGTTCTTAGGGTATCAAAGAGCATTTAATAATTCATTTGACATAACTAAGAAAGAAGACAAACATAGAAGCTGTAATGAATCAGGAAATCTGAGGTGCCTCCATGGGCATGTCTCAAATATATTCTTTACTATCCTACAGAAAGCAAGAGAACATGAAAATATGTATGATAACTAAGGAAACATAACAGAGAAGGAACACTATACCATTTTACCAAGTCAAGGAATCCTACAGTAGTCCTCTTTCACTATCCAAAACATTCAAGAAACTATCCAATGCATGAGACAAAGTATTTCTTCCAAGATTTTATAACCATATGTTGCTCTATATCATCAATTTTAGCCTCATTTACAATAAAATCTCTTGGAATAAATAGGCCAAAGAGAAGGAAAACCTCCTAGAGCAACTAGCAAGCCCACTAGCCCATCACAAATATCTAATTTTTTCCTTGAGGCTTTGCAAAGCCCAAGGCACAAAATATCTATAAAAATATCTTAAAATGATAAAAAAAGAAATTAAATTGACTTTTCCCAACTGATAATGGCCAAAAAAGGCTAAACGCACATTTGGAAAAGCCACTTCAGAAAACTGCATTTTTCACAAAAATGCTTTAGAAATATAGCAGCAGAAAATTTCCTGTCTTGTGGGAAACTTTTAAAGGACCACCCGATGTCAAAACGAGGCCTGTGATAGCTCGTTGGAAAGCCCTAGATGTCTAGTTTCTGAAAATATTTGTTTTTCTCCAAACGGATCACTGGAAGTCTATGAAAAACTAACCTGAGTGGAAAAACCTAGAATTTAGCCCTTACTGATATGTGAGGCAGAGTGTTGAAAAAGTGACTGTTTTTCACCTCTTTGGGGGCTCAAAACATCTTCAATTGATCTGAAATTTTCTGAGTAGATGCCCCTGAATTTAATTCATCCAATGATACCACTTTTAACCTCTGGGGATGCTTCAAAAAAAAATGGCTAAGCCCATGATTTTCTGCAAATAAGCCCAAAAATGTCAAAAAACAAAAACTTGTCGATATATGCCCAATTTTGGCGAGAAAACCCCTCATGGGTTTTCAGAAGCATGTAGAGAAGAGGAGGAAAAAATTTCAAGCTTTGATGTGCCTTTTCCCACTTTTTCTACCGGGCACCTCTTTTGGGCCGCCTTGAGCTTTTCTTGTGTAACCTTCAATTTCCTTCGGGAAAACTGATTTAGCTTTTTGTAGTGCCCGGTCATTTTATTTTGAAGGCTTAAGTCTCTGTTAGCTCTTTCTAACTTATCCTCCAAGTGTTTATTTTCCCTCTCAAGCCATGCTTCTCTATTTTTTTCTATTTCTTGGGCGAGTAAAGAAGTAAGAGGAAAAGATCGGACAAGTGCTGCCTCTTCTTCTTTATGTTTCTCCAAAGCTCTTCTGAGACCCATAGTCCTAGGCCTCTTTCTCTTTGGATGTTCTTCTTCTTCAGTGTCATTTAATTCGCCCATAAGATCTTCCAACTTGACTTGTGCTTTGGAGGCTTCCCTTTGGTACTTGAAAGCCCAGGCCTCATAAACTGTCATGTGAACATTCATTTGTTTGTTTTGTGTTTGCAGAACATGTATGAGGTCCTTTGACCTCTCTAGATCAGCTCTTAGGTAATGAATTTGTGCCTCTCTGTTCAGTAAAAGAGTTTCAAGAATTTTAGCTTCATTATCCCCATCATCACTGTCTATCTGGATGATTTCAAACTCCCTTTCCTTTTCATGACTACTCTTCTCTTTTTCCTTCCCTTTGCATTTGATACGTTTCTTGGCCCTTGTCCTTCTTGGCACTTCGATGATAGGTTGCTTGGGCAACTTGCCTTTGCTTCGGAGCACCCTAGTAACATTGGGAGTTACTGCTGGAGTAGTCTTTTTCTTTGCAGATCTAGTGCTTCTAGGCTTTGTCACTTTCGGAGGAAGAGTCATGGCCCCTTGCTTAGGAGAGGTAGCTAGCACATGCTCTACTTGTTCTTTAACCTTGTTGCTTCCATCATCATCTTTGTCACTAATTTCCTCCTTTTGAAGATTTCCTTGTTTGTCTTTATCACTGATATGCTCATGGTCACTGATTTGGCCCTTTTTCTCTATGTTTCCCTCCTTAGAATGCTCACTGCCTAGTGTTTGATTTTCATTATCCTTGTTGGCTGGAGGGCTTTCTTGCTTTTCATCATAAGTGTTTTGACTACCACTTTGTATGCCTTCTTGAAGGCTTCCTTGTTCATTTTTGTCCCTGCTTTCTTCATGACTATTGGGCTCTATACCTTCACTATTTTGTGCCTCATTACCATCATGCTCACTGCTGTGTGGGCTGTCAACATGTTCCTCCTCATGACTGTTGTGCTCTGTATTAATTTGTTCAAGCTCTTCATCGTTTCCTTCTTGATGTTCACTGTTATGTTTAGATTCTTCATTTTTCTCTTCCTCATCACTAGCTTTTCCTTCACTTTGTCCTTCTTGATCACTGTTTTTCCCCTTCTCACTTTGCTCTTCTTCACTTTCAATTATAGGAGATTTTTTTTTTCTTAGGAGTGGATTTACTAGAAGAAGGAGAAACATGATGAGTGGATGGTGAGGGAGGCGCATGAGATGAAGAAGAAGTGGCGAAATCGGGATGTGAAATGAAAAAGTCCCAAGAAAATCCCTTTTTCTCAAGTTGATGGAGGATGATGATCTTGATAAGGGAATGATGAAATAGACAAGCTTGTTGTTGAGAGGAGGGCTTCTTTTGGATAGTAGAAGCCATCTTTTCAATGCTTCTATGGAGGAAAAAGGGTAGGTTTAGCAATTGAGTTCTTGTGAAGTGCATAAGAAGCCTGATATGGTAAGCATAAACCTGGGAAAACCTCCCTTCACATGTGAAATACTTCATGATGATTTTCATAAGAGGAGCATAGCTGGTCAACAAGTAGAAAAAAGGAAAAATAGTTGGGCAAGCATCTCGATGTTCTGGTTTTAAGAAGGGTTTGTAGTGATTCAAATCTAGGTATGTTTGATTGAACCATTTTTCTCAGATATATGGAATTTTGGTAGCTTTGGAGATAGCCCTAGGAGAGAGCTTGAAATCTAAACTTGCTAGATGAACTTGTTTCCCTTGCAGCCTTAAAGAAAACAAATGTGTCAAGGGAAAATGAATTTTCACCTCTTGAACCTTTTCATAAAATTCCAAAAATCCTACTTCATGAAAGTTAAAGAGCACTGAAGGAGATGCATTCACTTCCTGAGTTGAAAAAGGCTCATACCGTTTGTGATAACCACTCCTGCTATCTTGCTTAGGAGGAATTTTGCTTCTGAGATCCTTTGCTGACTTACCAAGGCAAACTTTCTAAGTGATCACTGAGATAAATCTCCAACCAACACCCTTTACTTTTTTTAAAAAATAATTATGTCCTTAGTTAGCCAACAAGTTTGTTTAAAAGAAACCAGCTCTTTTTTATTTTGACAAAATGAACTACTTTCCCTCAATTCACTGTTTTCTGTGGTTTTTTTATGCAAGAAAGAGGCTTCTTTGAAGTCATTGTTTCCTTTGGTGTCACTGTTTTTAAGAGACTAATTTAATACAAAGACTGTACCCTTTAGAAAAAACTGTGTTCTGCTTTTGAATAAACTTCCCTCCTTTGATGCTATTGTTTCTCTAAAAGAAAAGACAATCTTCTTATCACTGAGTAATAGGCCTTTCAGACAAAATCTGTTTTCCCTTAATGATCACTATTTTTCTTTGAGTTTATCAAACAAGTATGAGTTGAATGAAAATCATTTCACCCTTTCAGCATTGTTTTTTGAGTAAAGAGGTATTTGACAAGGTCTATTTGTGGATTTTGGAGACAAATCTCTTTTGACTTTAACACAGTTTATTTACCTCCAATCTTTGTTTTTATCCTTTGCAATATACAGCAAGAAGACCTCTTTTAATTTTGAAAGAAACCCTATCCTTTATCACTATTTGTCCTTTGAAAATTGTTTTAAACCATTCCTCTAACTCAAAATTCAGCTAGGAGGCGAAAATACCTTTGGAACAACGAATTTAAGGTTCCCTTTGGGCATTGGTTTAACGAGCAGGGCCACGTTCAGACCTGGTTGATCAGTTAGGCTCTGAACGTGTAAACGCGCTGCGCAGATGGCTTGTCAGGTCTGCTCTGGGCGCCGGGCACAGGCGCGTCGTGCAGTGCTATAGGCACGCTGCACTCCTTAATAAATTACACTGAGCCCTTCTTACAGGCGCGCCGATCGTTGTAACAGGCGCGCCGCACAACCTTAAGATTTCAAATGTTTTGAAAAAAATGTTCAAACCTCTTCTTTTCCTTGACTTGGTCCTGAAAAGTGATGAATGAACAATGGTCAAGCTCCTTTACACTTGAAAATCCCAAGTTTCCTTCACTTTGATTTAAAAAGACAAACTTCCCTTTTTCCTTTTGAAAGAAACTTTGAAAAGAGACTTTGTGCCTTTGTTTATTTTCAAAGGAAGCAATCCTAACAAACATTGATGTAGTTTCAAAATCATAATGAAAACCATGTCTGTTTATGAAGTGGAGGAAGGTTTTATCCTCTGACGAAAACATTCAAAATAAAGTAAAATAAAGGTAAAATAAAGTTTTATACCACCTTTTGACCCTCTGAATGAAATGATTTACTGTGTAAATATTTAGGGAGTTGACCTTCTGTTTCTTTGTGAAAGATGCCTATAAATAATGAAATTTTCACTCATTTTTATAATGTGCCTTCCATCATTTTGTGAAGAAATACATTGATGAAGTTTTTCCAAGACAACTGCCCTTTTTGAAGGAGGTCTTCATCAAATTGATATCTTAAGTGTTTATGAAGGAGATCTTGAACACCATACAACTCTATTCACCTCGAAATTTCCTTTGATACAGTGATGTGTTTTATATCCTCGAAGGCTATCTTAATACATGTAGCACTGTGTAATACCCTTTTTCATTCACACTATCTCTTTGTTTTCAGTTGTAGAAATTATTGTCAAACCCAGCTAGCTCTAACTTCTTGGCCATTTAGATGAGGTTGTCCTTAGCCCAAGTCTCACCCTTATATTATAGTTTGAAGGAGGCCTCTATAAACAGAAGAAACAGAGACTTTTTAACACCAGTATGCCATCCTTTTACTTGATATGAAATAGGTCTTCAACCTATGAACTCTCATTGATTTATCACTGATTTTCAACCCTGTCTTTCAAACAGAGAACTCACTCAAACACCATTTGAAACACTGCTGATGTATCTTTTGTTTCATCCCTGGGAAGGAGGTGGCCTATAATTTCTGAAGACACTTAAAACACCTTAACCCTCTGCTTTTAAATGAAGGAGGTTCTTATCATGTTCCCAACCATCTACTCTTGATTGGAGGAGGTTCTACCATGATGTCTTCTAACCATATAATTTTTAATGAAGGACGTTATCACTGTGCTTTCAACCCTCTGCTCTTTTAAAGGGGGAGTTTCTCACTATAGATATGTCATTTCATCTATTTCAAAACTGTATCACCTTTCTGCAAACCATGTGTCTCTGCTTGGTATTATGTCAAATAGGCAACAATTTGCTTTATGAGATATGTTCAGAGATATGTATTATGTGTAAAATATCCCTGTGAACCTTTAGAATAGAAACCATATGACTTGTATATGTAGAGTATTTGCTTGCTAGACATATTTGGCTGACCTCCCTTGACTGTGTTTGCAAAGGCATGTTGAAATTGCTTTTTGGAGGAGATGTTGAAACACTGCTGATTAGCATAACATCAGCCTTTTGCATTTATATGACTTGGAGGCTGCTCTCTGTTCTTTAGGCAACTTTGGCTTTCAAACCATACTTATTGGTAGCCCTTCACTTACTGCATTTCATTTGTTTTACTAATGGCAAACTAATTCAGCAGGAAAGACCTTTTTGACTTTGTCCTTTTTCTCTTTTGCACATTGATCATCATTACAATTACACCCCTGCAGAGATGTAAAAACATATGATTTTGAGCCTTGGAGAGCTCTTTTGGTGCTTCGAGGAGATTTGCGCCTGAGCGAAGCATACTTCATCAGATAGTGAACAACCTTATCTTTTCCTGATCTGAATCTTTGTGAATTTCTTCTGACATGAGACACAGTAACCTCTTACTGGTGTGCGACCTACGGATGAAACAAGACTTGTTTTGCTGAATAGGAACTAATTCATGGTTGAATGGTACTTGAATAGAGGCTTTTGGCTTAGGATATTTTTGCCAAGGAAAAGACTCCCTAAACACCACTATCTAACTTAGGGGAAATTTTGACATATTCTAAGTGTTTTCTTTGGTATGATTAGATTTTTCAAATGACAGATGAGCAAGGATAGGGTTGCAGACACTTTGTCAATAGTTGGATAATGAATGGCTTGAGGAATAAGGGTAAATGACAGTAGATAACTTTCAGCTATGACAGCTATGGATAGGATTATTTTGCTGAGACAATATAGGGCTTGACAACTAGGGTTTTTCTCATCGTAGGCTGACAAGAAGGGGTAGGAGGACAAAAATTGTTTTGGGGTGTTTTCTAGATGACAAATTGACATATTGAGATTAGATTCTAGAAAACTCTGCTAAGGAATCTAGTCATCAACAACAGGTGAAAAATATTGATGACTAACAAGAGAAACAAAAATGGGTAGTAAAAATGAAAATGTTTTCTTTTGAAATAATCTACAGAAAAGGAAAGGATAATGTAGTAGCATATGTTCTTTATAGAATGAAAGAAGACTCAATTTTATAGTCTAATATATCTAATAATTATATTTAGTTGGAATAATATAACCATGAATTGAAAAATGACAACAATACTTATGGAGGAATGTGTGTGAGAGATCATTTTATGTACTTTTCCTTGTTCTTCATTGTATGTACTTATGTAAAAAATATGTGTTTCTAGATAAACTCTATATTATTTCTATTGTTCAAATTTTATTGTCTTCTTTGCTTTTAAGCTTAACCTTCAACTATTTCTTAAGCTTTAGTTCAAAGAAAATCAGTGGCCATTTATCACCAATTATAGCAAAGCTCCATACGAAATTTAAGTTTGCAACAAAGCGTAGAACTAGGTAGATATGAATAGTTGAAATAAGGAAAGGTATGCTTTGAATTATTTTTAGCTGCAAAAATATTATTGTTAGGCAGAAATATTTTAAAAATTATCCCTTTTATCTGAAAATTGATGTGCTTTCTTCTTTTATTGAAAATGGTAGAGGAGGAATAGAACTATTACTAACATAACTTCTTGAACAGTGGCACATTCTAAACTATGAACAAGTTTTCATGGGCATGTCACATGAATAGGTTAGGAATGAAGTTATTGTTCTGTTTCTTATATGCTAATTTGGGCATCATTCCCAATGACCTGGTTAAATGGGAATCATCTCTAGGACCAATGACTAAGGATCTATCATTCCCTATCATTTCAATTTGCTACATGCCCTAAGGCAAGAACAAGACAAATCAAGCATGATTTTCATCAAGCAAAGGTTTCCAAGGTTTGAAGTTTATTATATAGCATATGGGAGCTCACCAACGCTACCTCTAAGGGGACTAAGTGTGTTTCATATGCAGGTAGCCCCATGCAAGGCTGCTCTACAAAGCACTTCCCGACATCTATGGGTGCGTTGGTCACATTGGGAGCGAAATTCTCATTGTTACGGAATCTTCACTTGGCCAGCGCCTTTTAGAAGAGTTCACATGTGTCAAGCTTCAAATCCAAGTATCCATTTGACATCTACATGAATGGGAACATGTCTTGCCTATTATTAGAAATTCATTCATTGCAAAACTACCTTCAGTTCCTCTATAAATTGAACACAGATCTGAGTTTTTGAGAAGGAATAATTTGAGTAGAGAAATGATGGAGGATTTTAAATTGAGAGTTAGATTTGTGTAACATCTGCTGGAGAGATTTATACTGTGATGGGGCTGAGGATCATTGCTGGAAGGGTCGCTTCTAATCAGTCATTTGGTTGTAACCTCTCCTTCTATCATCAATCAAGAATACAGCTTACGTCTCCCTATATGCATCTGTATTGGCTTTGATTTTCCATATTGCAAGATCTTAATTGATGTATATTGTTTATGCTTTACTGATTTAGCTAACTAACCTGAATAGACATTTGTATTATTGCTATCTTCTGTTGTTTTAGTGTTCTTTCTTGAAGGAAGCATTTTTCCTACAAACCGCTTGCATTTGAAGCTACAATGGAGGCGACAGAAGGAGCCATTTAGAAGCACTTGGATTAAAAGTAAGCCTCTAATACTTTCTGTGTGTCTGTTCTGAGTTAGGAAAGGTAGTAATATAGTCTTTAATCTGTTGTTCTAGATTGTCATTTGTCTAGGAAAGCATGTTCTATCTGTAATTCACAATTCTAGCCCAACAAATTGGCAACTCCATTGGGGAAAGGATTTTGCTTAGATCTAGGTGACTTAGCCTCTGATTTTCTTTGTTTATCCACCCAGTAGTTTTTACACACAAATATTAAACTTTTTCAAAGCCAAATTTTCAAAGATAGCGAGTTAGAAAGTAGTATTTTTCCTTATACATTGCACCCAACACACCCTTAAACAAGACACAGTGCTTTGCATAGCACTATCTCCCTTTCAAGCCTGCGTTGCAAAGCACTGTCTCCCTTTGGAGACTGCGTTGACTCCTGAAACCACCCAGATTCCTTTGAATTTTCTTTGGCAATTTGCTTCAGTTTGTTCTCTATTGTGTTTTGAAAATTTTGATCCTCATATTGACCAGTAACTCTATATACTTCTTCCTCCTTTGACTGAAAATTTGTTCAATTTTTTCTTAAAAAAAAATTCTTTATCATTGACAAGGTGATTTCAAAGTATTTTTTATGGTCACATTAAGAATCATTTGCTTTCGAAATAGGAAATTGTCCTAAAATCTTCATTTCCTTGATAGGAGAAATTGTTGTTGAAATCCTCATTTTTCCTTCAAAAGAGAAATTGTTGTTTGTATTCTTCATTTCTCTAAAGTAAAAGGCATTTGAATTATTGATTTAGTGCACCTAGTTTCTTTTATGCATTCATAACATTAAGGAAACTGAAAAGAAAAAATTGCATTTGCATGTCGGATTTTTTGTGTGTTTTGCAAAAAGGAACATTAGGAAATCTGCATTTAGTTTATGATCATTGATTTGTTTTTCTCTTTGATTTGTTTGCTCACAAATTATTTGCTCTCTTCCCTTAGTAGCTAGGTTTTTCATTGAAAAACTGAAAGTGAAAGATTGCTTATCATTTTTAGTTTCATTTTAGGAATTTTCCCATACATCATTGCGGTGAACCTTTGAAAGGAAAATTGTAAGCAAGATCAACATAAAATTAATCTCAATTTACCTAACAAATCATTGGAACCATAACGATAACATTTATAAGGTCTAGGCTAGAGACATGTTGCGGCGTCGTCAAACATAACAGTTGTTGTTAACTTGTCTGCGATACATTCCGAATGTGATACCTCACTCCACGTACGTAAGTATATCGTAGCTCATCCACATACTTTCGGGTATATCGGGCAGTGTTATAGTACGATAAGTATAAATGGGTGCTCTCACTATGCGGTTTCGCATCAGACAGTGCTAATACGGACTTGGGCCTACACGTTCCTTAGGGTATATTTTGGAGGAAAAATTTTAGGTTCTATCCATCCATAGTGAACCGAGTCGGCCACCTTGTAAATTGTGATACACCGAACAAACCATTCAGGGATATTGCCTGCCCATACTTCTTGGTTCACCAAGAGGTATTCTGCAGTTCACAGTTTCTTGGTAAACCCTTTTGCCTAGCATTACCCTTTTATTTTTTTATTTTTTTTTGGTTAAAATTAATCAGTAATCATGGAAGAACAAAATCCTTTCCCCCATCGTTCGTGTAGATTAACTTTAAAACCACCTTTACCACCAGAAGTTACTTCTGGTAGGCGAAGGTGATCACGATCTGTCGAATCAAGTACAATCCATACCTCTGGTGAAACATCATTTTCCAATAAACTAGAGTTAGCTCAAGTTTTTTCCACACATCCCAGTTCATCTACTGTTGTCGAAACGGAGTCTTCACAGCTTCCCGTGGTCACAATCCATCAAATCAATGAGACCATACCTCCTGGACCCAACGTTGTTCAACCACAAATTGATCTAGATCTTGTCTCTTATTTGCCAGAACATCTGAATCCTGAAGTCGAACAACCAGACGTTTTTCCTAACTTGGTCATCCCACAAAGTTTTGTAGCTATTGAATCTCCCATATCACACAGTCAACCACCTGAAATATACTTTGGGCCTGACGGTGAAATTCTTCCACCTGGTTTAATTGCGATTAAAGAAATCCCACAAGACACTACACCTTTAACTCCAACCCATTTTTGGGAGGAACTTTACCTGTACAAGTCTTTCTCTCAATCGACACCCTCTACTTTTGTTGATCTTCCTCCTTTTCAAATTCTTGTCGATTCAAAAGGGTATACATTTGGTCAAACAACCATATCTGAACCAACATCTTCGGTTGGGCCTGCTATTCCAATTACATCAGCTCCTGCCCTCACTACTCCATCGATGTCTACAACTTCACCAGAGTCATATTTTCATGGTGGCCCTATGGTCCCATCAGGTTACAAATTATCTGGAATTTTCTCTGGTGCATCTTCCAATCCATGGACTTTATCAATGTCATCTTCCAATATTTTAACTGGTAATCCTATCGTAAATACTAAATGACTTGATTCATTATACACATCATCAGGGCAATATCAAGCTGGTCTTTTTGGGTCTATTCCTTCAAGTACCATATCAACTGGACTCCCAGCATTTGGAGAGTAATATTTTCCATCTTATTATCCTCCTCATGCTGGGGGGCAACCTTTGGTCACCCAATATGACAGTAATTCGTCACTTTTTGGTCAATCTAATGTTGAAACGAATGTTTGTCAATGGCAACCCACTCTACCTATCCAACCACAAATGGTTGTACACTCGTATCAACCGGTTCAACTTGTTACACCCACTTCATTACCCCTTGTTAATACATCTATACCCTTGTTACAGAATCAAAATGTTGTACATCATCAACCTTATCAAGCGGGTCCTTCAACTCAATATCATCAAATGTTGGGTCCACGGACTCCAAATCCTTTGATTAATTTACAACAACCTGTATCAGGAATTATTTATTCACAAGCTGGTTTACCATTTTATGGGATGTCACAACTGCAACCGAGTTATACATATCAACCGAATCCAAGTCATGTTAATTTGGGTTATAACATTGGTGGACAGACCCCTTGGCAGCCACAGGTGCAAATGCCTCAAACCTCTTTTCAACAAGTATCATATCCAAGTTTTGGTCAACAAAATCCTCAAGCGTTTGCTATGCAAAACAAGCCCTATCTGGGTTACCAGCAACAGATTCCTTATGTTGGTGCTCAACGGTTTGTTTCTCAAGCAATTCCATCTTACCCTGGCTATGCTCAACTTGACCTTAATAGATAGTTTCCCTTTGTTGCAACTTTAGAGTTACCATATTTAAATCGGTTAACCAATGATCCAATCAACTATGCTCCTTGGTGGCCGGTGATACCTCAAAAATTACCCTCGAATATTCCTAAGTTCAATGGAAACCCTGGAGAAGATCCGTCGACTCATGTTATGACTTATCATTTATGGTGTTCATCAAATTCCTTGAATGATGATTTTGTTCGACTACGTCTTTTTCAATGTCCGCTCACAGGTCCGGCTGCAAAATGGTACATTGAATTACCTAGAGGTTCTTTTGATAATTTCACAGCCCTAGCTACTGTCTTTTTGACTCATTTCCAGTTACCCATCAGATATGAAACTGGAACAGAACTCTTGAATAATTTCAAACAGACTAATTATATTCACATTTTTGATCATATTCATGAGTGGCATCGTTGTCGACAAATGGTTAAGACATTTGTTTCGGATCATCTCCTTGCTGAATGGTTGATTATGTCCCTGTTACCATCTATAACTGAGGATGTGGCTAAGGGTGGCATCCTCGTAGAAGAGAAATTTATCTCTCATGCACAATATTTAGACTTGATTTACACTTAATCTGGCACGCTCTATGAAAAAATCTCTAATGCGCCGAGTTCTAATTTCAATGTTCCTCCTCAATTAAAGGACTCTCATGCCGGAGATGGCTTGATAGGCACTACAAACACACACCACACTACTGCATCTGATCCTGCTCCTACTTCTAAAATTAATGTCATGTCATTTGACAAAAGCAAAGGTGACAAGCAACCAGGAAGTAAGAAAAGGGAGATATCAAAGAAAAAGAAAACTTTTAACCCACAGGAAATATCATCTGGTCAACTGTCTGACCTCAAAAACCTCTTTATCCATGCATAATCTGTAATGAGGAACATTTTTTTAGGGATTGTCCTCACCGTGCTGAAGTCTCAAAAATCATCAAGACTTCTAATGCGTCAGCTGTGTTGACAAACCCATTTCCAAATCCAGACACAAATATGGTTGCTACGGATCCAGCTCCTAGTTCCCAAGTGTTAATGTTATCTATCACAAAACCTTCACCAAATATTTTGGTGTAGACACGAAATAAATATTATGGTAGTAAGGCCACTGATCAACCTACTACCTCGACAATGAATCCATCTACAGAATCAGTACCGCCTAATGCTATTCCTGAATTGACAATCAAGCCACCAAAGGGAGTAATTTATAAATCGACATATAATCCTTGAGAAAGAGCTACACAAAATTATAATATAGTTGAAGATTTGGCTCAATCCCCTTTAGCTATGTCTGCTCTTGAGGTATTACAAAATTTTCCCTCCCAAAAACAGCCTTTACTATCGGCTATTGGTGGAATTGATTCGACTGATTCTAATCTTGTCATCTTTAATCATACAGGCTATGTGCTGCAATTACCAGTAGAATTGGCATTCTCTAATACAGGTAAATGTTCTCAATAATCTTGTTCATCGCACTATTATTGATGAGGAAGCATCTACATACATTATGTCTCTAAACTGTTGGAAGTCACTTGGCTCGCCGCGTTTATCACAATCATCAACGACGTTGAAGGCATTTGATGGATGTACATATAAACCTTGTGGTATTCTTAATAACCTGCATGTTGAACTAGGGGGGAAAACAATGAATATGGATGTTGAGGTTGTTGACGGACCACTTGACTATAATATTTTACTTAGAAGGCCATGGGTATATGTGATGACTACTATTGTTTCTACATATTTTAGAATGATTTCCTTTCCACATCAAGGTACAATTACAGTCATAAATCAACTATCCTTCTTTGACTCTACTTCGCAGGTAACTGGAACCATTCTGTTCATTCACATACCCCAAATAGAACTTCAGAACATTGGTGTAGGACTCTTAAATTATTCCACTTTAATGGTAACCTTTGCATTACCGCCGCCAGGGATGTCAGCAGAAATTGCAAGCATAAAGACCTGCTACATGATCCCTTCCACTCTATCTAGCTTAAGGAAGAGTACAGGTGATTCTAATATTTCTACGTTGGATGAGTTTCTGCCGCCCAGCCCTATTGAGTTGGCATAGAAATCAATCTATCTGGCTTGGGTGGAAAATCTGAAATCAGCGTCGCCAAGTGTTTGGGTTGATCGTTCATTAGATTTTAGTACCCCATCTGATCCATTTTCCTCAACGTTCTTGACATATGAGAATATTTTGGAAGCTATGATGTCAAAAGGAGAACCATGGGAAGATTATCATCATCATTCCCATCTTCCTGATCATGAAGAAAATAATCTTGGTGAACTATATCACCCATCCATAAAAAAAAAAATTTCGAATTATTTTCCCATTAATGCAATCAATTCCGAGCGAAATATTTCAAATATCGAAGAAATGATTTCTATCGATATTTCAACCAAACCTGGTGTTGTAGAGAATATTCATGTCAGTGTATCTTGTTCTCCATTAGAACTCGAATCATATTGCTCTCTTTTTCGTGAATTTCATGACGTATTTTCTTGGTCTTACGAGGAAATTCCAAGCATAGCTACTAGTATAGTTGAACACACTATTAATATGTATCTTGATTTCAAACCGATGCATCAATGGCTTCATCCTGTTCATCTGAAGAAAGCTGTTTCCATCAAAACAGAAGTTGAAAAACTTTTGCGTGCTGGTTTCATTTACCTTGTTCCGCTAACTGAGTGGGTTTCCAATATCGTTCCTGTCATGAAAAAATAAGGAACAATTAGAGTGTGTGTCGATTATCTGGACGTTAATCATGCTTGTCCAAAATACAACTATCCTACTCCCTTTATCGACCAGATTATTGACGATTGTGTTGGATGTGAAATATTTCCGATCATGGATGGATTTTCCGGCTACAAGAAAATCAATATCCGCCCAGATGATCAACATAAGACAACATTTTTCTATCCCTGGGGCACATTTTCTTACAGGAAACTACCGTTTGGTTCAAAGAACGTTGGGGGAAATTTTCAGAGAGCATTGGATTATGCTTTCAATGACATCAAGCACATTTTTCAACCATATCTAGATGATTTACCAGTGCATTCACGAAATCGAATTGATCACCCGATGCATTTGAGAGCCATTTTCTTAAGCTGCCGACACTACAAAATACCCCTCAATACACATAAATGTTTGTCTTTTGTTGGTTATGGTCGTTTGCTTGGATTTGTAGTCTCAAAAAAAGGGATTCGAATCGACCCTTTGAAGGTTCAGGCCATTCTTGATTTTCCTGCGTTGTCAAACTTACTTCAGATACAGAAACTTCAAGGAAATTCTAACTTCCTAAGAAGGTTCATTCCAAATTATGCCGAAATGGCTAAAGGATTCACTCGATTATTGAAAAAGGGGGTTCCCTTCCATTGGGACCAAGTTGCACAAGCTTCTTTTGATGCTGTCAAGGACACTCTTGTCCGAGCGTCATTAATGTATCCTCCTAATTATCAAAGAGATTTTTCCTATATATCGTCGCGGCCGAAATGACCATTGCTATGGTATTGGTCCAATTCGAAGACGGAATTGAACATCCAATCTATTATTTGAGTCGTAATATCAATGATACGGAAGTTAAGTACTCATACGTAGAAAATTTTGCCTTGGTAGTTGTTCAAGTTGTCCAAATATTTCGCCATTATATCCTACTCCGAAAAACAAAAATAGTTTCGGATTGCAACCCCATGACTGACATCTTATCACGTGAATTATTGGGGGGGAAATATTCAAAATGGATTTTCATTTTGCAGGAATTTGATTTGGAATTTATCAAATCCAATTCAAAGAAGTCTTTAGTTCTGGTTGAGCTTCTCTGGGACCTTCCCTCTGATAGTACTCAAACTACGTCGGAACCATCAATTCCAGATGAGTCTCTATTTCTGATCAGATCATCTGATCCTTGGTATGGGGATTTCATCATTTATCTCCAAACCCAAAATTTTCGACCTAATACCTCTCACTCTGAATAGTGACGTATTTGATACCAAGCCAAATATTATCTGATCGTCAGCGATACACTTTATCGTCATGGTGTCGATACCATTTTAAGGAGGTGCCTCACTCATGAGGAGGCCGAAAAAGTGTTAAATTACTTTCATGTTGGGGCTTGTGATGGACACTTATCTAGATATGCTACCACGTAGAAGATACTCCGCGCCGGTTACTTTTGGCCTATTATTTGTCAATACTGCATCCTCGCGATCATAAGTTGTCGTGCATGCCATATTTTTTATCGTAAAATCCACAAACCGCCAGTGCCAATGCATCTTGTTGTCTTTGCTGGACCATTTACGAAATGGGGTATTGACTTCATGACCTGTAACCCTCCTTCCAGGGGGCATGGTCATATTATTTTCTCAGTCGACTATTTTACCAAATGGGCCGAAGCAATGCCTACATTCAACAACATAGGACAAACAGCTGCATTTTTTTCTTTAACCACGTTATTGCATGGTTTGGGGTCCCAGAGGCTATAGCTAGAGATCATGGGAAGAATTTTCGCAACCACATGATGTCTGAATTGACTGCCAAGTTAGGATTGTCACATGATAATTATACTCCTTATTATCCACAATCAAATGGACAAGTTGAAGCTATTAACAAAATTCTTAAACGAATGCTTCAACGAATCATAGGAGTTCATAACAGAAACTAGTATTTGATCCTGTACTTTTCCTTGTGGGCGTATCGAACCTCGATGAGAAATTCAACCGGATTTACTCCCTTTCAGTTGGTGTATGGTTTGAAAGCTATCTTACCAATCCAGTGTGAAATATCATCGTTAAAACTCGCAATAGACTTGTTACCTGACACCTTAGAAGAAGAAGTGCATCTCCTTAACCTCATCCATCTTGATGAAACGCATCGTGAAGCCCAATTGGCCAATGAAGCGCATAAGAGACGTATAAAGGCGCAATATGACAAAAATGTCCAGCCTCACATCTTCTCAGAGGGTGACTTGGTCCTTCTCTACGATCAAGAAGCTGATGTAATAGGTACAGGGAAATTTGAGTCGTTATGGCATGGCCACTATATTTTCAAAAGAGTTATTGCTAAGGGTGCCTATGATTTAGTTGATTACGATGAATTCCATTGGCGCATCCTAGAAATGGGTTGTATTTGAAACGTTACTATGCTCAATCATGAGCGTGGTAATTTTTTCTTTATATTGTATATATGTTGTTCAATTGCATTCACTATCTTAATTTGTTTTTAGAGTTTTCTTGACGTTAGTAATCCTCTTTACATTTCATCGCAGATATCTGAATCTTCAAAACCATTTTTTGGATATGTTGATGGTGCTAGTCATAGTACATAGAATCTATCGTCTACAGCATGGCCCATTTTCACTCCGAACGACGAGTTAGTGAGTTTTCAAGGGATTTGTATTGGTAGATCGACGAACAATCTTTCTGAGTATAGCACATTGATTGAACTTCTCTCTAATGCCATTTCATTTGGTATTAACCACATAATCATAAGGTTAGACTCACAACTTGTGGTATTACAACTTACTAGTGCTTATACTGTTAGAAATCCAACACTTCTTAGATTTTTCCTAAGAGTTTGACTTTTGGAAAGACATTTTGATTTTATTCAATATCAACACTGTTAGGCCTCTGTAATTTAGTAGAGTGGAAAGACTAAATGCTGCAGAGACTACATCAAAAACCACTTTTGGATTCTAGGATCTTGCCCTCCTGAATCCAGAGAGAATCTCTCTATAAGTGCAAATATTTGATTTATCTTTTAAGGTTTTAGTATGATATTAGGCTAGTTATTAAGAACAAGGGTTTTTGTTTGTTTGGTTGGTCGGGTAAGATCTTTAATTGGATGGAATATCACAAAATGAAAGAGTTTCAAAGGGTGAAGATGCAAGTATATTGAGAAGTGTTTAGCAGATAGGATTAGTGTGAAATAGCTTTAAACCATTGGGCAATGGAGTCACAAAAGGGTTTAATTGTGCAACAATTTCAAGAGTGGTCCAACGGGCAAGTCATCTATATCAAAAGATCCTTTATATTAAATGATGGAGTGGAATATTAAAAGTGTTGAGAAAGTGGAAAAAGCCAATAATTTCAACAAGGATTTATCAACTTTCCATACAAGAAAATCCTTTTTAAGCAACTTTTTGAAACCAACCAAAGGATAGGCTAACCATAGACTTCTTTGGAAAAGCTTGTTTTAAAGCTAACTTATCAGACAAAAATCCAGTAATCTCACTAGACTACTTTTAGAAAGGATGAAAACATATAAGAAAACAAAGTGTAGCTTAAGATCAAGCAAGATATCATTAAAATCCAGACCTGCTTTCAGCATACTCTTAGGGAAACTTTCAAACAACCTTTGAAGAAAGAACTAGAAGACAGGGCAAACCATAAACTTTTCTAGTTTAACTCTACTTAGCATGTAATGAAAATATCATTCAAGAACTTCCTTTCAAGTTTTGCACATCAAGACATGGACTAACCAACATTCCTTGATAATGTTTACACTTAAGTTAAGTCAGTCCCAAATATCACAATTAGCAGAAAACATATAGATAAAGCTTATCAGTGAGAGTAGGGTACTTCTAACAGTAACTCCTAGCTCTATGTTTGTTGTTCTTTATCAGAGAAAAGTGAACAAAATGGCATACATGAGAGGAAAATAATAACAGTAAGAGGTACTTCACCAATGATATAGACCAGGATCCCAAGAATCAGCTTGTATATTGATTGTCAATCCAGTTACAAACTACATGTCCAATGTTTCATCACAGCTTCAAACATCTCTTCTCAACCTATCTTCTTCAATAACTTAATAGAGCTTCAGAGCTTCAGAACTTATTTACATTCAACAATGATTTGATACAACAACTATTACATCAAAGTCGAACAACCAACCCTTTACAATGTGCTCCTCAAGGAGATTTTATAAGGAAATAAGGAAGTAAAAGAGTTTCTAGGGTTGAGTATCATTAATTCTATACTAAATGCAATTCCTAGCCTTGAAAACCATGCAAGGCATAAGGCAGGAATGCATTGAATTGCAACTCTGTTTCATTTATTCCATTTCTATTTTTTAGGCTTAGTGGACAAAAAGATTGACTTTAAGGCTCTTTTTATCTTTTACAATAACTTTACTAACAGTTTAAAATATATTCTTTGGTTCGAAATAACTGTTCAGCTGTCTTTAGGCAAATATCTTCTGACTGGGCAATAACTATGCCTTCTTTTGTTTTATTGAAGCTACAGGTGGCACTTTGGTAGATGGAGAGGATGAATGATCTCTGATGTGGCAGTGGAGACCTCTCTTACTAATATTTTTCTCTGTTTATCTTTTAAACACTTTTAATTTTCTTTAGGTATGTGTTTAGGCTTAATTAGCTTTGATCTTCGTCTTCAGGTCTTCATTCTTTAACATTGTCTTCATCTCTTTATTTGGTGGATTAAAACCCTGATCTTCAGGCTCTGGATTTAATCCCTTTATCGTTAATCTCTTCATTACTGATACACTTTGTTTGTTTTATTTCACTGACACAAATGGTTTTATGCAATTGGAGGGTTTCTTTTAAATGGATCGATAATCATTATCTATCGACCAAGACTGTGGAATTTGAGAACTCCTTAGATCCCTTCCTTTACTGAAGGTCTTGGAATCATCATTCCTGGCCTTCGCGTTATCTTTATAACTATGGTAAAACTCCATAGAACCTGCACAAAACAAACAAAAATCATAGAAATCCTGCGAAAAATAGGTTTAAAACTGCTTTGGAGGTTTGGGTGTGATGGTGAATAGGAGTCGTTGGATTAGGACAATCAACGGTCGAGATTTCTTGATGAAATATTTCGGGGGAAAGTTAGGTGGGGTATGAGATGGGGGTGAGATTAAATCAGGACCATCCGATCTCAGAGATCGACGGCTAGGATTAAAAACCAAAGTGACATTTGTGGAGGGCGGCGGTAAGGCAGAAAACCAGAAATCGTTTTCGCAAAATAAAATGGGGGGTAGGCAGTATTGCCTGAAAAAATGTGATACGATACATCATCTAACACTTGTCCCTCCGAATACTGCCCATTTCGCAAAAATTTTTGGCATTAACGTTTAGGCGCAAAAATTTTGCGAAATGCAACGTAAGCCGTCGGATCAGAGGCACTAGATCCAACGGCACAGAAAGAATGCGATATTGAAAGGTGCGCGGAGGAGGAATGAAGTGGGGCCCCACGATGACGTATGGTTTTTTGTCGCGTAGCGGGAAAGTGTTGGGTTAAAGCATAAGGATCAGATTTATTTTCGTTCGTTAGATCTGATGATCGAGAGGCAAGGATGTAAAAGGAAAATGGATGGGAGGTATACAGGCGGGTGAATGAGCGGAAAGATGGGGGCCTGATGGCCGTTGATCTGCAGAGATCAACGGTCCAGATTCGTTTTTAATCGAAATGTCGGGGATGGGAAAATAACTAAGAATAAAGGTTTGGAAAAGGGTTTTTAGGCCTTTTAGCACCCGATTGCGGGGCTTTAGGACGTATGGAGGAAGGGGCTAAAGGAAATAAGCCTTCGGGGGCTTAAATACTTTATAGTGCAGAAAACTAATTTTTAGGCCAAAAAACAGGGTTTTTAAGGCTAAGTAATGGTTCTGATAGATAAGATAAGTATTTTTAAACCAAATGAAAGGGGAACATAAGGTTTAAAAAGGGTCTTGGGATGGTTTAGAAGTCAAATGAAGGTATTTTTGATGGATTTTATTGAAGGAGATGAGGGTGAAAAATGGAATCCTTTGTGAGTGAAAAGGGAAGTGAAAATGATGGAAAATGGAGCCTCTTTGAACAGTTTTTTCCCTTAGTAAACTTCAGGTACTTTAGGATTAACAATGAAACAATAGTGAAGATTAAATCAAAGGATAATTATCATAATAAGACTTCAAGAACTCACAATTTGGACATGAAGTTGTTTCTTGAAGGCCTAAAAAACGATTTAGCCACCATTTGGTATGAAAAATTTTTATAGGTGGCTAACAATGGCTCCACATGGGGATGGAATCTTCTTGAAGGTGTCAAGAACCTCAGCTATTGATCTCTGGCTTTTTAGTAAACCAGTGCCTTCATCCATTGGGAAACAACTTTCTTTTCTTTTAGCTAACCTTTCTTTGATCGGACAATCTTTGAAACAATCTGAAACAATGGAATTCTATCAAAACAACATCTCTACCTACTCATTCCTAATGATTCTAACATTTTTTCTTCAGAAGGTGCACTTGGACTTGCAAACATTTTTATCAATCATTTTATTCTTTTATTGAAACATAAAACTAGTCTAAGCCTACTCTTATTTCCCCATGAGCTTAGATTAATCAGTTGAACTCATAAGTTTCTGTCAGGATTAGACTGTCTGATAGATCTTTATTCTCTAAATTCTAAAACAGGAAATTTAAAAGCAGCCAAGCCAGGATTAAGCAGTCTAACTTGCTGTGGTCTAGGGCATAAAAACAAGTTGCACATAGACTAAAATTTGCAGAAAAGTAAAACAAAATTGTCAAGGCTTAAGATCTAAAAATTAAAACATCCTTCATCATTTCTTCAACTTTGATTCTAGGCTTGTTTGAGTTTTTTTTCTTTGTCATTTGGTTCAAGTTTTGAGCATATTGGAACCAGTTTGTTTTCTATCTTTGGCTCAAGATTTAATCTAATTAGAGCCTGTTAGAAAATTATATATTATGGAGCAATGCAACACATAAAATATGCGGAAAAATACAAGCACACAAAACACATAAAACCAGAGAGGCACAGATATACGTGGTTCACCCAATTTGGGCTACGTCCACCCAGAACAGCCAGTCCTTCCTTTCTATTATCCAGCAAAAATGAAGAGACAAAACCTATAGCAGATCCGCTGTAATATCCTCTATTCTCTCTCACAGTCTCCCTCTCTATTTCTCGCTCTGAGAATACACACACGATACATAGCCGCAATACAATACCCTCATATATACAAGGGGGTTTCCTTCTAGGGAAAAAAACCCTAATCTAAACATAGCTTCTACCTTTAGATCATTTGCCTAATGAACGGCCCAGATTGACTAGAAATTACTATACTTTTACAAGGAAATTTTACATCTGTTTTTAGCTTCGGGGGCGCTGCCCCCGAAAACCCCCACCAGGGGGGGGCTCCGAAAAGCGCTGCCGCCCCCCTTGGACCCCCCATGGCAGCGATTAATTACGGGCGGCGCTGCCGCCCCTTTTAAGGTACAGGGTTCCAATGCTGTGATAAAAAGTAAACAAGATAATCAGGCTCCACACCCAACAATCTCCCACTTGGAGACTAATTGTAGCAGCTCCACCGCTGCTTCATTTGCTGGACAATCACTCCTCTTTGGACCTGGCTATTTCTCATCTTCATCATCATCCTTGAAGACCAATTGAAACTGAGCATGTTCTCAGTTTCTCCCTGGTTACAACTTTTGTTAGCATATCTGCAGGATTCTGGCTAGTGTGTATCTTTTCCAGCTTCAACTCTCCATCTTCCAATACTGACCGTATGAAATGGTACTTGAGATGTATGTGTTTAGTCCTGGAATGAAATGCTGAGTTTTTTGCAAGATGAATAGCACTTTGGCTATCACTGTATAGTGTGCCCATATCATGCTTCTTACCCGTTGCACTATACAACAACCCTCCCTTTTACTTAAATTTTAGAAATAAAATTTAAGTAATAGGGTCCCTTTCTTTTTAGAAATAAAACACTTAGAAATAAAATTCATTGTTTTGTTGCACTATACAACAACCCTCCCTTTTTCTAAATTTTAGAAATAAAATTTAGAAATAGGGTCCCTTTCTCTTTAGAAATAAAACACTTAGGAATAAGATTCATTGTTTTGAAATTTCATATTCAATATTCAAAAAACTTATGGTCCGATCTAATATACAAGGCTTTATCATAAAAAACAAATCAAAGTTAAAAGCTCAATCGCAATCGGAGAATCGGAGATAACACTCAAAAGAAATATCATATGCCCATTTCAAATCTTCCGATGCGATTAGTCCAATCGGAAGATTCTAATCGCTAAGAGTTTAAAACAATTAAAATAAAGCTTCCGATGTGATGCGGTCAATCGCAATCGATCAATCGGGACAATCTTTAAAAAACTCTTTACGCTTAGTTGAAATTCCCCGATCCGATGTACATTTGAGAATAAGCACTTTTAAAAGAAAATCGAACATTTGTTTAAAAAATATGGTAGACCCCACCATCAGAGATCGGAAAGATCTGCAATCGCAATCGATCAATCGGGATAAACGTATTGTGATACTCATTTGCCATTAGAAAACTTCCGATGCGATTCATCTATTTTGCATACGAAGATTTTTGTTGAATATATTAATATATCACAAGCGCCAAATCTTTATTAGTACGAAAGGCATTCAATAACGAGATCGAATGAATATGGTTTGTGATTTGGTTAAATATAAATTAGTGACCCAAAAGGAGCATTCATATGAATGAATGAAAACCATAAATTCATAAATCATTAGTTTGAATGACTTGTTGAGCCTGTTGAGAGTTTATTGTCTTGCGAGCCAAGAAGACAAGATCTTTCATTCACATGAGGACAAAGAGGAAAGCGTGCTTGAGCGTAGAAATGTCAAAAGAGGGAGAAGAAATAGGCTGTTCTACCCGGTGAAGTTTGTCTAACTCCTAGTCTCAAAGAAAAAGCCCATAAAGCTAAGGCTAGTCACAGATACATCATGCCAAGGTCTTGGAAAAATGGCATGGGACACAGTCTACAACCTGTTGGAAAAATTAGACCCCAAGGTTACAGTGGAGAAGGCATCAGTTCCAGACGAGGATAGCTCGGATTCCGACTCTGACATCAATGAAAGAACACTTGCAAATTCATTTCTGCATCGAATTGCAGCCAGAGCAAGCATCATGCCTTACTATGATGTAGTTCGATGGATTATTGACATTGTAAAGATAAAAGATAGAATGTTTATTTCAGCATCCGGAGTGCCTTTCGGCTCATTTAAAGCAGAAGACTTGAAAGCAATGTATCATCTTCCAGACCCACAGAAGGTGTATAACAAGGAATTTATCAAAGAATTTGTTGATGATAACAAAGTCCAATCCGACCCTATCAGAAATTGGAGGAAAAACCCAGAGAAGCACCGAAATGAAGCATCCGGTATGTATTCTGTAGATTCTCTTCTACCTCCATATTCCTATGCAGCTGCCATGATGTGTAGGTTATTTGGCAATGATAATTCAGCTAGGTTTTCTATACAAATGGTCCCATTAATCCTAGCAGCTGTGAATTTCGACATTATGGATTGGGCTGTTATTCTTTCTGATAGAATAGCCAATAGGATCCTTGAGTACAGACAAGAAAAAGATGCTGGAAATTCTACCCCCTTTTTCTTTTGTGCCTATATTCTTGATGTTATTTGTTTCAATTCCGAATTTCCCTTATTTGGATGGAAATGGACTCCCAATAACCCCCTTCCAATCCATATTTATCATAAATTGCTTTGGAAGATTCATTTCCAAGATAATGTATATAGAATCTGTCATGGCTTCCTCATTCCCGTTTTCCAAACCAATTTTAATCGCTTTCCCCCTAGGATTTCTGATAAAGCTAAAGCCGACCTGTCTGCAATCGGAGATTGGTTTGGGGAGGAAAAATTTACTTACATCAGGGTTTTTGGTAGTATAGTGGAGCCGCATGTTCTTCCGCTTTTTGTTCCAGACAAACTTCTCGCTCAGGAAGTTTCTTATCAATTGACAATTGAAGGTATATCCAGGTCTTTGAACAACAGTAAGAAGAAAATGTGGCCTCAATTCCCACTCAATTGTGGTCATTTCACTCTAAATGATTTCAAGCATGCAGAAAAGGAAGTTTTCAAGATAAGAGGTTGTAAATTTGCAACCATTCTTGGAAGACAGTATGATCCAAAAAAGATAGCATTTGATGTCACTGCTTCAGTTTCAATTGCTCGTTTTGAGCATGAACCAGATATGTTCGATGATTTGTTTATTTCATTAGATAATTTTCCTCAGATTTTTGACTTGATCAAGTCTACATTTCAACAGGAGGAAATAAATAAATTTCTCTTATTTAGAAGCCAGAGATTTTTGAGAGTACCTCTGGATCAGCTGAGGACTCAAATACAAAAATCAGAGACAGAAGGTACATCCGGCCAAACGCTAGTAGAAACATCTACCAGCAAAATCATTACACAATCGGCTGTCAACCAACCGATTGTACATTCTCAAAAAGTGGTCACTATTGACAAACCTGATGCCCCAAAAGGGAATACTGCTCAAATGATAGACAAATGCACAAATATCAATGATGAGGTGCATAATCAAAAGGATGGATCAGATGACAAAAGCACCAAGCAGAGCATAGATAAAGAGAAAGAAAAAGAAATAACTAAGGAGATTACGGTTTCCACTAATCTTGATATTTCTTCTCGGCTATTAAATCAATATGATCAGTTTGCTCAACAGCTTGGATTGCAGGATAAAGGTTCAGAACAAATAGAGCAGGAGGTTGAAATCATTCCTGAACATCCTACAGGTCATATTGTATTAAAATGTGAGGAAATCCCCCCTTTGGATGTATTCTACAGCCCTAAACATAAGGCTGTTGTCAAGAGATAAAGAAAGAAAAGAAAAGCAGAACAGGGCATATTCTCTACTCCATCAGAGGAGTTTATGAATATTGTTTATAAGAACAGTGAAATGAATCCATTTAGAAGACCTTCTGAAATTGTCCGGGTATACGAGGGCTTATAGTCTTTATACTTGAGTTGATAAAGTTGTGAAGTTTCCTTCAATAACAGGAAAATCATTAGCTTCCCTTTGGAAGAAAAAGCTAAGGAGAATCAGCTGCTGATCAGCCAATTGCAGCAACAACTACAGGATCAGATATTCAGGTCTAAAGAATTGGAGAAACAGCTGGCTGAAGAAAAGAAGAAGGTCGATGAAAAGCTTTTAAGCAAACAAAAGCAGCTAAATGAAGAAATTTTTAAGTTGCAGAGTCTGTTACAAAATGAGGAAAAGGCAAAAATGACTCAAGAAAAGGAATTCCAAGCAACTTTGGATAAGTTTAAATATTATCCAAAGTTAAATGAATTCAAATCGGAAGCCCTTGAAGCTAATAAATTATTGACTCAGCAGTTAATCGAATTTTGCTCAAAACTGTCACAAGCAGAACCCTTTTGTGAGATTACTTCATCTTTGATCCAAACTATCATAGCTCTTAGACAAGAAATAGATGATGCCGATGAAAAGATTTCTGAGTTTCTCACCTGGCAGGATACAGAAAAGGGAAAAGAAGCAAATCTTCCTAGGATAGAGGAAAAACACAAAGAAATCCTGTTTACAGAATGGGAACATCAATTAATGAAATCTGAGAGAGCAATATCAAGAGCCAGAAATATAATGAACAATCTCACGCAATTCATAAATGACAGCCTATATTCAATTAATCTCATTTCAGACTGTGTTCCTGGCAGTTTGCCAAAGATAAAAGAAACTGAAGACAGATGGAGAGAAGAAATGGAAAGGAAAAGTCAACAAATCGGCAGACTTCAAACTATATCCTGGGATAGTATGTGGACTCATGTGATCAAGCCAAACAATCAACAGACAACTATCAAAATTCTATCAAACGCTATCGATTGTCTAATTCCAGAATTTTCTGATGCCACCTATGCTGGACAGTTGCATACTGAGATGAGTCATCCACCAAGACTCCGAGATATGTTGAACATTTGCAACTTGACTTCATCAAGCGAAGGAGAAAAACAATGAATCAGTTTTATTCAAAATAGCATTTCAGTTTTAATTTGATAGATTGTAGCAGTAGTATTAGGATTTTGTTATGTAATTTATTATTTAAATCCCTCTCACGCATTTAGAGAAGGATCGGAAGTTGTAATATTTTTGGGATTTGGAGCTAACATTTCTGTACTTCATTCCTTATTATATTTATATGAAAGATCACATCTGGTGACTTTTGTGCTCAAATTATCTTTGAAGTGTTGCATTTTTGTGCCTTTGGATTTAATTTTACATCGGAGTTACTAGATCAGAGTATCACATTTCATTTGACAGTCTTCAAGATGAATGAGGTATTTCTATCTGTTCACTGTTGATTTTCTCTGTTATATGGTATTCGTTTGAAGAATTTGCTATCATTTATATATTTTGTTTTCATAACGTTTCATTTTATATATCATTTCTGAGTATAATTGAAATGTTATCTTTTATAAGCATATATAAATGGTATACATGATGAATGCAATATGCTAATATAACTCTGTTTAATTTCTTAAACAGAGTTATCTTTATTCGTTTCTGCACATTTCAATTTAATCAATAATACATTTTCATGGTTATTATTAGATTGAAACAATCTTAAGTTGTATTCACATATAATTACCCGGGTTAGTGTTAGGATTTCTTTATCAGTATTTAGCTTAGATTAGAAAGTTTTATTTCTGTTAATTTAGTCCCATTTTCATCCATCCAATTCAATCCATTTAGTTATAAGGAAACTGGTCCTTTAAATCCAGTCGGAGCCACCATCCCAAACGGAAAAGGAGCTGTCTTAAGGTCCCGACCGGGTGGTTTTCCCCCAATGTTGTTGCAGCGATTTTCGAGGCTTCAACATTTTTGGCGCTAGAAGGAGGGCATCCTACTGTGAATGGCAAGCAAACCCAAATCTACAAACCATTCTAAGAGTAATTCTCCCTCCGCATCACCTCGTACTTCCAAATTGTCTGCTGATTCCTCAGCATCCAAGCAAGAAGAAGAGGTATCCACTATCACTACTCAAACTCACCATACTTCAGAACAATTAAGTCTTGAATCTCCTGAAGTTCAGTCTCTCATCCAGAAACTTCAGAGCTTCTCGATTTCACCACGGAAATCTGAGCTATCTCAAAGCAGTGAGACTTCGCAATTCAATCTACCTCACCCTCTTACTAGACTTCAGAGTGAAAAGCTCGGTATTGAACCTACTGAATTTCCTTTACCTAAAAGGAAAAAGGCAAAGAAAAATACTGAAGATTCTGACAGTGAAGCACTTTCATCCACATCTTCCATCTCATCTTCCCCAGTGCGAATTCAACCATCCACTCCCTCATTACATATCGTTGTTCATCAGGAATTGGGAACTTCAACATCTCAACCTGTTCACTCCTCAATATCAATTCCTTCCCAGACATCTGGAATCTCAACAACAGTATCATCCACCACTGGTATTACAATGGCAGATCCATGGACCAGACCTGGTGCAGTCAACATGCCCGCACCATTACATGCATTACCAGATACTCCTGAAAAATAGCTACCCAAGTTTAATCCAGAAAATGGAACCCAAGCTGAGGAACATATCAATAACTTCATGTTAGCAGTTAATTTGAAGGGAGTAACAGAGCAAGATGTCGTTGTTAGGCTTTTTCCTTATACGTTGCAAGGATCAGCAGGATCCTGGTATTTTTCCCTGCCTTCTGATTCTATTACCAGTTGGGACATTTGCCAAGAACAGTTTCTCACTAAGTATGGAGACGATAGATCTTTAGCTACACTAATAAATGATCTCTCCAATATTAGGATAGAGCATAGGGAACCCATTAAAGAATTTAATGCTCGTTTCAATAAACTTTTGAATAAAATCCCAACGACTTCCAAACCAAGTGAACAAATCAGAAGTGAGTGGTATATTACTGCCCTACCTGCCAATATAGCTATTTTTGTAGACAGGGCCACAAAACCAACACTTGCTCAAAACATGAAAGAAGCACTTGCTGTGGAAAAACGTATTAATGCTCTAGAAAAGAAAGCGGCTCTTGAGGAAAGAAAAACCAAAAAAGTCTCATTCAAAGAAGACTCAAAGAAGAAAATCTCAAAAGATCCATATGATATGGAAGGTCTCCAAAAGGTTCTCAAGACTATGTCAAATGAAATGATTGAAATTAAGAAACAAGTAGCTGAAACTTCAACCAAGAGGCCCTTCAAGAATTATAAGAAAACCGAATCAAAACCACCAAATATCGTATCTTATGCAGAATCAGATCAAGAAGAGGAAGAAGAGGAAACAATCTCATCAATTGATAATGAAGAGGAAATTGTTGAATGTCATGGCATGTGGGATTTCATACTGCCCAACTCCGATACAGATAATGATGAAGAAGCTTTACCTGTCTCTACTAGGAGTAAAGGTACTCCCGAACCTGTTCAGACAACTTCAAAGAAATGGAGTGCAGGTGCTGCTACAACAAAAGAAAAAGTACCTACAAAGAAATCACCCGCAGCAGTTCCCCAAAACCCACCTTCAACTTCAAATACTCTTCCAACATCCAAAACATTAGTAGTGTCTGATTCAATGGATTACAATATTGTTGATGATATGAAGAAAACTAAGGCAAACATAACTATGTTTGAACTTAGCAAATTAAAACATCAGCAGAAATTGCTTCTCAAAGAATTGAATGCTGTTCCCTGTTCACCTCTTCCCAGTGCTAAAGCTGCAAATGATTCTGGTCAACCACCTTCTGGTATGATAGAAGCTATTGATTCAGTCCTGATTGGGGATAGATCAAATTCTCACACTCCACCCTTCCTTTTGACTTTTGAGATCTACAACAGAAACCTACACAATTGTTTGATTGACTCAGGGGCATCATCCAATATAATGCCAGCTTCAGTTTGTTCTAAGCTGAACATAGAACCCCAAAAGTCTTCCATACACATTGTACAGTTAGACAGAAGCAAGGTCCAGGTTTTAGGAGAGATTAACTCCGTAACTATCAGGTTAGCAGCTGATCCACGGGTAGTTCAACGAATTGATATCTTAATAGCTGATATACCTGAATTTTATGGGTTGATTTTAAGTAGAGATTGGTCTGAAAAGCTCCACAGATATATTTCTACCGATTGGTCTCACATGTGGTTACCTTATGGAGGAAAGCCAAATCAGATAAAAATCAATCGAGAGAAACACATGACCCATACTGTAACAGATTTTGAACAGGAAAATCAACCAATTGCATTTAATAACAACATCTTGGGAAATTATTCATCAGATTCATTTTTTGGAAATCTCACTGCCCAACCATCCCCTTTCTCACTAAACAGTTTAACATCACAGATTGAAAACTATTCACAAACTGATAGGTCAAGATGTTTTAGTGATACTGGGGAAATTGTAAATAATCTTGTTAATACTTCTTTATTTTGGTCTTTATATTTTGATGGGTCTAAATCTAACGAAGGTTCAGGAGCAGGGTGTATCTTGGTTAGCCCGCAAGGTGAAAAGACAATGCTGTCCTGTAGGTTAGAATTTGAATGCACGAACAATACAGCTGAGTATGAAGCTCTAGTCCAAAGTTTGTATAAAGCAATTGGCCTTAAAGTGCAATATTTGAAAGTATTCGGCGATTCTGAAATTATTGTCAAACAGGTGAGAAATACAATTCACTGTCTTTCAAATCACCTCAAACATTATCAATCGTTGGTTCAAGAACTCACCACACACTTTTCTGCATTCAATATTTCTTCCATCCCTAGGTCTCAAAATTCAGCAGCAGACTTGCTAGCCAATGTTGCTTCCAGACTCATACCTTCTGAAGATTTTAGCCCAGATAGATTTTCAATAGAATTACTTTTTAGACCATCTGTCCCAGACAATGTTACAAATTGGAGAGTTTTTACCATGATCAAGATATCTTGAACTTCATGACTTCTGAGAAATCATATGATGATCAAATTATTGATGAAGAAGAGCATGATTTACAAATTTCTTCAAAAAGTAATGAAAATCCCATTCCGAAATCTGTTGTTAGATTGGAGGACTTGTATGATATTAAAGACAGATTCAAGAAATTCACTAATACCAAGCTTCAAAGTTCTACTTTGAAATTTGAATTAGTGAATCTTGGTTCTGATTCAAAACCTCAAAATGTTAATTTAGGACTTAATTTAACATCAGAGGAAAGGGATGCCTTCATTAAACTATTAAGCAAGTACAAAAATGTCTTCGCTTGGAATTATGATGATTTAAAAACATATGATACTTCAATTATTCAGCACACAATTCCAATGCTTCCTGATGTCAAACATGTTCAACAGAAGCTAAGGAAAGTTCATCCAAATCTTGAAGATCAAATCAAATCAGAACTTAATAAACTTTTGAAAGCCAAAATCATTTTTCCTGTCAGGCATTCCAATTGGGTTTCCAATATGGTACCTGTAAGGAAGAAAAATGGTGATATAAGAATGTGTATTGATTTCAGAAATTTAAACAAGGCATCTTTGAAAGACAATTTCCCATTGCCAACCATGGAGCAGATACTCCAAAAAGTAGCTGGTTCTGAAATTATGTCCTTTCTTGATGGATTCTCAGGCTATAATCAAGTCTTAGTTCATCCAGATGACAAATTGAAAACAACTTTCAGAACGAAATGGGGAACTTATGCTTATCAAAAAATGCCTTTTGGATTAATAAATGCAGGAGCAACTTTCCAAAGAGCCATGGACATAGCATTTAAAGGTCTGATCAATAAATCAGTTGTTATTTATCTCGATGATATAACAGTATTCTCAAAAAACAGAACCAATCATCTACATGATCTAAAACAAATATTTGAAAGATGTAGAAGGTTTGGTATTTCATTAAATCCGAAAAAATCTTTCTTTGCTTTGGATGAAGGAAAACTTTTAGGATTTGTTGTGTCAAAAGATGGTATATACATTGATCCAGACAGAGTTAAAGAGATCTCTGATATTTCTTTACCTCATAACAAAAAATCCATGCAATCATTTCTTAGACAGATCAATTTTGTAAAAAGATTCATTCCTGATTTTTCTTTAATTGTTTTACCTATGCAAAATATGATCAAGAAGAATTCAGTATTTAAATGGGGGCATAAAGAGAAAGAAGCCTTTGAGTTAATCAAACAGGCAATCATTAATGCACCAGCATTAAGTACTCCGGATTTTTCTAAAGATTTTATTTTGTATACTTTAGCCACAGAGACATCTTATGCAGTTGTTTTAACACAACTCAATGATCAGAAAATTGAAGCACCAATTTCATTCTTCAGTTCAAATCTGCAAGGAGCTGAACTGAATTATTCCGATGTTGAAAAACAAGCCTTTGCTGTGTTCAAATAAATCAAGCATTTTAGACCTTTTCTCTTAAAAACTCATACAAAAATCATTGTCCCATTCTCTGCAGTGAGGCAATTATTAATTCAGAGAGAAGTAGGAGAAAAACGAGCTAACTGGGTAACAGCCCTACAAGAATATGATGTTGATATTAAACCAGCTAAGATTGTTAGAGGACAAGGTTTTTGCAGATTATTAGCAGGATCTCATAACATACGAGAGAATGATCATTCAAATCAAGATATTCAAGTAAATCAGATAAGTGTTACGGATTCTGAGTCTCAGTATTCTGATCTCATCTATTACTTAAAAAATGGGTATGCTCCTTCTAATCTCAGTTATAAGAAAAAACGTGCTTTAAGATTAAAAGTTGTTAAATATGAGATCATTGATAATGTGTTGTTTAGAAAAAATTATGATTCAATTTTGTTGAGATGTCTAGAAAAGACTGAGGCTGAAAAGGTTTTGCAGGAGTTGCATGATGGACCAGCAGGAGGTCATTTTGGAGGTGACACCACAGCTCACAAAATAATTTGTGCTGGCTATTATTGGCCTACCCTTTTTAAAGATACACATGAATATGTAAGAAAGTGCAGAATCTGCCAAACTGCAAGTGGAAGGCAAAGGAAACCAGCTTTTCCTTTGCAACCAGTAAATATTGAGCAACCATTTGAACAATGGGGACTTGACATTATTGGTGAGATAGTACCTCATTCTTCCAAGCGGCACAAGTACATTCTTACTGCAACCGATTATTTTACAAAGTGGGTAGAGGCAATCCCTTTGAAGGTAGCCAATTCTGATGCAATTATTGATTTCATAGATCAATTTATCATAACCAGGTTTGGTGTACCTCAAGCTCTTGTCTTTGATAATGCATCTTATTTCTCAGGAAACAGTTTAATAGAATTTGCAGTTAAGAGAGGTTTTAAACTCAAATATTCAGCAAATTATTACCCACAAGGTAATGGATTAGTTGAATCCACTAATAAAAATCTCATCAAGATTATTAAAAGGACTATCGATCAAAATCAAAAGAATTGGCATAAATCTTTAATCTTTGCATTATGGGCTGATCGTATTATAGAGAAAGCTTCAATCGGAACTTCACCTTTTAATTTAGTTTATGGAAAAGAAGTTGTGATACCATCAAATTTAACTCTTCCATCATTAGCCCTGGTACAATTTATTGAAGAAAATCCTTCTTCATCCGTTCAATTGAGGTATGATCAAATCCTTAAACTAGAAGAAGAGAGAGAGAAAGCTAGAATTGTTCATGAAAAACATCAACAACTTGTGAAATCTTCTTTTGATGCAAGTTCTACCGGCTCAAAAAATTTGTCAATTGGTGATCTTGTTCTAAAATGGGATAAGGCACATAAAGAAAAAGGTAAACATACCAAATTTCAAAAGATGTGGCTTGGACCATTTCAGATCGTTGAAAAGATAGGCTCAAATACATTCATGCTCCAAGATCTAACAGGTAAGAGAGAATCTCTTCCTGTAAATGGGCTTATCTTAAAGAAATTCTTCTCATAAGAAGGTAACCCCTTCTTAAATTGTACATATTCCTTTTTGCAAAAGTCTTTTATTGTTTTTATAAATAAAGGTTGTTAATAAGTCTCTAATTGACTGTTTACCTGATAGAAAATTCTTAAGGAAAATATTATAAATATTTATCTTTGTGTAAATAAGAATTTTTAAAAGAAATGATTATATTCCCTTGATAGTTTTAAATAAGATGTTAAACTTTGAAAGATTATACCAATTATTTGCATAATCTTTTTGGAAAAAATTGAGGAAAATGTAAATCATTACAAGTTTATTAAGCAGAGAGAAGTTATCTATAAAAGTAAAGATTATTCAAGTCTTGGTACTCAAAAAACTCGGAAAATTGTCATCCATTGATTCTTAAGGATAAGACTAGTTCACCCCATTCATTTAGGTTGTGATTTTTTAGAATATAATTCTAAGAAATTATTGAAAACATTTTTAAGAGATAAGAGGTCTCATCATGAGCCGACTTACCATATTCATAAGAAATAATAAAGCTGACATTATCAATACTGCCTATCAAAACAGGGTAATGGCTTATTAATATAAGACAAGGGGTCTCATCACGAGCCAGCTTGTTCAGTTTTAATTATAACTATTGAATGGCATTGTTAACAACTGGCTACCAAACCAGAACAATGGCTCTTAAAAAAGAAATAAAAAAAAAAAATAAAAGACAAAAACATGAGATAACATATCTTATGAATTTATCTTTTAAAAAGTCATAATCTTAGTTGAATGGGACAATGAACAGTTAATGGTTAAAAGGTAACCCTGTCGAGACTATGAACGTTTGCGGGCAGCAGAGGCAATGCCTATGACAATAGAGTATATTATCAAAACCAAACTTGAAGAAATCCACTTACTTCATTATTAATACCAATCAAAGCTTAAGACAACTCAAAATGTTTTTATTCTCAAGAAACTAGAAAGAGATTGTTAATAATTTTTATTCTTTTTCACAAGTTAGATTTTATTTTTGATTATCTTAGGATAATTTTTATTTACCTTTAAATATCTTTACTTACTTAAGATATAGTATTTATTCTATTTTTCAGAGATAACTGGTTCTTTCAAGTGAATCGCCAATTGTTGTACTATACAACAACCCTCCCTTTTTCTATATTTTAGAAATAAAATTTAGAAATAGGGTCCCTTTCTTTTTAGAAATAAAACATTTAGGAATAAAATTCATTGTTTTGAAATTTCATATTCAACATTCAAAAAAAACTTATAGTCCGATCTAATATAAAAGGCATTATCATAAAAACAAATCAAAGTTAAAAGCTCAATCGCAATCGGAGAATCGGAAAAAACACTCAAAAGAAATATCATATGCCCATTTCAAATCTTCCGATGCGATTAGTCCAATTGGAAGATTCTAAATCGCTAAGAGTTTAAAACAATTAAATAAAGCTTCCGATGCGATGCGGTCAATCGCAATCGATCAATCGGGACAATCTTTAAAAAACTCTTTACGCTTAGTTGAAATTCCCCGATCCGATGTACATTTGAGAATAAGCACTTTTAAAAGAAAATCGAACATTTGTTTAAAAAATATGGTAGACCCCACCATCAGAGATCGAAAAGATCTGCAATCGCAATCGATCAATCGGGATAAACGTATTGTGATACTCATTTGCCATTCGAAAACTTCCGATGCGATTCATCTATTTTGCATACGAAGATTTTTGTTGAATATATTAATATATCACAAGCGCCAAATCTTTATTGGTACGAAAGGCATTCAATAACGAATCAAATGAATATGGTTTGTGATTTGGTTTTAAATACTTAAGTGTGACCCAAAAGGAGCATTTACGCAACAAATGAATGAAAACCATAAATTCATAAATCATTCCGTTTGAATGACTTGTTGAGCACGACTGAGAGTTTATTGTCTTGCAGAGCCAAAGAACCAAGTTCTTTCATTCACAGACAAAGAGAAGCGGTAGCAGACGTAGAAATGTCAAAAAGAGGGAGAAGAAATAAGACTGTTCTACCAGTGAAGTTTGCCGAGACTCCTACAGTCTCAAAAGAAAAGCCCATAAAGCTAAGGCTAGTCACAGATACATCATGCCAAGGTCTTGGAAAAATGACATGGGACACAGTCTACAACCTGTTGGAAAAATTAGACCCCAAGGTTACAGTGGAGAAGGCATCAGTTCCAGACGAAGATAGCTCGGATTCCGAATCTGACATCAATGAAAGAACACTTGCAAATTCATTTCTACATCGAATTGCAGCCAGAGCAAGCATCATGCCTTACTATGATGTAGTTCGATGGATTATTGACAGTGTAAAGATAAAAGATAGAATGTTTATTTCAGCATCCGGAGTGCCTTTCGGCTCATTTAAAGAAGAAGACTTGAAAGCAATGTATCATCTTCCAGACCCACAGAAGGTGTATAACAAGGAATTTATCAAAGAATTTGCTGATGATAACAAAGTCCAATCCGACCCTATCAGAAATTGGAGGAAAAACCCAGAGAAGCACCGAAATGAAGCATCCGGTATGTATTCTATAGATTCTCTTCTACCTCCATATTCCTATGCAGCTGCCATGATGTGTAGGTTATTTGGCAATGATAATTCAGCTAGGTTTTCTATACAAATGGTCCCATTAATCCTAGCAGCTGTGAATTCCGACATTATGGATTGGGCTGTTATTCTTTCTGATAGAATGGCCAATAGGATCCTTGAGTACAGACAAGAAAAAGATGTTGGAAATTCTACCCCCTTTTTCTTTTGTGCCTATATTCTTGATGCTATTTGTTTCAATTCCGAATTTCCCTTATTTGGATGGAAATGGACTCCCAATAACCCCCTTCCAATCCATATTTATCATAAATTGCTTTGGAAGATTCATTTCCAATATAATGTATATAGAATCTGTCATGGCTTCCTCATTCCCGTTTTCCAAACCATTTTTAATCGCTTTCCCCCTAGGATTTCTGATAAAGCTAAAGCCGACCTGTCTGCAATCGGAGATTGGTTTGGGGAGGAAAAATTTACTTACATCAGGGTTTTTGGTAGTATAATGGAGCCGCATGTTCTTCCGCTTTTTGTTCCAGACAAACTTCTCGCTCAAGAAGTTTCTTATCAATTGACAATTGAAGGTATATCCAGGTCTTTGAACAACAGTAAGAAGAAAATGTGGCCTCAATTCCCACTCAATTGTGGTCATTTCACTCTAAATGATTTCAAGCATGCAGAAAAGGAGTTTTCAAGATAAGAGGTTGTAAATTTGCAACCATTCCTGGAAGACAGTATGATCCAAAAAAGATAGCATTTGATGTCACTGCTTCAGTTTCAATTGCTCGTTTTGAGCATGAACCAGATATGTTCGATGATTTGTTTATTTCATTAGATAGTTTTCCTCAGATTTTTGACTTGATCAAGTCTACATTTCAACAGGAGGAAATAAATAAATTTCTCTTATTTAGAAGCCAGAGATTGTTGAGAGTACCTCTAGACCAGCTGAGAACTCAAATCCAAAAATCAGAGACAGAAGGTACATCCGGCCAAATGCTAATAGAAACATCTACCAGCAAAATCATTACACAATTGGCTGTCAACCAGCCGATTGTACATTCTCAAAAAGTGGTCACTATTGACAAACCTGATGCCCCAAAGGGGAATACTGCTCAAATGACAGACAAATGCACAAATATCAATGATGAGGTGCATAATCAAAAGGGGATGGATCGAGATGACAAAAAAAGCACCAAACGAGCATAGATAAAGAGAAGAAAAAGAAATAACGAGAAGGAGATTACGGTTTCCATAATCTTGATATTTCTTCTCAAATATGCATCGATATGATCAGTTTGCTCAACAGCTTGGATTGCAGGATAAAGGTTCAGAACAAATAGAGCAGGAGGTTGAAATCATTCCTGAACATCCTACAGGTCATATTGTATTAAAATGTGAAGAAATCCCTCCTTTGGATGTATTCTACGGCCCTAAACATAAGGCTGTTGTCAAGAGACAAAGAAAGAAAAGAAAAGCAGAACAGGGCATATTCTCTACTCCATCAGAGGAGTTTATGAATATTGTTTATAAGAGCAGTGAAATGAATCCATTTGAAGACCTTACGAAATTGTCACAATATACAGGAGCCTATAGTGCTGCAACAGTTGATAAAGTTGTAGAAGTTTCTCAACTAATAACTCAGAGAGATCTTCACATAACTTCACTGGAAGAAAAAGCTAAGGAGAATCAGCAGCTGATCAGCCAATTGCAGCAACAACTACAGGATCAGATATTCAGGTCTAAAGAATTGGAGAAACAGCTGGCTGAAGAAAAGAAGAAGGTCGATGAAAAGCTTTTAAGCAAACAAAAGCAGTTAAATGAAGAAATTTTTAAGTTGCAGAGTCTGTTACAAAATGAGGAAAAGGCAAAAATGACTCAAGAAAAGGAATTCCAAGCAACTTTGGATAAGTTTAAAGATTATCCAAAGTTAAATGAATTCAAATCGGAAGCCCTTGAAGTTAATAAATTATTGACTCAGCAGTTAATTGAATTTTTCTCAAAACTGTCACAAGCAGAACCCTTTTGTGAGATTACTTCATCTTTGATCCAAACTATCATAACTCTTAGACAAGAAATAGATGATGCCGATGAAAAGATTTCTGCGTTTCTCAACTGGCAGGATACAGAAAAGGGAAAAGAAGCAAATCTTCCTAGGATAGAGGAAAAACACAAAGAAATCTTGTTTACAGAATGGGAACATCAATTAATGAAAGCTGATAGAGCAATATCAAGGGCTAGAAATATGATGAATAATCTCACGCAATTCATAAATGACAGCTTATATTCAATCAATCTCATTTCAGATTGTGTTCCTGGAAGTTTGCCAAAAATAAAAGAAACTGAAGACAGGTGGAGAGATGAAATGGAAAGGAAAAGTCAACAAATCGGAAAACTTCAAACGATATCCTGGGATAGTATGTGGACTCATTTGATCAAGCCAAACAATCAACAGACAGCTATCAAACTTCTATCAAACGCTGTCGATTGTCTAATTCGAGAATTTTCTGATGCCACCTATGCTGGACAGTTGCATTCTGAGATGAGTCATCCACCAAGACTCCGAGATATGTTGAACATTTGCAACTTGGCTTCATCAAGCGAGGGAAAAAAACAATGAATCAGTTTCATTCAAGATAGCATTTTAGTTTTAATTTGATAGATTGTAGCAGTAGTATTAGGATTTTGTTATGTAATTTATTATTTAAATCCCTCTCATGCATTTAGAGAAGGATCGGAAGTTGTAATATTTTTGAGGATTTGGAGCTAACATTTCTGTACTTCATTCCTTATTATATTTCTATGAAAGATCACATCTGGTGATTTTTGTGCTCAAATTATCTTTGAAGTGTTGCATTTTTGTGCCTTTGGAGTTAATTTTACATCGGAGTTACTAGATCAGAGTATCATACTTCGTTTGACAGTCTGCAATATGAATGAGGTATTTTTATCTGTTCATTGTTAATTGTCTATGTTATATGGTATTCGTTTGAAGAATTTGCTATCATTTATATATTTGATTTTCATAATATTTCCTCTTTATATTATCATTTATGAGTATAATTGGAATATTATCATTTATATACATATATGAATGGTATATGATGATGAATGCAATATGCTAATATAACTCTGTTTAATTTATTAAACAGAGTTATCTTTATTCGTTTCTGCACATTTCAATTTAATTAATAATACATTTTCATGGTTATTATTAGATTGAAACAATCCTAAGTTGTATTCACATATTATTACCGGGGTTAAAATTAGAATTTCTTTATCAGCATTTAGTTTAGATTAGATAGTTTTATTATTCTGTCAATTTAGTCCCATTTTCACCCATTCAATTCAATCCACTTAGTTATAAGGAAACTGGTCCTTTAAATCCAGTCGGAGCCACCATCCCAAACGGAAAAGGAGCTGTCTTAAGGTCCCGACCGGGTGGTTTTCCCCCAATGTTTGAAGCCGAGATTTTCTAGGCTTCAACATACCTAATTCACCCATAAGCCTTTGTAACCAAATCATTTATTTACTAGCCTCTGTAGCAGCAACATACTCTGCTTCTGTTGTTGAAAGTGCAACAACACTTTGGATTTTGAAACCCAACTGACAGTTGTTCCACCTACAGTAAATACATATCCTGTAGTGCTCCTCCTGTTATCTCTGTCACCTGCCATATCTGCATCAACATATCCCTGTAGAGCAATGTTTGAACCACCAAAGCATAATGCTTGATTTGTGGTACCTCTCAAATATCTCAGAATCCATTTTACTGCCATCCAATGTTCTTTTCCTGGATTGTTCATGTACCTGCTTACAAATCCCACTGCATGTGCAATATCAGGCCTTGTGCAGACCATTGCATACATTAAGCTTCCAACTGCTGATGCATATGGAACTTTAGACATATAATCCATGTCTTCTGGGGTCTTTGGGCACATCTCCTTACTAAGTTTGAAATGGCTAGCAAAAGGTGTACTAACTGGTTTTGCATTCTTCATGTTAAATCTTTTCAACACCTTTTCTATGTACTCATTCTGAGACAGTGTTAACTTGCGATTTTTCCTATCTCTAGTTATCCTCATACCAAGGATTTGTTTTGCAGCTCCCAAATCCTTCATTGCAAATGAATTTGCCAATTTTCTTTTGAGCACATTTATTTCCTGCATGTTAGATCCTGCAACAAGCATGTCATCTACATACAATAGCAATATAATATAGCTGCCATCATTTTTCCTTTTTAGATAAACACAATGATCAGAGTGACATCTAGTATAACCTTGTTCAGACATAAACTTGTCAATTTTTAGATACCACTACGTTGGAGCCTATTTTAAGCCATACAAGCTCTTCTTTAACCTGCACACCAATTTTTCTTTCCCTTTTACCTCATATCCTTCTAGTTGCTGCATGTATATCTCTTCCTCCAAATATCCATGGAGAAATGTTGTCTTTACATCTAACTGTTCAAGATGTAAATCTTCCGCTGCTACAAGACTTAAGATAGTTCTGATTGAATTCATCTTAACAACGGGAGAAAATATTTCATCAAAATCAATACCTTTCTTTTGTGCAAACCCCTTCACCACAAGTCTAGCTTTGTACCTCTGTTTTCCTCCATCTTCTTCCTTCAGCTTGTAAACCCATTTATTCTGCAATGTAGTTTTACCTGCAGGCAACCTGACTAAGTCCCAAGTCTGGTTATGCATTAAGGAGTCCATCTCTTCTTCCATGGCTAGCTCCCACTTCTTCATGCTTTCAACCTGCATTGCTTCTTCATAACATTCAAGTTCACCAGAATCAGTCAACAATAAATAATATAATGAAGGAGAGTATCGTTCAGGGGGTCTACTTATCCTGGTAGATCTTCTAACACCACTTTCAGGTGTTTGAGGTGCCTGTTGCTATTGTGGTGGTTGTTGTTGTTGTGGTTGTTGATTATTATTATTTTCAGGCACCTTTACTTTTTCAGTTATCTCATCAAGAACCATGTATTCCTTTCTTTCTTTTTCCTGTTTCTTTTCCTGCAGTTGATTCTTATACAAGACCTTTTCATTGAATAATACGTCTCTGCTCCTAATGATTTTGTGATTTTCATAATCATATAAGTGATAACCAAAATCATTAGCACCATATCCAATAAAGGTACATTTCTTTGATTTTGCCTCAAGCTTTGTTCTGTTATCTTTATTAATATGGACAAAGGCCTCACAACCAAAAGGCTTTAAAAAAGAGTAGTTTACTTTTTTACCTGTCCATGCTTCCTCTGGAATACCACCATCCAAGGAACTTGAAGGCCCTTTGTTTATTAGATAAACAGCAGTATCTACAGCATCTGCCCAAAATTGTAAAGGCAATCCTGCATGCAATCTCATGCACCTTTCATGCTCCATGATTGTTCTGTTCATCCTTTCTGACACACCATTTTCTTGTGGTGTTCTTGGAACTGTCTTCTCTCTACGAATTCCATGCTCTGAACAGTACCTATCAAAATCTTTGCTGCAATACTCACCTCCATTGTCTGATCTGAGACACTTCAACTTCTTTCCTGTCTCAATCTCAACCGAAGCTTTCCATTTCTTGAAAGTATCAAATACATCAGATTTATTTTGAATACAATAAATCCATGTTTTTATAGTTGCATCATCAATAAAAGTAACATAATAACGAGAGCCACCGAGAGAAGATACCTGAGCAAGTCTCCATACATCTGTATGCACAAGCTCCAATTTTTCACTCTTCTTTTCTTTCCCAACTCTGAGAAATCTGACTCTCTTCTGTTTTCCATAAATGCAATTCTCATAGAAATCCAAATCAACATTCTTTAAACCTGGCAACAAATTTCTTGAGTGAATAATTTTCATCCCCTTCTCACTCATGTGTCCGAGCCTATGATGCCATAATGTTGCATCTGCTCCTTTGGAAGTTAAAGCATTAACAGAGTTAGAAATACCTTTGCATAAATGCAATGTACCAACCTTTTCACCTTTTGCTATTACCAGTGTTCCTTTGGTGACCTTCCAAGTTTTATCTGTGAAAGTTGTCACACAACCTTCACTGCCTAACTACCCTGTTGAAATCAGATTTTTCTTTAGATCTGGAACATGCCTTACCTCCTTTAATAGCCATTGGTTTCCATTTTGTTGTTTTACAAGAACTTTACCCATTCCAACAATTTTACAGGGTTTATCATCACCCAAACGAACTTGTCCAAAATCTCCTTGAACATAGTCATGAAAATATTTCTTATCAAGTGTGGCATGGAATGAAGCCCCTGAATCTACAACCCAAGATTCAGTAACATTTTCGAAAGAAAGAATCAAAGAATCTTGTAACACATCACCTGTCACATTTTCTTCATGATTGTTTTCTTGCTGTGTGTCTCCTTCTTTTCCCTTCCGAGATCTACAGTCTTTCTGTAGGTGTCCTTTCTTTCCGCAATTCTAGCACACTATTCCTGATCTGGACTTGGATCTGCCTTTCCTTGATTTACTGTGATATCCTGAGCTCTTTCCTCTTTCCATTCTTCTTCCCCTAGACTCTGCACTCAAAGCATTACCCGATGTCTCACCGGAGCTTTTCCGTCGCATTTCCTCGCTAAGGATAGCACCCACAACATCATCAAACTTTAAAGTACTAGATCCAGAGACAAATTTACTAATGGCCATAACTAAACCATTCCAGCTCTCTGGCAATGAGCACAAGAATAACAGAGCTCTAACTTCATCATCAAAGTTTACCCCTATAGAATTTAACTGACTGGTAACTGTATTAAATTCATTTAAATGTTCTGCAACAGATCCACCTTCCGACATCTTCATATTAAATAGTCGTTTCATAAGAAATACCTTGTTTGAGGCCAAGGGTTTTTCATATAGTTTCGCCAACGTCTGCATCAAACCCACTGTTGTTGTTTCCTTCAAAATATTGAAGGTGACTGACGCCGCAAGATACAACCATACTATTCCAAGTGCCTTTCTATCAAGAATGTTCCATTCCGCGTCTTTCATGGCTGTTGGCTTCTTTTTTTTTCCGCTCGATGGTAGGTATAGATCCTTCTGATACATATAATCTTCCATATGCATCTTCCATAGTGGGAAGTTTTGGCTAATTAAATTTCTCGACCCTAAACTTACCATCGTCGCCATTTCTCCTCGAACTAGGAACCTTCTTTCTGAGGTTTATCGGCCAAATATGAATATCTACCCATTACGGTTGTTGAAAATTAAATATTATGGAGCAATGCAACACATAAAATATGCGGAAAAATACAAGTACACAAACACATAAAACAGAGGAGAGCCCATGATTATCCGTGGTTCACCAGGGTTGGGCTACGTCCACCCCCGAACGACCAGTCCTTCCTTTCTATTATCCGGCAAAGCTGAAGAGACAAAACCTACGGCGAATCCGTTGTAATATATCCTCGATTTATATATGCAGTCTCCCTCTCTGTTTCTTGCTCAGGAATACACAATCAATTCACGGCCACGATACAATGCCCTCATATATACAGGGGGTTGCCTTCTAGGGAAAAAAACCCTAATCTAAACATAACTTCTACAGTCAGATCATTTGCCTAATGAACGGCCCAGATTGACTAGAAATTACTATACTTTTACAAGGCAATTTTACATTTGTTTTTAGCTTCGAGGGCGCTACCCTCGAAAACCCCCACCAGGGGGGGGCTCCGAAAAGCGTTGCCGCCCCCCCTGGACCCCCCACGGCAATGATTAATTACGGGTGGCGTTTCCGCCCCTTTTAAGGTACAGGGGTCCAATGCTGTGATACAAAGTAAACAAGATAATCAGGCTCCACACCCAAAAATCTCCCACTTGGAGACTGATTGTAGCAACTCCACCGCTACTTCATTTGCTGGACAATCACTCCTCTTTGGACCTGGTTGTTTCTCATCTTCATCATCATCCTTGAAGACCAATTGAAACTGAGCATGTTCTCAATTTCTCCCTGGTTACAACCTTTTTTAGCATATTTGCAGGATTCTGGCTAGTGTGTATCTTTTCTAGCTTCAACTCTCCATCTTCCAATACTGACCGTATGAAATGGTACTTGAGATGTATGTGTTTAGTCCTGGAATGAAATGCCAAGTTCTTTGCAAGATGAATATCACTTTGGCTATCACTGTATAGTGTGCCCATATCATGCTTCTTACCCAATTCATCCATAAACCTTTGTAACCAAATCATTTCTTTACTAGCCTCTGTAGCAGCAACATACTCTGCTTCTGTTGTTGAAAGTGAAACAACACTTTGGATTTTTGAAACCCAACTGACAGTTATTCCACCTACAGTAAATACATATCCTGTAGTGCTCCTCCTGTTATCTCTGTCACCTGCCATATCTGCATCAACATATCCCTGTAGAGCAATGTTTGAACCACCAAAGCATAATGCTCGATTTGTGGTACCTCTCAAATATCTGAGAATCCATTTTACTGCCATCCAATGTTCTTTTCCTGGATTGTTCATATACCTGCTTACAACTCCCACTGCATGTGCAATATCAGGCCTTGTGCAGACCATTGCATACATTAAACTTCCAACTGCTGATGCATATGGAACTTTAGACATATAATTCATGTCTTCTTGGGTCTTTGGGCACATCTCCTTACTAAGTTTGAAATGGCTAGCAAAAGGTGTACTAACTGGTTTTGCATTCTGCATATTAAATCTTTTCAACACATTTTCTATGTACTCATTCTGAGACAGTGTTAATTTGCGATTTTTCCTGTCTCTAGTTATCCTCATACCAAGGATTTGTTTTGCAACTCCCAAATCCTTCATTGCAAATGAATTTTCCAATTTTATTTTGAGCACATTTATTTCCTGCATGTTAGATCCTGCAACAAGCATGTCATCTACATACAATAACAATATAATATATTTGCCATCATTTTGCCTTTTTAGATAAACACAATGATCAGAGTGACATCTAGTATAACCTTGTTCAGACATAAACTTGTCAAATTTTAGATACCATTGCCTTGGAGCCTGTTTTAAGCCATACAAGCTCTTCTTTAACTTGCACACTAATTTTTCTTTCCCTTTGACCTAATATCCTTCTGGCTGCTCCATATAGATCTCTTCCTCCAAATCTCCATGGAGAAATGTTGTCTTTACATCTAATTGTTCAAGATGTAAATCTTCCGCTACTACAAGACTTAAAATAGTTCTGATTGAAGTCATCTTAACAACAAGAGAAAATATTTCATCAAAATCAATACCTTTCTTTTGTGCAAACCCCTTCACCACAAGTCTAGCTTTGTACCTCTGTTTTCCTCCATCTTCTTCCTTCAGCCTGTAAACCCATTTATTCTGCAATGTATTTTTACCTGCAGGCAACTTGACTAAGTCCCAAGTTTGGTTATGCATTAAGGAGTCCATCTCTTCTTCCATGGATAGCTCCCACTTCTTCCTACTTTCAACCTGCATTGCTTCTTCATAACATTCAGGTTCACCAGAATCAGTCAACAATAAATAATATAATGAAGGAGAGTATCGTTTAGGGGGTCTACTTATCCTGGTAGATCTTCTAACACCACTTTCAGGTGTTTGAGGTGCCTGTTGCTATTGTGGTGGTTGTTGCTACTGTGGTTGTTGATTATTATTATTTTCAGGCACCTTTACTTTTTCAGTTATCTCATCAAGAACCGTGTATTCCTTGCTTTCTTTTTCCTGTTTCTTTTCCTGCAATTGATTCTTATACAAGACCTTTTCATTGAATATTACATCTCTGCTCCTAATGATTTTGTGATTTTCATAATCATATAAGTGATAACCAAAATCATTAGCACCATATCCAATAAGGGTACATTTCTTTGATTTTTCCTCAAGCTTTGTTCTATTTTCTTTATTAATATGGACAAAGGCCTCACAACCAAATGGCTTTAAAAAAGAGTAGTTTACCTTTTTACCTGTCCATGCTTCCTCTGGAATACCACCATCCAAGGAAATTGAAGGCCCTCTGTTTATTAGATAAACAACAGTATCTACAACATCTACCCAAAATTGTAAAGGCAATCCTGCATGAAATCTCATGCACCTTGCACGCTCCATGATTGTTCTGTTCATCCTTTCTGACACACCATTTTCTTGTGGTGTTCTTGGAACTATCTTCTCTCTACGAATTCCATGCTCTGAACAGTACCTATCAAACTCTTTGTTGCAATACTCACCTCCATTTTCTGATCTGAGACACTTCAACTTCTTTCCTGTCTCAATCTCAACCAAAGCTTTCCATTTCTTGAAAGTATCAAATACATTAGATTTATTCTAAATACAATAAATCCATGTTTTTCTAGTTGCATCATCAATAAAAGTAACCTAATAACGAGAGCCACCGAGAGAAGATACCTGAGCAAGTCCCCATACATCTGTATGCACAAGCTCCAATTTTTCGCTCTTCTTTTCTTTCCCAACTCTGAGAAATCTGGCTCTCTTCTGTTTTCCATAAATGCAATTCTCACAGATATCCAAATCAACATTCTTCAAACCTGGCAACAAATTTCTTGAGTGAAGAATTTTCATCCCCTTCTCACTCATGTGTCCGAGCCTATGATGCCATAATGTTGCATCTGCTCCTTTGGAAGTTAAAGCATTAACAAAGTTAGAAATACCATTGCATAAATACAATGTACCAACCTTTTCACCTTTTTCTATTACCAGCGCTCCTTTGATGACCTTCCAAGTTTTATCTGTGAAAGTTGTCACACAACCTTCACTGCCTAACTGCCCTGTTGAAATCAGATTTTTCTTCAGATATGTAACATGCCTTACCTCCTTTAGTAGCCATTGGTTTCCATTCTGTTTTTTTACAAGAACTTTACCCATTCCAACAATTTTACAGGGTTTATCATCACCCAAATGAACTTGTCCAAAATCTCCTTGGGCATAGTCATGAAAATATTTTTTATCAGGTGTGGCATGGAATGAAGCCCCTGAATCTACAACCCAAGAATCAGTAACATTTTCGAAAGAAAGAATCAAAGCATCTTATAACACATCACCTGCCACATTTGCTTCATGATTTTTTTCTTGTTGTGTGTCTCCTTCTTTTCCCTTCCGAGATCTACAGTCTTTCTTTAGGTGTCCTTTCTTTCCGCAATTCCAGCACAATATTCCTGATCTGGACTTGGATCTGCCTTTCTTCGATTTACTGCGATATCCCGAGCTCTTTCCTCTTTCCATTCTTCTTCCCCTAGACTCTGCACTTAAAGAATTACCCAATGTCTCACCGAAGCTTTTCCGTCACATTTCCTCGCTAAGGATAGCACCCACAACATCATCAAACTTTAAAGTACTAGATCCAGAGACAGAGTTACTAATGGCCATAACTAAACCATTCTAGCTCTCTGGCAATGAGCACAAGAATAACAGAGCTCTAACTTCATCATCAAAGTTTACCCCTACAGAACTTAACTGACTGGTAACTGTATTAAATTCATTTAAATGTTCTGCAACAGATCCACCTTCCAACATCTTCATATTAAATAGTCGTTTCATAAGAAATACCTTGTTTGAGGCCGAGGGTTTTTCATATAGTTTTGCCAACGTCTGCATCAAACCCTATGTTTTTGTTTCCTTCAAAATATTGAAGGCGACTGACGCCGCAAGACACAACCGTACTGTTCTGAGTGCCTTTCTATCAAGAATGTTCCATTCTGCGTCTGTCATGGCCGCCGGCTTCTTTGTTTTTCCGCTCTATGGTAGGTATAGATCTTTCTGATACAGATAATCTTCCATCTGCATCTTCCACAACGGGAAGTTTTGGCCGTTAAATTTATCGACCCTAAACTTACCATCATCTGCCATTGCTCCCACTCGAACCAGGAACCCTTCTTTCCTGCGATTTTATCAGCCAAATATACCTTTGGCTCTGATACCAGTTGTTAGAAAATTATATATTATGGAGCAATGCAACACATAAAATATGCGGAAAAATACAAGCACACAAAACACACAAAACCAGAGAGGCACAGATATACGTGGTTCACCCAGTTTGGGCTACGTCCACCCCGAACAGCCAGTCCTTCCTTTCTATTATCCAGCAAAAATGAAGAGACAAAACTTACAGCAGATCCGCTGTAATATCCTCTGTTCTCTCTCACAGTCTCCCTCTCTGTTTCTCGCTCCGAGAATACACACACGATACACAGCCGCAATAAAATACCCTCATATATACAAGGGGGTTGCCTTCTAGGGAAAAAAACCCTAATCTAAACATAACTTCTACCGTCAGATCATTTGCCTAATGAACAGCCCAGATTGACTAGAAACTACTATACTTTTACAAGGCAATTTTACATATGTTTTTAGCTTCGAGGGCACTGCCCCCGAAAACCCCTGCCAGGGGGGGGGCTCCGAAAAGCGCTGCCGACCCCCCCTAGACCCCCCATGGCAGCGATTAATTACGGGCGGCGTTGCCGCCCCTTTTAAGGTACAGGGGTCCAATGCTGTGATACAAAGTAAACAAGATAATCAGGCTCCACACCCAACAGAGCCATTCTTCTTTTGAGATTCATAATTTCAGATGTTTGAACCTTTGTTTCCCCTATCCTAATATACCTTACTGATAAGCCAAGATTGTGTTGTTTGGTTGATATGATCCACTAACCTATCAGTAGTAAATTGAAAAGCTAATTAGTCATGATTAGGCAGTATGACTAACTAGAAGTGTGTTTTTAAGAGTGGCATTTGAGCTTGCACACTTTCAGATTTTGTCTCTCTTTTTTGGTATGGGGCTATACCTTTCGTGTTTTCATTTCTGCCCTCTTTTCTTTTCTTATTGTTTTTGTATTTTTATTTTCTAACTTTGAATGCAATGTTCAGACAATGATAATTTACAATGGAAAGTAAAAAGCTTTGAAACTCATGACTCTTGAAAGAAATAATGCTTGAGCATCCTGCCATTGACAAGACCTCCAAGAAGTTCAGTTCCATTCAATTCCTACAAGAAATAAGCATTGTTACCAGTATTAGAATGAATGAGATAAGGTCCTAGCCATAAGTTATCAAACTTTCCATGGTTTCCCTTATCTTCTCTCCTGGAATCCCACTTTAAAACTTTGTCACCAATGTTGAAATCACTGGCCTTTGTCCTTTTATCAAACAACTTCTTGATGTTTTCTTGCTTGTGTAGTGCTCTATTGTAGACTTCCTCCCTGGTTTGTTGAAGATGTATAGTCTGATTGATTCTTCTTGTCATATCATTATCCTCAGACTGTACTTCTTGGATCAGCTTCATGACTGGCACTTCTAGACTGGTTGGAAAAATTGCATCTGCTCCATAAAATAGCTGGTAGGGAGACATTCCAATTGATTTCTTAAGTGTTAATATTTCATCCCATAGTGCATGTACTAGCTTTTGTGCCATGATTTCTTATTGTCTTCCAGCAACTTTTTGATTATATTCACTAAAATCTTGTTTGAGGATTCTGCCAACCCATTACATTGAAGGTAATAAGCAGTAGAATGGCCCAATGTGATATGACATTTATGACAGAATTCAACCATCTTTTTGGATCCAAATGCAGCAGCATTGTCAATAATAATCTTCCTAGGACAGCCAAACCTAGATAGGATATGATTTTCAAGGAATTTTATAATGACAGAGTCAGTGGCTTGTCTAGAAGGGATGGCTTCTATCCATTTGGTAAAATAGTATGTTGCAGTGAGGATCCATCTATGTTGGGAAGATGAGGGAGGATGGATTTCCCCAATGAAGTCTAAACCCCACTGCTAGAAAGGAGCTTCAACAGTGATTGGATGCAAGGGTAAGGGAAGCAATTTTCTTTTTCCTTCAAAGAGTTGGCATTTGTGACAGGCAATAATCATTTTGTGGACATCTTGAAAGAGGGTGGGCCAATAGTAACCATCTCTAAGGATTTTATTGGAAGTTTTCTTCCAATAGAGGTGGCCTCCACATTCTCCTTCATGTAATTCATGCTTGATCTTATCTGCATCATTCTCAGGCAAACATTTAAGCAATAATCCACTAGCATTTTTCCAATATAGACATTTATCCAAAATGCAGTAATTAACAGCTTTCAACTTTAAAAATCTTGCCTCTGTTTTAGACAAACCAGGAGGTGTATTTAAATTGAGAAAAACATATAAAATATCAGCATACCAAGATGAAAACAGAAAATGATCTTTAATAATGGGAGTTGACAACTCCTCTTGTTTGTCTAATGCATCTAACATGTTTATATCAAGAGTTTCAAAATTAGACTCAGCCATTAATCTTTCTAGTCCTTGGCCTTTTATGAGCTTAGTGGGCTTGATTTCTAAATCATATTCAAGTATCACAAAAATCCACTTTCCTCTTTTGCCATCTGGATCTTGGGTTAAAATGTCTTTTACAACTAAATTATGCACAAATGCAATTATGTGAGAATATAAAATGTAAACTCTGAAGTCTTTCAAGACTTTGACTAAGGAAAAGGCTTGTTTTTCCATGATATTGTACTTCAGAGGTGCATCTCTTAATGCCTTACTAAAGAATGCAATTGGTTGTTCTTGTCCCTTCAATTTTTTCTGTAATAGGACAACAGCCACTGTATGTTCTGATGCAAATGAAAAAATGAAGAAATCCTTTGTAAAATCAGGACTAATGAGAACTAGTGTTTTGGTTAATGCTTGTTTTACCAATTCAAATAATTTCTTTGCTTCTAAGGTCCATTTAACTCCTTCTTCACTTTTAAGCATATCGGTCATGTTTCTAAGGAGTTCAGCTAGATTGGGTATGAACCTTCTCAAGAAATTTATCTTCCCAATGAAAGATTGAAGTTCCTTGATGTTTCTAGGATGGTTGATTTGCAATATACCATCAATCCTCTTTGAGACTATCTTTATTCCTTCTTCTGATATGATGTGTCCAGGTAGTTTGCCTTCTTGGAGACCAAACATTGTTTTCTTTGGATTTAAAGATAACCCATATTTTCTGCATTTCTCAAAGACTTTTCTCAAGTGTTCTAGATGTTCTTCATCTGTTTTGGAAAAAAAAGTGATGTCATCAAGGTAAATAATGATGAAGAGGCCTAATTCTTCTGAGAATGAAATATCCATGGCTCTTTGAAATGTAGCACCAGCATTCATTAAACCAAAGGGCATTTTCACATACATGAAAGTACCCCAAGGTGTGGTAAAGGTTGTTTTGATTTGATCATCAGGATGTACTAATATCTGATTGTAACCTGAGAAGCCATCTAACAAAGAAATCCTTTTAGAACCAACTACCCTTTGTAAAATGTGATCCATCTTGGGTAAAGGGTAGTTGTCCTTTAATGAGGCTCTGTTTAAGTTCCTAAAATAAATAAAATCCTTATTTCTCTTGTTTTCTTCCTAACTGAAACAAGATTAGATACCTAATCTGAATATCTAACAGGGACTATAATTCCAGCATCATAGATTTTCTTAATTTCTTTCTCAACCAGGGGTAATTGAACAGGGTTTATTCTGCGCTATTTTTGTCTATAAGGCTTCTGGTTTTCTTTGAGGGGTATCTTATGTTGAATTATCTCTGTGTCATATGATTTTAGATATTCATAACTGCATGCAAATACATCAAAAAATTCCTTAAAGAGCTTGATGTATTTCAATTTTATGTGAGCTAGTAATTTTTTAGACAATTTGATCATTTTTTGTTCTTGTTCACTGCCTATGTTACATTCTTCTACTTCAGTTTCAACAGGTTCCAGTTTTGGTTTTTTGGCAACATCATTGAAATCAAAAAATTCTTCTAATGGGACCAGTCCTTTTGGCAAGCTTTGAGTGTTATATTGCAGCATTTCTAAGTGCTCTTTTTCTAAATCTGAACTAATTTATGTTGTTTGTTCAAGTTTATTAGATAACATATTTATATCAGCAATCTCTGGAGATTTTACTTCTTCATCAAGTGGGTTTTATTCAATTAGACAGTCTTTTTCATAATCTGAATCTGAACTTGGTGGCTCAAATTCATCTCTGGACTGCAGGAAGTCTTCTGTTTGTTTATCTCCATCAAAAACTTGCCAGTATTTTTCATTGTCTGGGACAACTAGTCTAAATTTGAATTGGGTGGTGCATTGCTTGGTTTCATAAGGTGTTAGACAAGTTCTAGCAGCAAAGGCTAAACCATTGGCAAGGAAATTTTGGTTTCTTGGGACAAAGATAAGTTGGAATTCATCAAATGTTTTTAATAATTCCATGACATCATTTCTATAGGCTCTAAGTCTGGGGTGTTTGGCACTATATTCTTCATTTACTTGCCTAATAATCAACTCTGAATCCCCTTGAACTTTTATCCTTTTGGCCTCTAATTTCTTCAATAAGTGTAGGCCTAAAAGGAGAGCTTCGTATTCAGCTATGTTATTTGTACATTGGAAACTTAACCCGTAGGAATGCCCTTCAGCATGATTGTTTTCTGTTTTGTGTATCCATATGCCTGCTCTGGAATTATTCTTAGTGCAAGACCCATCAAAATTCACTTTCCAAAGAGGACTAGTTTCAGATTTACTAATTTGACTACTATCTTCTTTATCTTGTGTACTTTTAGATTGTTTTTGTAATTTAGCACTATGTTGAAATTGATTTAGTTCCTCATGTTCTTCAAGATGTTGAGGATTCTTCTCTTGACTCTCAAGGTTAACAACTAATGGATGACTTTTTGTAGCCCTAGACCTGTGATTATTTTGTTAATTTTCTGATTTGACAAACTGTTTTGATGCTTTTGTCTTTTCTTCCTCCTTTTTTGTGTCTTCCACAATGTTACAGTGAGGGGTGGCCACTAAGTTAGTTAATGCTTCTTGCTCATTAAATGTTTCATGATTGAAGATAATAAATGAGTCAAGGCCTGTATGCACAGAATAAAGAGGGGAGTTTTTCGGTCTCTCTTGGCTACTAACCATGTATTGCATGTGAGATTCCCTATAAAGTCTTCTAGTTTGATTAAAAATAGGGATGGTAGCATATTTCATATCCATTCACATTGTTCCTTGCAACTTAGCTCCCTAATATCTTGATAACAGCATACCATATTTGGGGGGTACATCAGCCACTACAATATCCATCACTAAACACTTGGCTGAAATTAGAGCTAAGTTCACACAAAGGTTTTTTATCAAACCTAAATATTTCACTCTACTGGAGTCAAAGGAATATAGATTTTTGTATGGTTTGGTGATTTCAAGGCCTAGACTCTCCATTACTGCTTTGGGCATTAAGTTGTGAGAGGCCCCTAAATCATCCATAGCATTGTGTAAAATTTTGTCATGAATTTTCAAACTGATATAAAATGGAGGAACTGACCCTTCTTGGTATCTTCCTTCAATCTTAGGACCATATAAGAGCTCTGGTTGGTCATCATTGAGGTTGACAGTGTCATTATTTTCTGCTATGTTGAAATCTTTCAAAATTTGTGATCTATAGACATCTCGGGTGACTAATTCAGTGAGGGGAACAAAGATTTTAATCTTGGCAATTTCCTGTTCCAAACTAAAAGGCAGCTGATTTTTTACAATGTTTGTTTCAGCCTTGTTAATCACCACTTTATCAGGAAAATCAGTTTGTTGATTTCCTCTAATTACATTGGTCAAAATTGTTTTAATAGGAGCACTAGCTGAGGTGCTAACGCTGCTAATATTTGCACTCTGTTTTTCATTCATTTGAATGTCTCTCTCTTCGTTTTGATCAGAATTTACAGCCACTATTTTTTCCTTTTGTTTAATTTTTTTGGGTTTGCTCATAGGGCTGTTTTTTGTAGAATTGTCAGAGGTTTTGTTCTTGGGAGTTTCCTGATTCTTTTTACTCCTAAGGTCATATTATTTTGGGGTCTCTATGATGACATTTTCCAGATCTTGATAATAATGTTCAGCCTCTGTTCTATTATCATCATAGGGTGTGTATAACCCTTGTTTTCTACTAATAGGAATATCAAAGTTATCATTGTCTACTCCCAACATGTTTATGTCATCTTCCTCTATTTTTTCAATTGTTTCTTCAACCTCACTTACATAGTTTTCTTGGAAAGGAGGTATGATCTGTTGATCATCCTCTCTCTGTCTGTTCTGAGGTTGATTTCTTCTAAAGTTTTGATTTTGATTTTGAGGTTGATTTTGATTTCTGTTTTGGGGAGCTGAATGGTTTTCTCTAGCTTGTGCTCTCTCAAGTATGCTCATTTTTTTCATCATCCTTTCATTTTTGAGATAGATGTGGAGGGTGCAGATTCCTCCCTAAATGATACTTTCTTTTCATTCCTCATCCTAACTCTTTTCTCAATCAGATTTACCTCCACAACAATAGCTCCCTTCTGCATGTCTTCTAAAGTCAAGGGGTCTCTTTCTCTTAGCTGATTTCCATTTCAGGATCAAATCCTTCAAGAAGTTTGGCCAAGGCTGAACCTTGTGGAGGTTTAAAGTCTGGGGGCAGTGCATTATAAACACTATTGAATCTAGTGCAATAATTTTGAACACTTTCCCCAGTGTTTCTTTTGAGGTTGTTGTAGTTTGAAAGTATTTGGAGAGGGTTTTTTCTAACTTCCCACATGTTTAGGAATGACTGATGGAAGGTTTGGAGGTCATTAATACTATTAGGGATTAAGCTTTTGAACCATTTTCTTGCTTCTCCCCCTAGACTTTGAGCAAATAATTTGAGTTTGACAGTTTCATCATCAATCTCATTTCTATCAAAATAGTCATTCATCTTATCCACATGTTGTGAAGCTGTAGTAGCACCACTGGCATCATATAATGGTGTCTTAGACTGATAGTCCTGTGGCAGATTGACTAAAGGTAGAGGAAGGACTAGAGGGGCATACCATGTTGCCATGATAGGAGGTTGTGGAAAAAGTGGGGGGTTTACAAGTGAAGGATGTAAGATGGGAGGGGGTTGATGGAATGGTGTAGTTTGAACAGTGGTTGTATGGATAACAGAAGTGGATGGGCCAACAAGAGATTGTTGAGCAGATCTAGGATGAGAGAAACCAAAATTATGAAGGAAATGTAAATCAGGTGGGGTAGTTTCTCTGCTACCAGGATGTTCACCTCTATTTTGGGATGAAGTTGGAGACTCAAAATCTATCTGATCTATATCATCAAGTGACCTAGCTCTGAATGGGTTTCTTATGTCAACTTGTGAATCTTGTAGAGCTGTAAGGTTTTCAGGAACAGAATTAGCTCTTTGGATTGGTCTAACAATAGTTGAAGCTTGAGCCTTAGGATACTTCCTAAGCATGCTTTCAAGATTATCAACTATCTCAGGAGGGTTTGGGTGAGGATAGGCTCTAGTATGAACTCTTCTAGAAGCCACTATGCTATGTTTTCAGACCCAATACTAAGAAAATTTTTAACCAAATATGACAATATTTAATAGGTTAATTGATATTTTAGCAAGAAAACTTTAATCCTCAAAGTCTTATGTACTGAGTTTAAATGATATTATGATAAAGGGTTTCCGAGTGGAGTCTTTGGAAAACCAAGGAAAATCAGCAGGCCTACTGATGTTCAGTGGAGTCACCAAGTGGAAATTTTTAGCTCTTTTGGAGGTAAAATGTTTTATGGTCCACCACCAAATACCAATCTAAAATGTATTTTGGGTTTTCTAAGTTTTTTTTTTAGTCCTATTGGTTAAGAGAGTGTCCTAAATATGTTTCACCACTTAGCTACAGTGATGAGACAAACAGAGTTTACTCTTATGGCTTAGCTAGATGATTCCTTCAAGGTTTGATAAGGCTCTATGAGAATCCTAAGGGTTACTTAGTTTGTCACTGATTCAAATCAGTCCTATCATGATCACCGTTTTCTTTGGTAGTGCTTGAAGAGAGCTACTTATACTGCACTGAATAGTGAGTATTTTGTTTTAAGGATTTTACTCAAATATCCCCATCATGGTCACCAGGAATGTTAGGCCTCTGTAATTTAGTAGAGTGGCAAGACTAAATGTTGCAGAGACTACATCAAAAACCACTTTGGGATTCTAGGATCTAGCCCTCCTTAATCCAGAGAGGGATCTCTCTATAAGTGCAAAGATTTGATTTATCTTTTAAGGATTTAGTATGATATTAGGCTAGTTCTTAAGAAAAAGGGTTTTTGTTTGTTTGGTTGGTCGGGTAAGATCTTTAATTGGATGGAATATCACAAAATGAAATAGTTTCAAAGGGTGAAGATGCAAGTATATTGAGAAGTGTTCAGCAGATAGGATTAATGTGAAACAGCTTTAAACCATTGGGCAATGGAGTCACAAAAGGGTTTAATTGTGCAACAATTTCAAGAGTGGTCCAAGGGGAAAGTCATCTATATCAAAAGATCCTTTAGATTAAATGCTGGAGTGGAATATTAAAAGTGTTGAGAAAGTGGAAAAAGCTAATAATTTCAATAAGGATTTATCAACTTTCCATACAAGAAAAGCCTTTTTAAGCAACTGTTTGAAACCAACCAAAGGATAGGGCTAACCATAGACTTCTTTGGATAAGCTTGTATTAAAGCTAACTTATCAGACAACAATCCAGTAATCTCACTAGACTACTTTCAGAAAGGATGAAAACATATAAGAAAACAAAGTGCAGCTTAAGATCAAGCAAGATATCATTAAAATCCAGACCTGCTTTCAGCATACTCTTAGGGAAACTTTCAAACAACCTTTGGAGAAAGAAATAGAAGACAGGGAAAACCATAAACTTTTCTAGTTTAACTCTACTTAGCATGTAATGAAAATATCATTCAAGAACTTCCTTTCAAGTTTGCACATCAAGACATGTACTAACCAACATTCCTTGATAATGTTTACACTTAATTTAAGTCATTCCCAAATATCACAATTAGCAGAAAACATATAGATAAAGCTTATCAGTGAGAGTAGGGTACTTATAACAGTAAATCCTAGCTCTATGCTTGATGTTCTTTATCAGAGAAAAGTGAACAAAATGGCATACATGAGATGAAAACAATAACAGTAAGAGGTACTTCACCAATGATATAGACTAGGATCCCAAGAATCAGCTTGTATATTGATTTTCAATCCAGTTACAAACTACATGTCCAATGTTTCATCACAGCTTCAAACATCTCTTCTCAACCTATCTTCTTCAATAACTTAACAGAGCTTCAGAGCTTCAGAACTTATTTACATTCAACAATGATTCGATACAACAACTATTATATCAAAGTCGAACAACCAACCCTTTACAATGTGCTCCTCAAGGAGATTTTATAAGGAAATGAGGAGGTGAAAGAGTTTCTAGGGTTGAGTATCATTAATTCTATACTAAATGCAATTCCTAGTCTTGAAAACCATGCAATGCATAAGGCAGGAATGCATTGAATTACAACTCTGTTTCATTCATTCCATTTATGTTTTTTAGGCTTAGTGGATAAAAAGATTTACTTTAAGGCTCTTTTTATCTTTTACAATAACTTTACTGACAGTTTAAAATATATTCTTTGGTTTGAAATAACTGTTTAGTTGTCTTTAGGTAAATATCTTACGACTGGGAAATAATTATGCCTTCTTTTGATTTATTGAAGCTGCAGGTGGCACTTTGGTAGCTGGAGAGGATGAATGATCTCTTATGTGGCAGTGGAGACCTATTTCACTAATATTTTTCTCTATTTATCTTTTAAACACTTTTAATTTTCTTTAGGTCTGTGTTTAGGCTTAATTAGCTTTGATCTTCGTCTTCGGGTCTTCATTCTTTAACACTGTCTTCATCTCTTTATTTGGTGGATTAAAACCCTGATCTTGAGGCTCTAGCTTTAATCCCTTTATCGTTAATATCTTCATTGATACACTTTGTTTGTTTTATTTCACTAACACAAATGGTTTTATGCAATTGGAGGGTTTCTTTTAAATGGATCGATAATCATGATCTATCGACCGAGACTGTGGAATTTGAGAACTCCTTAGATCCCTTCCTTTACTGAAGGTCTTGGAATCGTCATTCCTGGCCTTCGCGTTATCTTTATAACTATGGGAAAACTCCATAGAACCTACACAGAACAAACAAAAATCATAGAAATCTTGTGAGAAATAGGTTTAAAACTGCTTTGGAGGTTTGGGCGCGACGGCGAACAAGAGCCGTTGGATTAGGACAATCAACGGTCGAGATTGCTTGATGAAATGTTTCGGAGGCAAGTTAGGTGGGGTATGAAATGGGGGCGAGATTAAATCAGGACCATCCGATCTCAGAGATTGATGGTTGGGATTAAAACCAAAGTGACATCTGCGGAGGGCGTCAGTAAGGCGAAAAACCGGAAATGTTTTTCGCAAAATAAAATGGGGGGTAGGTGGTATTTCCTGAAAAAATGTGATACGATACATCATCTGACACCTGTCCCTCCGAATACCACCCATTTCGCAAAAAAAATTGGCGTTAACGTTTAGGCACAAAAATTTTGTGAAATGCAACGTAAGCCGTCAGATCAGAGGTGCCAGATCCAATGGCACGGAAAGAATGTGATATTGAAAGGTGTGTGGAGGAGGAATGAAGTGGGGCCCCACGATGACGTATGGTTTTTTGTCGCATAGTGGGAAAGTGTTGGGTTAAAGCATAAGGATCGGGTTTATTTTCATTCGTTAGATCTGATGATCGAGCAGCGGGGATGTAAAAGGAAAATGGATGGGAGGTATACACGCGGGTGAAAGGGCGGAAAGATGGGGGCTCGATGGCCGTTGATCTGTAGAGATCAACAGTCCATATTCGTTTTTAATCGAAATGTCGGAGATGGGAAAATAACGAAGAATAAATGTTTGGAAAAGGGTTTTTAGGCCTTTTAGTGCCCGATTACGGGGCTTTAGGAAGTAAGGAGGAAGGGGCTAAAGGAGATAAGCCCTCGAGGGCTTAAATACTTTATAGTGCAGAAAACTAATTTGTAGGCCAAAAAACAGGGTTTTTAAGGCTAAGTAATGGTTCTGATAGATAAGATAAGGGTTTTTAAACCAAATGAAAGGGGAACATAAGGATTAAAAGGGGTCTTGGGATGGTTTAGAAGTCAAATGAAGGTATTTTTGAGGGATTTTATGGAAGGAAATGAGGGTGAAAAATGAAATCCTTTTGTGAGTGAAAAGGGAAGTGAAAATGATGGAAAATGGAGCCTCTTTGAACAGTTTTTTCCCTTAGTAAAAAGCAGGTACTTTAGGATTAACAGTGAAATAGCAGTGAAGATTAACTCAAAGGATAATTATCATCATAAGACTTCAAGAACTCACAATTTGGACATGAAGTTTTTTCTTGAAGGCCTAAAAAAATATTTAGCCACCATTTGGTATGAAAAATGTTTATAGGTGGCTAACAAACAGATTTCCAGAAATTTGAACACATTGACTAATTCATTAGCTAATCAAGTTTTAGACATACATTTGCAAAATATGTAAAGAAAATATTCACATCATTGAATAGGATTGTGCATTAAACATAGGAAAAACTCTGAAATCATATAGATAGATAGTTATAGGTTTTTGCAAAATTTGTGCCCAAGACACATTTGTCATCTGACCTCAAAATGTATGCAAAAAGTCATAAGTAAACTAGTAGTGCTCATGGTAACATGCTATAGATCTAGATATCCTACGAAGTAACCGCATCCAACGATTAGGAACCCCAATAGTGTGTCGTTGTAGTCGCATAGGAAGCTCTTCGATCTGACAATTCGGAATCCCGAAGGTCAAGCCTTCTATGTGCTGTTGAAGCTCAGTCAGAGTCTCAACCAGATCAAGATCCTGAAGGACTGCTCTCCCGACAACCCTCTCTGCTGGCATATCTACTTCGTGCTCCGGTTCCACTAGTGGTTGAATGTGACCAACATCTACATTACATCAAACATTTAGTTTAGTCTTGGAAAGAAATCAAAACACAAAAACATTGTATAAACCTTAGGAAAATAAAAATTAAAAAAATGGTCAAAACATTCTTACATATTGTACCCCACTGAGCGCCTTCTGGTAGTGCTAAATCTGAATCTCCTCGAAAATCGATGCCTGCATACGCATACTCATCGATGGCGACAATCTATTGCCAGAACCAGGCAAAGAATGCAGTAGAGAACACAACAGTCGATTGGCCAGCATGCCGACCCATGAGTTCTACCCATATCTTCATCCGAGGATCTCTAAGACTAGCTATATCCAGTGTTACATGATGTGGTTGCATCAGTGGAATCTGTTCCAAGGCAAAGGATATAAGGATAGAACCATGACTAAAATTATTCTTCCTCCCTCCCTTTGCTTTATTCAGTTGTTCCTTTATCTGAGATAGAACAGCTTCAGATCAATTGAAGACTGTTGGCTCCATACACTCTAGCGCATACTGCATATATGATATGTTCGCTACATGTAGTGTAACGGTGCTAGAAATTTTAGTGATTGTGAAAAGGATAGTTCTCAAAGGCAAATCTCTGACATCCCGGATGTTTATTTTTCCATATTTTCTAGGTTCTGCCCCTGGATATAAATACTGCAGAATATAATCCCTCGCTGTCTCTCCTCCAACGGTAGACCCTGAGAGTGAAATGGGCAAACCTCTCCTCGACAAACCTGTGAGAAAATTCACATCCTCAACTGTTATAGGAACCACTTGGTTCTTAATATGAAATGCCTCTATCATCGGATTCCATGCTCGAACTAAGAACTCCAAGAGTTCTATTTGTTGCATCATCCCGGACAATTTGAAGTACGTAAGCAGTCCACAATCTCTTAGGGATCTTACAGTACCCGGATCATTTAAGGCAATCATATATTTTTCTTCATGTTCTCTTTCCCTCCATGTAATCGTCATTATAATCTGATGGAAACCTGAAATACAACCATAAGATCTATTAGATGCCATTTATTGCAAAAAACTAGGTCAATTTTGGGCATAGTAAGAAACTCAAAAACTTAAACTGCGCCCAACGCACTCCCTGAAGAGAGATAGTGCGTTGCACATACAAGTACACTTCACTGTACCTACTATGCAATGCAGGTTTCGACATTCAGGGGTGTGTTGCCCTCATTTTGGGCAGAATTTACCCTAGGGGCCTTAAAACCCTAAAAATTTGCAGAAATTGGAAATGAAATGAATACCAAAGGGAAGAGGAAGTTCATGGCACTAACCTGGATCAAACAGTGAGAAAATCCATCCACAAAAACGATCGCAATCAGCAGCTAAAGTTCGAGGGCAAAATGAGGTTCAAAGCTCCAAAATACAAATGGTAACTATGGAATGGTATAAATGAATAGTGAAACTAATTTTAAATAGTCATTTCATTATTTGCAAGTTAAATTTATTGCTATGACTATAGTTTTATTATGTTTTTATCATGAAATGGGTATTTTTAATCCATTTGATGTTGTTCTAAACAGGAAATACAACTGATGAATAGATTAGTCGTGCAGATTTATTTCAAAGAATGACTTGACCACAAAGCATACTTTTTCTTGTTATTTTTCGAGCTTTGTTAAAAACGAGAAAGGATTTGAAGCGCACTTTTATCTCTTTTTCGAGCTTTTATAACAATGAAAAAGGAACCCCTGGAGTCTTCTTTCAGCTCTTTTCAGACTCCAATAATATGAAAATATTGTCGAGCACTTTTCTTTTCGAGCTCATAAAAGTAAATGAATTGATATCTACTCAGTATAAGTTTAACCCTTTTCTGGACCGAGATAGATTATTTACGAAAAAGGAATACCTTGGTTAAACATGACCAAAGAGGTTCTCTCAGATATTATTTTACACATTTTCAGATCTGAGTGACAAATTTACGAAAAAGTACTTATGGAGTTTTCTTTCATCCTCTTTTTCAAACTCTCTAAATATGAAAAAGGACTGGGCTATCACTGTCGTTAAGCTCGTTAAAACATAAAATAGCGACAGGCTTATCGATCATGGCAAGAATCGAGTTTCATTCATCGCTAGACTCATTAAATTATTAAATAGCGATACTTTATTCACCCAAAGGGTTGAATTATAGATCAAGCAAATGTTATCCGCCTCAAGCTTGTTAAAAAATAAAGAGGTACTGGTCGACAAATGACCGGGGAAAATTTGGGAAAAGTGAGCAAAATTTCTTTATGGTAGCAAGTTGCTCTTGAACATGACACTTCTTTCACTCCATGTCCGTGACTGTTTGGGTTGGATAATCATCTTTACGGTTCATTCACACCTATGGTTCATCATGCCTTCACTTCGGTTTTGGGTCAATGCTTCCAACTCATCATAGTGTCGCCGATATGTTCAAGAGAAGTCATCGAGTGAATAAACTCCTCCTTTTGCAATACTCGTAAACATTTATTCTCATGACCGTCATCCCTGAAAATTTCTATATCAAGTCATACTCTTGTCTCTGAAATTAGTAACTCTCGTTTCGCAATAAGGTGACTTCCTGTCGACAACAAATCAATATCCACGAAGCTCACTTAGAAACATCAGATTCTAGTACCATGAGGCTTGTTACATCATCGACAAGATCCTCGATTCTGGACCTTTGACCAAAAGATTTTGTTTGGCATTCAACATCAAATCATCTATTCACGTCTTACGAAATGTACTGCAGTACCTTGAGGGCCATTTTCATTAATGGTGGTTCTCTCGCGTCTGTTAACAGTTCACATCATTGGCTAGTATTCATATGATGTCTTTTCATGTTCGACGAAAAATCATATATTCACATGCCTAGACTTGTACCTGAATGATCGAGTGAATGAGATAAGAAGACCCCGAATCCAGTTTCATCCATCCAGGTTTCGATTTCAGGAATTTTTTACACATCATCTATACAATTACCTTACATACAGATTTTCATCTGAACATGGGCCTATATCTATAGGCATGTCTGCATTGGGCAACATTCCAGTGTCAACGACTTTCTAAATTATGTACATGTTATTAGATTATTTATGTGTTGAACATGGTAATGCCTACCCTCAGCAATTATGATCAAAGAGGATATATCATGATGTAATGTATTGTAATATTGATGCAGGTGACCACTCCGCTTCATCTCCAGCCCATCACAGTGTAAAGCATCTCAATCAAATGTTTTTATTATTTTGACCTCATGCTTTAGGGGGAAATTGTTATAGGCCAATTTGGGCATCATTCCCAATGACTTGGTTAACTGGGCATCATCTCCAAGACCAATGACTAAGGGTCTATCATTTCCTATTATTTCAAGTTGCTACATGCCCTAAGGCAATAACAAGACAAATCAAGCATGACTTTCATCAAGCAAAGGTTTCCAAGGTTTGAAGTTTATTATATAGCATATGGGAGCTCACCAACGCTGCCTCTAAGGGGACTAAGTGTGTTGCATATGCAGGTATCCCCATGCAAGTCTGCTCTGCAAAGCACTTCCGGACATCTATGGGTGCGTTGGTCACATTGGGAGAGAAATTCTCATTGTTCCGGAATATCCACTTGGCCAGTTGAAGCTACAACAGAAGTGATAGAAGGAGCCATTTAGAAGCGCTTGGATTACAAGTAAGCCTCTAATCCTTTCCGTGTGTCTGTTCTGAGTTAGGAAAGGTAGTCGTACAATCTTTAATCTGTTGTTCTAGATTGTCATCTATCTAGGGAAGCGTGTTTTAACCGTAATTCACAATTCCGGCCCAACATTGTTAATATAGGTAGGCACCCTATGTAATTTTTAATTTTTTATTAAGTGAAATGTTGGGAAGTTATGCAGAGATGTAACATGAAAAATTTGCAAGAAAACAAGTCCAACTTTGAGAATACTTACACTAGCCATAGCTTTTACTGTCTCAAAAATTCAATATTAACTAAATTTAATATTCAAGGAAAAGAGAAGTTGAAGTTGAGTCTATTTGTAGTGTTTAATGAACCAAAATTAGTTTTCTAATCATAGTAATGTATGGTTTTCTGATGTTCTTAATGAGGAACGACATCCTTCAAGGCAGTTGTTGGAATAAGGCATAAAGGCCATACTCTCACTGATTAGATTTTATAATGTAAATAGTGTAATAATGGTTAGGTATGTTTCCAATTCAATATTGTTCAAGTCAGTTGAGATTCTCAAAGTGTAAATGATTTTGCATCTAAATATTTCACGGAGGGTATGATAATTACTTTGTTTTTTTTTTTTATATTTTCCACCAGCAATTTGTAATCAGCTCAGGGCCCCTTTCCAATGGTACTGTACAATTGGATTTTGTCCTTAATAATTTTGTCATTGGATCGGGCCTCTTTCTCATTGTTTTTTTTGTCCTCAACATTAGACATTAGGGGAGTTTTAATATCTAAAATGGGCCTCCTAAGGAAATTATAAAATAATAGTGGAAATAATAAAATAAGATTAGATTACATCGTCAAATTTTAGAGGGAAAAAATAAAAAACTATGTTTTCAACTCGTACTTCCAACTTATCTCCCTATGGGTTTACTCAAATTCAAGCATAAAAACTTGTTGGATGCATAATTTTATTCCTCATCCAAGGACTACTCATGTTGCATACTTTCGATGGATCTTGCTACAAGAAAAAACGGAAATACATGAAAAACGTGATTGCAATCACATTTTTTCATGTATTTCTCATTTTTCATGTAGTAGCGTCCATTGAAAGTATGCAATATGGCTATTCCTTGGGTGAGGAATTAAATTTTGCATCCAACGAGTACTCTCACTCGAAATTTGAATAAAACCTTAGGGAGATAAGTTGAAAATACGAGTTGAAAAAGTAGTTTTATTATTTTATTATTTTTTAATATTTTTAATTTTTTACTGCAAAAAGGATGAATCATCCCTCATGGTTGACATCATCATCTTGAATCCTATTGGCTCTTATAAAGTTTATTTTGGTTGTAAATTTTTCTTAGGAGGCCCATTTTAGACCTCAAAATTCCCCTAATGTTTTTTTTGCAAAAATCCAATAATTGAGGAAAATATTATTTACATCACATTACTCCATTTATTATGTTAATATTTCCATGGTTATATGACTCTAAAAGGATTCAAATAAGTGTCCAAAAATTTGGATTCTCTTCTCTCTAAAAAAAAGAATTCATTTTTTTCATTTCTATCATACGCAATGTAAATAAGATTGAAACAACAACTCTTGAGGCACTCAACCTTTCTTCAAATGCACTATCTCTTCATTTTTCTCAACCTTTTGTTGGATAGTGTCGATATCACCATATTTAGTGACCTCAACACTATCCAACAAAAGGTTGAGCAACATGAAGAGATAGTGCATTTGAAGAAAGGTTGAGCCTCAAGAGTTGTTGTTGCAATCTTATTTACATTGCTTGTGATATAAATGAAAAAAATGAATTAGTATTTTACAGAGAAAATAATACATATTTCTGGACACTTGTTTTACTCCTTTTGGAGTAAAATAACCATGGAAAGATTAACATAATAAATGGAGTAACGTGATGGAAATAAAATGGTCCTCAGCTATTGGATTTTTGTCATGGTATTGTACAATTGGGTTTTGTCCTGATGCATTTTTTCATTACATTTGGGCCTCTTTCTCATTGTTATTTTTGTCCTCAAACATTATATTTTTTTCAATATGTTGGAGAACTTTCTGGGAGTGAAATTTCTAGTTTTTCCACATTTGAAATATAGTTGTTTTCACCAAAGTATATGTTTTAAGAAAGCACAAAAAGACAAATTTAGAAATTTATATTTATGTGGAAAATTATTTGGATTATCATATTACTAAAATGTTTCACTGAATTTTGGAAATGAAATAGATTAATTGTATGAAAACTTTGCAGGTAAAATTTACACAAGGGACAATTAAAGGGTAGAATTCAAGATTAATATTGGAGGAGAAACATGGAAGATAGATATCATCCTTACAATCATGGAAAATAAGTTAAAGGTTTGAATATCAGTGTAGGAAATTAGGAGGTAGAATCTAATGAGTAAAAACAAAGTATTGAATCATTATTATTGTTAGAAATGACGAGGAGCTTGAAGTTGGAGGTGTGAGCTATAACATTGATAACCCAGGAATATGAAGGACTCAAGAGAAGCAAAATCAATTTTACACATAACTAATATAAAGCTTAAATCAGTTTTAGAGGCAAATTAAGAATTGTTCACTAATATAAGGTTTAATTCAATTAGAGGCAAATGAATAATGGATCAAGTTTGAGGCAAAAGGGGGAACACAGAGCATATTCAAACCAGGGATCTGAAGGAAGCCTCTATGAAATTAAGAAGTATTATTAAAGTTTGAAACATCACCACTCACCATATTATTTAATGAAAATGTCTCACATTGGAAGAATCAAAGAGTAGCTTGAAAGTACCATTTTGAGAATTACATAGGTAAAGATACATAGGTTCTTGAGTGGGTTGCTTGAATTGTATAGAGAAAAGATTTGATGTGATGGGCCAAAAACTCTTAATAAGACAATCAAGAAGAAAAACTACTTGTATGATTAGAACTTGAGTGAAGCAGACTTCTAAAAGAACCAACAAGATCAAACAAAGAAGGGAATTAAATTTATTTTCATTAAAAATAATCCTAACACATTGTCAAAGTCAACCAATCTAGAATGGATTCAAGATGGAATAATCTTTGGAGAAAATGGGAAAGGCTTCGAGTCAAATATTAGGGTTGTGAAGGGATAATTTGTATAGATAGTATACTAATAATGAAGAAAAAATGAGGAATGTGCACAATATCCAAGAAGAAACTAGAATGGAATATCCAATGAGATGTAGCTAAGAAATTTTCCCTTAAGGCTACACATTTCCCAAATTAGAAATCACCCAAGTTGCCAAGTAGTCACTTCAATTTAATCAATTTTAGTTTATTTTATAGAACATTAGATCATGAGTTTGTTGCATCATATCAAGATACAACCATGCGTTTTGGGAAATTTTGTTTGAGTAATGCTCAATAATGTCATAAATTCAATGCCAAAAAATTGTTCATCAATTAATTATATTGTGAATGAGGAGAGGAATGGAGCGAAGTGCTATGAATGTACATTAAAAATTAGCCTTACATTTATTAACTTAACACAATAGAGTTGTTTATTTGTTGGCTATTAAATATAGAGTTCTTGCATTTCTTGAATAATCCTTGGTCATGGCAATACAAGAAGTGAACCAAGCCAACTAGTATTGACCAAATACAACCACTCATTTATCCTTGTCGGAAAAGGATCCTTAAGCTTAACTTGATAGAGAACACATTTTTTAAATTAATTCCACGAAAGTGTCCATGTTTATGAGATGGATAGGCCATAGTCACATCATCTATATATCAACATTAGAGAAATCTTTCACATTGAATAAGGAATAATCCATGCTAGAGGATTGAATAAGGGAGGGTAATAATTGAAGGTTGAGTGTAACTTCTAGTAAGGTATTCTCTATGTTAATGCCATTTGTCATTAGAATTTTCTAGAGTTTTCATTTTTATATGTTTTTGGAGTGTGACTACACATTAAATTTGTGTTAGAGATTTTGCATTATTTATAAGTGAACTACGAAAAACACAATGTAAAATACAATACGTAATCAAGCACACATGCTTATAAATATGACACAATTGGCAACTTGGAACCCATTAAAACTTGTTTTTGTTAAATAAAAGAAATGATTTATATTATTTAGAATTTACAAAGGAGCACATCACATCATTGTAGATAATGTACTATCTCTCATATAGTTTAGTGTTCCTATACCATAGTCTCTATATACAACATTTTCCAAAAAAATAGCAAATTGCTCGTCTATTGTTTGTAATTTGTAAATACTAAAATAACAAAAAGTTGTTACTTATAAATAAGGGTAGTTGTTCATGTCCATTAGAATTCACCATGAATGCATGAGTATAGCAAGATTCTTAGATATGTATTGCAATAAAATAGAAGGAGGTTGCTCACTTTATTCCTCTCCAAATACCCAAATAGGTTGTAATAATCTCCCTTGCTTGAGAGATAGTGAGTGAATGATTAATTGAGTGATGGGGAAATAACCTGTCACTTTATATGGATTTGAGATTTTGGGACGTAACCTTGGTTGTATATAGTGGTCTTGCATCCAGAGGGTCTAGACTTGTGTTTGAACACCTTATTTGGTGCAAATGTATTCATAAAGATTCAACAATTGATTTTTCATCATCATATAGATCAATTTATATGTTATTTTATATACATGCACATAATCAATCTTCCTAAAACATGGTTGATATTTGTATGCCTTAGACTATTAAATGCAACAAATCATAGTGAGATGTGCTTAAGTGTGAGTTGAGTAATCACATTGTGGGAGAAATAATATGCATCCACTATGTATATCAAAAGAAGAAAGGTGCATTTGTAAAATGCATGTGGGGTCATAAGAGAGACGTCTTGTCATTATGCTAGGGATATAAATGCAAAGGGATATAAAAAATGTTAATGAAATATGGATACCTACAATATCTTGTGAAAGTAGGGGTTTTTTAAATTTGGAAAATGTATTGGGTTAGTACTGGTAGGGGGTTGAATAAAGTGATTTTTAGAGGTATTTTCCAATATGTAGTCAAATTAAGGGTATTTTTTAGTATTCCATGAATGCATGTGCTATGTTAGATGATCATTGAGTGAATCCCCCATGGTTTGAACCTGGAAGCTCTAATACCACCCTATGCTATCAAATAATACCCAAAGAGAACAAAACTTGCACTGATACCACCCTATAACTACACCTCCCACATTTACCCACTTTGACAAGCTCTCGAGGGTAAACATGAGCTGAGTGTCACTATGATATGACCCAACCTCCAAGTTCCAGTTTTGGAAGTGGGGCCTACAAACTGGTAGTAAAATAACATCCCTCAAAGACTAAAAATCACTCAGGATCCTATCAACCACCCCAGGTGATCAATCCCTTAGTTGGAACGATTTTCACTAAGTTTTCTCCCCAAATGCACCCATAACACTTCATTCATGTGGTTGGGAGATTATAACCGCACCCATAGGCTTGTCTCCGTGCAATTATGACCCAATTTCCTCTATTTTGTGCATGCGGCCATGATATCTATGCCACTTGTTCAGGCTAGCCATCACGCCACTCCTCATAACTTCCTATAACTTTCCAAAGTCATGGCAATGATGATAAAAATGCTAAAAAATTGAAACTTGAGCATGACCTTGACCTATAAATGCCTAATTCCAGATATGCATTTTTTCAAACATATAGTAAACATACAGGGTACAGGACATGGATGCATATATGATCATAAACTTCTGAAAATCATCTAAGAATCACTAAGAAGGATCTATTCACTATTAAGCTAGTTGCAAAAACACTTGTTATCCTGTGCATTCATCAACCATCCAGTAACTTATCAAATCATTAACAAGAGCCATAGCTAGTGCACATCATAAAACTGGGCATACAACCATCATATGACAATAATAGAAACTATGGAAAATCAACCATAAGATCACCATAATAACTAGTACAAGTGCTCATATTTCACAATAGGAAAATAGATCATATTAGCATATTAAAATGATAACCAATTAGGGAGTTCAACGTACCACCCAACCATAGATTCAGATGAACCAAATATCTCTATCAGCCAATCACCCCCACACCATATTCCAAGCATGAATGTGGGATCATAAGGGTTAAACCAAAATAAAACCAACCAAAAATTCAACTTGGAATACATGTCCCGTGAACTTGGTATTATTTTATTTACATGGAAAATCAACCAGGGTTTTTTACAATATTACTAGAAAATTGTTAAGAATTATGCTTGCATTGCAAGCCCATTCACATGTCTCTTAAAGAAAAAATTGTTAGTATGGAATAACAAGGATATATTTTAATTCTCTCTCTTAAAGGATGTCACTTCTTCCGCAACAATATTGATAACACTTAAATTTGGTAGAACACTCATAGTGAAATGTGATGCATCAAGACAAGGAATTGAAGTAGTATTGAAACAAGAAGGGAAACAATTGGGTTTTGAAAGTAAACAATTCAAGGGAAAATATAGGGAAATCTACATATGAAAAAGAAATGGAAATTTTTTTATATGTAATTAAAAAAATGTGATAATATATTATTAGGAGGGACTTTAAAGTCAAGATATACCATGATAGGCTAAAGTACATTTTGTAGAAAACATTGTCATTATGGGAGAAACAAAAATGGGCTGTAAAATTCAAATGTTTTCTTTTGAAATAATCTACAAAAAGGGAAAGGATAATGTAGTTGCATATGTTCTTTCTAGAATGAAAGAAGATTCAATTTTATAGTCTAATACATTTAATATTTATATGTAGTTGAAGAATATTACCATGTATTGAAAAATGACAACAGTACTAGATAGAAAATACAATGTATAAAGGAAGGGATGAGTTCTATGGAGCATTGGGAAAGGAAGGGAAATATACTTTGTTACAAGGGTAGAATATTTGTATGCCCTCAATCAAAGTTGAAGTAAAAAATTTTAATGAGTCTCATGACTCTTTGAGTGTAGGACATTCAAGGTTCCTTGAAACATATGAAAGGATCAAAAAATGTTTTGGGGGAATAAATGATGAAATATATTCAAAAATTTGTAAGAGAATACCTAGTTTTCCAAAGAAATAAATGAGAGATAGTAAAAAACTATTGGATAACTTCAACTATTACACATGCCTAATCAAAGATGAGAAGAAATACCCTGGAATTCATTACAAGTTTATGAAAACCTAAAGGTAAGGATGTCATTTTTGTTCTTGTGGATATACTCATAAAATACACACATGTTTTATGGAATTCAAAGTACATATATTTCAATCCAAGTGGAAGATGTGTTCATGAAGGAAATTCATAGAATTCACGAATTTCCTAAAGTAATAGTGAGTAAAAAAGATCCAAATTTCATAGGAATTTTTTGGAAAGAATTATGGAAATTGTGTGGAACAACACTTGTAATGTGTTCAACATATCATCCACATATAGAAGGTCAAACAAAAATAGTTGACAAATTCTTAGAGAGTTATCTATGATGTTATTCTTCACACAATTATTTTTTATGGATAAAGTGGCTTCCTCTAGAAAAATCATGCTATAATACCATCTATCACATATCTCTAAAATATCCCCATTTGATGCCCTATATGGATATCTTACTACTAATAGCTAATCTTGTTCACAAGATGAGGCCAAATTATTGGCAAAAGATGCACATATGGAGGAGACTAAAGAAACTTTGACAATTGTAATGAAAACTTTTAAATGGTGCAAGACATTATGATATAGAAAGTAAATGAACATCGAGGCGAAAGACAATTTGTGTAAGGTGATTGGGAATTTTTTAAGACTACAATCTTATAAGCAATCTATGCTCAAACAAAACAATAATTATAAATTAGCTCCAAAATTTTATGGACCCTACAATATTGGATAGGTGGCATGTGAATTATATTTTCCTTATTCTTGCAATCAAAAGGACTTTCAAGTATCTTGAACAGAAAACATTTTTGGATAAACTATGCCAGTGCAAACATAATCCCTAGAATTAAATGAAGAAGGGGACTAGATTCTTGAACTAGAAAAACCTATAAATTATTGTTCTCTATCCATTGTGGAGTAAATCAAGTGGAAGAATATATGCTTCTAGAAGAAGCTACATAGGAAAATGAGTAATTCACGAAGAAACACTGTCAATTACAAGTTTTGAGAGAAAATATTTTTTAAAGAGTGGGGTCATGTTAAAACTTTAACAAGAATTCATCATCAATTTCTTAGTTATGGTTAGTTTATCCTAGTGGTAGCTTACATTGTGTCACTTGATCTCATATTTATAATAAGGTGATTCATTTGCATAGGAATCTTATCTTAGACATTGGATTCATTGTGAAACGAGCTTTCCAACTTGAAGTGGATTGTTATTAATTGACTTCTTATGACTATCAAGGTATGGAATTTCTTATTCATGCTATTCTTATACTATCTATGGAGTTGGTCCATAATAATATCAAAGAATGAACATACTCCTACACATCAAACATGGTTTAAATTAGACAAACTTGGTTCAATGTTTAGAATGATACATATCTTAAGGTGTGTCGCATGAACTAAATTATGGGTACCCCATAAACTAAATGGTGACATTCCATGGAGTTCCTCAAAAATATTAATTTCCATTTGGTTTACTATAATTTTATTTTAGGATGCAAATTATATGATAACCTAAATAGGTTCGACTCAATAAGCTATGCACGTCAAAGTATAAACGTAAATGAAAATAAAAATGAATAAGATACAAAATCTATAAAATTTCATGAATATTATATACTTTGCCATGTGAGATTGGGAGTATGAGAGTGAAAAGAGAGAAATTATATGTTAACTTTCATTAAGCCCAAAGTTATGCCTTATTTCATACATTTAAGAAGTAGGGTACATTTGAGTTACAAGAATGTTTGTTGAGTCATTGATTGTTCTTCTTATTAGTGCACAATATGCTAATAGTCTTAGCAACAATTGGCATTCATAATATGCATATGTGCTAATACTTGTATATGGTGCAATAAGATAGGCATTATAGCTAGTAAACTTAATGTGTGTCTTATTGTCTATAACAATTGTTCTTGAGGTTTCTTTATACTACACATAAACTTTTGTTAATAATAAAAATGAGAGATTATCACACAAGGTAAACATACTACCCCTTAAAACTTACAATTCCACTTAAGTTTATAAAAAAAATTAAAAACTAAAAATAATATACATAAAATAAAAAATACAAAAAATTAAATATTTTTTTCTGTCTTACATAAAATTGTAATACTCATAATCACACTCAAATTACCTTATTATACACATTCTTTCTTTTATATCATATCCTATATCTAAAACATCTAAATTAAAATACATTAATTTTTTTTTCATTTTATATCATATCCTATATCCCCAATCATCTTAATTAAAATACATTTACAATTTTAATTATTTCATTTTAAATATTAAATATATCATTTTTTAATTACTAATGGTTCCTTATCATCTATCCTACCTAAATTAATAAAAAAATCCACCTACAACTCTCTTTACAAATCTCAAGAAAAATATTGTTCATACGCACAATCTAAAATTTATATATAAGATCTTTTAAACCAACAACCATATATATCTTCACCAAAACGTGTGTATCCATTTTTTTAACACCAACAACTACCTATGCAAACCTCAAATATGGTTCTTATGTAGAATTTAAAATGGGTATAAGTTTTTAATTTTTTTCAATTTTTTTCATAATAAAAAAAATCAAATATTTAATTATTTAATTATCAACACACCTGTGTATAAGTTTCTTCTCTTAACTTTTTCCTTCTCTAACAAAAAAAATGGACCAGAAGAATTTCCTACGCTACCTTTACCATGAACAATCTGGTTTTTTAATTTTTTTCATGAGTAAGACAAGAGCTTTACATCTCAATTAAATATTATTTATATTTCCATATTATAATCTTTCCCGAATATGCATTAACCCCATTTACGTTCATCCTTTTCCCGTAACTGTTTACTGTGATTTCTTTCTTTATTTAATTTTCTTTTAATGGAAGCTTTATTAAAATAATCGATACAGCAAGATCTTAGATTCCACCGGTTAGATTGTTTTCTTACTTTAATGTTATTCAAGTAATATAATGGTAATATTGGCTATCACAGCCTAGATTGATATGGACGTGATCTGTCCCTGTCTTGATATAAGACACGATATTAAAAAATATATATGTGTGGTAACTTGTTGGATACTCTTTCTTTCCTTTAAACATTAAAAATTTTGCAGACACTGTTCATGAAAACTGCAAGATTGGCAGGGGAAGCTTTTTCCACGCCAGTCTAGTCGAATTAAAGCCAAAGCTGTTTCTGTGAGGGTTCTCGGGCACCATTTTGCGGCGAGTACGAATCTAGAGTCTTGGGTCAAATCTACAGAGTCGTGGGAAGGTAAAAATTGGGAGATCGTACTTTGAAATTCGTGGCCATAAGGTTGTGTAAAAAGATATTTTATTATTCAACGATGGTATAGATGGTATATGGTATATGGGGGAGTTTAAAAAAACTTACAAAATTACTTAGAAATACTAGTCAATTATGAAAAATTTTGGTAATTTTTTTTGAAAATTTGGGTTCAGTATTTTGGGTTTTTTTAAGTTTTTTGACGGCGTTGAATCCATTTCCACTGTCAAAAATGCAATTTAAACACTCTAACTATCTGACTTTTTTGAAAAAATATTACCAGATTTCCGCAAAAAAACAAAAAACTGTCATCCAAGTATTCTGTTGGATTGGTAGACAGCTCCTATATATATAGACATGTTACCAATGCTACAATTTAGTCAAATAGTTATTTCTTCAATTTAAAAAAAAATGATTTTGGAGTGTTTGAGTTGTTTTGTAATCAGTTTAGATCTATCCTAATCACCCATCTAACATAATTGAGAGATCAAATTTCAAATTTCTTCAGGGGCAATTTTCTTTGGAATGCAAAATACAACGTGTTATTTTTATTGTTTAAATTATATTTTTCAATATTATATAGAGTATATATAGTACCAAATACTTAATTTCTTAAAAATGGTTTTTTCATTAACATATTTTAAATATATGTCATAATTTATTGGCATTAAAAAAATTTATTGATAAGACACATTAATATTTTTTTATATTCAACAATAAAATATTTTATTTTAACAATTTCTTTTTATATATAGATATATTTGAAGTTGATATCAATGTAAATAAGTTAACATAGATGTTGAAATATTTTATTTAAATTTCTTATTAAAATATATATATATATATTTTAAATTCTAATTGCTTTATAACATATTCATTTTTTTTTATTATAGTTCATATTATTTTTTTATTTTTTTTATGTTATAATTTACATTATTTTTTTTTATTTAAAGTATAACTTTTTATTTTTATTTTTATAAAAAATTGACGGAAAGACAAACTTACACATCTTCTCCTACTGTACTGTAAAATAAGCCTCTAAGCTAGATAATGAAATCAAGAATCTTTGCCCCAAAACAACCTAGTAGTTTGACAGCTGTAATCAAGATTTTAAAAAAAAAAATTAATACCAAAATTTACATTATTTTCAGCAAATGTAGACTAAGAAACTAAACTGTGTATATATGACCAGAATCCAAAGTATATATACGTAACGAGAATCCAAAGTATCTCAGTAATTGTTAAAATGTAATGTAGTGGGGCACTGAAAGAGAGGATAGACGCACACGTTCTTTGCACCGTTCGCATTGAATTATTTTGGAGGCTAAGGGATTCGATACGAGTTTGGTCTGTGTAACCGTGGCATCACTGCGATGCTTTTAAGGGTAATTTTGTTGAAATATGGGAGGGGAAGAGGGCCCATTGTACGCTGTATGGAACAGGCTAGAGAAATAAACGAAAAGCGTTTGGCCTGAGGTCGCTGTTAATAGGTCCATGGCAGCCGCAATTATATTATGATTAATCAAGGTCCCTAGTTTTCTTTTCCTTTTTTCTCCTCCCAACGCGATCTGGGCCTAATCTAGTATTTGGAACGGGCGTGGCCTAATCTGCTATTTGGAACGGGCGTTGGCCATACGGAGGGTAGCTGCTTGATTATAATTTTTCATGGTATTGCGGCCTCCGCAGATATATATATACAACAAGCAATTCCACGTTGTTTGCCATCAGTTTAATAAGGCCTAGGCATCGTGATAAGGTTGTGTGTATATTCGACATTCGGCGAGAATGGTACTCTCGTTTGAATCAGAGTCGAGTCCTTGCTGCGGATTGAATGAGCAGCAGGGCCGTAGTAGTTGTGCAGATTGTGGTCCTCTGGTTTCTATAAATTCGTGTATGTGTCCTGATCTATCTGGGGGGAACTGTATATATCACTCTGCCACAATTGATGCTACTTCATCTACTTCCACCGGAAGCTCTGGCTCGGATTTTGCGCTCGCATTAATGCAGAATAGGTCGCGTAAGCGTCGTGCGGCGGAAATTAATAATGCAGACGACTCTGGTGAAGAGGAATCTGCTGTTTGCAATGGAGATAAGCAGGGGGGACGAGGTAAAGGAAACCGGCACCCTGTTTACAGAGGCGTGAGAATGAGGACTTGGGGCAAATGGGTTTCAGAGATTCGAGAGCCCAAGAAGAAGTCCAGAATTTGGCTGGGCACATTCCCCACGCCAGAGATGGCGGCTCGAGCCCACGACGTGGCGGCGCTCAGCATCAAGGGGAAATCTGCATTTCTCAATTTCCCCAACCTCTCGGCTTCGTTGCCTCGGCCTGCTACATTGTCCCCAAAGGACATCCAGGCAGCTGCTGCGGCCGCTGCGGCTGAGTTTCAAATGCCTTCAGAAAAAGATCTTTGCGAGGATCGATCCCTGGACCTCGCGGGGATGAACTCTGTGATCCCTACTCATGGGGACACTGTGATCCCTGCAGAGTCGAGAAATAATGAACAAACAGCAGCCTCAGATTGCGCGCCGTCGAATTTTGCTTGGGTTTCGAGTTTTCTTTCCGGGAACGAATCGATGATCATAGATGACGACATTCTGTTCGATCTGCCCAATTTTCTGGGCAATATGGCAGAAGGTCTATTGGTAGCCCCGCCATGGCTTCTTGAACAAGAAGATTTTTATGGTAATAATAATTATGCTGCTGATAATGTTTATGAAGGAAATGGAGTTATGTCTCTCTGGAATTAGTCAGAAAAATCTTTGTCAATTGCAATAATTGTATCTCTGTGGTATATACTATATACTGTATATGTAAGATCGAGATCGAGTTATACGTCTAGAAATATTGGTTACCTTGTGACATATACTGTACATGTGAGATTGAGCTATCGCTCTATAAATATTGGTTGCCTTGCATCAAATGTATATTGGTTACCTTGCAACAAATGTATATGTGAGTTATATTGTAAATGTGGCATAGATGGACATAACCAGCAGCATTAGAATGCCTGGAATCCTGTAATTACAGAGAAATCCAGAGGAATGATATCTGAAATTAGTTCATTTCAGTTTAGAAAAACTACATGTTTTTTTAATTATGGTGTTTTTTGTTTTTTTCCTATGTGAATCTGAGGAGAATTGAGGCCTGGTTTTTGTGGTGGGAAAGTAGTGACGTGACGTCGTTATGATTGGTCTGTATGTGGTTGGATTGAAATCCACGTCGAATGTATTGAGTTGACTAGACGAAAGTGACTGCCAAGGCGGAGACACCATGGCCCCAATTCATTTCACAGTGCTGCACTTGATGGGCTTGGACTTGATATGCGAATGTCTTGTCTTGTCAAATCATGTTGCAGAAGCCTTGGCCCTCTATCATCATTGAAGATATTCTGCTGAGGCTACTGTACACAAACTCGAGCTTTACTGTAACTTTTATGTCAAGTCCAGTCAAATAAATATAAACTGTATATACGCCTCTCTTTTTATTTTTAATATGTATGTGGTATCCATTTCTGGTTGGTGAGTTGTCCTTTCCCTTTCATTTATTAGTCAAAGGTACGATTGTTGAGAATATTAAATGTTGAAACCAAAAATGCGTTGGTGTTGGTGAATATTTTTGTTTTTCTTAAAACATGCGATGATTTCTTATCCCACCTGCAAAATGCACGTGTCATACGCTGGAAAAAGAAAAACATTCGATGGGACACTCGGGGAAACTTCAAACCCACACAAACTTTAAGTTCATACACAGCGGGTACGATATAGGCTGTTTACCATTAACACAATTGCCTCGAGTTTAATTTTAATTGGCTGTTAACAATGACAAGTGACCAAACTCATTGAAAGGGATTTGAGTATTCATGCAAAATGAATAGCTTTTTTTTTTTTATTCTTTCATTAGAATTTATATTTTTTTTACTAAGATTATAATGTTTTTCACAAGAGATTACATCATGTTTGACATGTAATTTGAGAAATCGTGATCAAGAATCATCACTCGAGGATCACACATGGCTTGGGTCACGCATCTAAGTCTCTGAGGATCACACTATTATCCGAAGATCACACATGGCTTGGGTCACCTTGGGTCACACCAAGGGCATCTAAGCCTCCAAGGATCGCATTATCCCCTGAGGATGACACATGGCTTGGGTCACGCATCTAAGTCTCTGAGGATCACACTATTACGCGAGGATCACACATGGCTTGGGTCACCTTGGGTCACACCAGCACTGGATTAAAATCACTCGAGGATCCAACGTTGGGTAAAAATCACCCGAGGATCTCGAGGATCTAACGCTGGGTCAAAATCACCCGAGGATCGCACTCGATCTGGGTCACACCAATGCCTTGGCCCACACCAGTGGCTTGGGTCCACCTTGGGTCACACCAGCACTAGATCAAAATCACCCAAGGATCCCGAGGATCCAACACTGGGTCAAAATCACCCGACGATCACACTCGGTCTGGGTCACACCAATGCCTTGGGCCATACCAGTGGCTTGGGTCACCTTGGGTCACACCAACATTGGATCAAAATCACCCGATGATCCAACGTTGGGTCAAAATCACCCGAGGATCCAATGATGGGTCAAAATCACTCGGGGATCACACTCGGCCTTGGTCACACCAATGCCTTGGGTCACACCAACACTGGGTCAAAATCACCTGAGGATCGCACATGGCCTGGGTCACCTGAGCACTGGGTCAAAATCACCCAAGGATCGCACCCGACCTGGGTCAAACCAACACTAAGCAAACTAGGTTTAACCTGGGTCGCCCATCTAACGAGGACCATCCTCAACCAGTGGTGCTAGTGAGACTAGACAATGTTTTTGTTATTTAGATTGTATTTTTAAATATATAATTAAATTTAATGCTTTGAAATATTTCTTATTTATTTGATTGTGTAAAATATACCATTCAAATCTGTTATTCCAATACATAATTATATATTTCTAGAAAAATGAACTAGAAGATAGGGCATAGTTTAGTTCTTTTAGCTTTTTCTAATCTTTCCATTAGATTAGAATTGAGTGATATAATTTTTAGTTATTTAGATTGTATTTTTGAATATATAAATGGGCTTAACACTCTAAAATATTTTTGAAACATTTTATTGTGTAGAACACATAATTCAAATTTGTTATTCCAATATATATTTACAAATTTTGAAAAAAAATAATTAAAAATATATCTAGAAAAAAAATCAACATGTGAACAGTTAGTCTACTCTATTTAAAATAGGATGAAGTTATTGTTGGAGTATCTTTAACTCCAATGTAGATTTAAGTCACTAGCAAGTCTACTAGCGAAATTAATAAAATTCATTGAATGAGATTTGAGTAGTCATGTAAAACTAAAGAGAGAAATGTCTAATGTGGAACAAAGTCATTCTGGTGGGAGCATCCTTATCTTGATAATAGATTTGGGTTATTGGATGGCTTAGTGACAAAGTTAACTATTGGCTTTAAGATTGGGCTCTTCAATGACTTAATTGTAGCCTAATGACTTGAATCTACAATATTATTATGGTTAAGGGTCTTTGAGCATTAGCTAAAATTTTCAAGCTGAAAATTTATCTTAAACTAAAAAAAAACTTGTGGATCTTACTAGTCCTTAATATCCAAAGTGTACAATTTTTGGTGATATTTATGTAAAAATATTCAACTTTCTAAGGATTTTATTTAGTTTCTATAAAATTTTGGCTATTTCTATGGAAAAATAGTTGTATCCTATAGAGTTTAGGCGAAATAGTTTTAAAAAAAATGAAAATTAGGGAATTGTTTTGGAAAAAACTATGTAATATCAGGCCACGAGTGAAATTTAGCCCCTAAAAGTTTCACATTTCAGCATATACCATTTTGAAAAGTGGATTTTCATTTGAGCTAATTTTGGATATTTGGCCCTTAAGGATTTGGGTGTTTTTGTAGTGTATTTGAATGTCTCTTTCGGAAATAAGGTACTTAATCAAATTTACTATATTTACAATTGAGATTTCCATGTGTGGGTCAATTTGGCTTCTTAACACACAAGCCACTTCCATTAATTAGAGTTTTTCCTTTAATATAATTCAATCAAGCTTATTAATGACACTTCTATTGATTAGAGTTTGTTTTTGTCAGGAGAATTAGTAGATTTACTGCCTATCATCGAGGAGACCTAGGACCGAGTTAGTGGCACTAAAACTGTACTGCTAATGCAACCGCACACAAGTCTTATTAGATAGGTTAACCGAGTTTCGAACATTAGCGAGGCTCTTATATCAATTAACAAACATCTTTCAGTGTGAGATGTCTATTGTTCGACCTAACCTAATAGAAACTTCCATTAATTAGAATTATTCCTTAATATAATTCGATGATAATTTACATGTTAACTAACCTAAATATCAACGCATAAATAAACAATGCAAAAATAAAATAAACCACTTTTCATGCATCATGAATATATCCACAATACAAAAATGTGAGTCACCACCACCTAATTATAGGAATTTATGGTAAATTCTACCACTAAGCTAGACTATGAGCCAACAAGACAAAGAAGAGAGAATTATGACTATCAAAATTTGTTTCTTACTCACCCCAACCCAACCCAGAGTGCTAAAACAAAAAAATTAGTGAAAACCAAAAATCAACCATTATTCCCCTAAAGAAATTGTTCGAAGGAAATCTCATACCAACTTCAATCGGTGACATACACTAAAAAAGTTCAAAGTCTACTTCCTTTACTAAAATATCCCTTCAAAATTTATTGTTTTCAAGATGTTTCTATAAGTTAGTGAACAACTATAAGGCATCCACTTAGGTGTAGAACCTGTTAGTCATCAATATTTTTCACTATCTTTAGATGACTATAGGATGTTTATAGATTTTTGAAAACAATATTCCTCGAATATCTTGAGTTTCAGAAATCTCACTGCCTTCATTATCCTTATAAGAACTTTTTCACTTTTCCTCAGTTGGTCTTCCCAAAGCCACCATGTTGCTCCTAAAATACTCCTTATGGGCTTATACCTCTCATTTTTATCCTTCTTTCATACCTAAACCTTCTTCCCATGTTCCCCGGGTTCCTCAAGCATTGATGGTCTCAAAAATATCTCTGTAGGCTCTTTAGATAAGTCAAGTACATTAGATTTTGGATCTTCAATACATCACTTTTGGCAAATACTCTGTTTTCACTTGAAAATCTCCAAGTCCAATTTCAGTCCAAATCAGGTCAAAGGACCCTCCCACTAGGTCATTATGGTTTTTACATGTTTTTAAGGTCATCATTGGATGTTTCAGGCACTGCTTTTCCTTTGCTAGAATCTGGCTCAGATGTAATAAAATATCAAGACATGGTTATTCAAGAAGGACCTAAAAATTTCCAAAGAGGTTTGTCTTATCAGTTCAGAACCTGCAAGTGAGGAAAATGCAAAGAGTTTAGCACTTCTGCAGGAGTGTTAAAGGATTTGTCAGCAGAAAGTATTGATGAGGTAGACTATCTACTCCTGAATGAAGACAACTTACAGCAAAGGAAAGGGAAACACTTAGTCTTGTAGAGAACTAGGGTTTTGAACTTGATGGTCCAGTTGAGTGCCAAAATAGTGATCACTTGGAGAAAATGACATGGAGGAAGCACACAAGGCCAAACATGAAGAAAATCTATCATAATAGATTGATGGAATATAGAAAAGGGTGAGGTGAACTGGACAGAAATGAATGAACTTGAAAGGGCTATAGAGAACTTAGAAGACAACATGGATGATTGATGTTAAGGCTGCATACGCCTAGGGTTTTAGAAAGTGGCCAAAGAAGGTGAAAAGATGAGTTGAACTCCATGGTGGAAGCAAAAGAGGATTTTGAAGATGCTGCTATGTGTAATCATCCTAAAGTTGTCAAAATGATCTTATCATGCCTCAATGATCAAAAGAAAATCCAATTCAATGTTTTCAGTCGCCTGCAAGGCAAAAAGTGTAAAAGGGTTACTAAGAAAGGAAAAAAATACTTTAAACATTAGAAAGTGGGTTTGCCAAGTTAAATTAATTCCCAAGTCTATAAAAACTCATTTTTCACTTCAAGAGAATCATTGTTTCCCTGCAAAGCATTAGAAGCACTCAGGAGAGAAACATTTCTTAGTTTCCTGAGTGAACTTGGGCAAATTTTATTGGCGCTGTGCGCTTAGCTTGGCGCTACGTGCGTGGAACTGGGCTCTGTGCCCTTGACATTTTTCCTCTGTTCATTTTGTGAAGGCGTTGCACTCATGGAAGTGGGTGTTGCACCTTTGACAGAGCGCCGCGCTCTTCCCTGACAGGACCCATTGGAGATTTGCTTGGCGTTGCGCACTCAGAATAGACGTTGCGCGCTCAGAACTGGCGCTGTGCCCTCAGCCTTGGCACTATGCACTTGGACAGAAGGGGTTTCAAAGCCCTCCAACCACTCAAATCACTCCAAATCTCCTTCAAGTCTTTGCCAAAGTTTCTCGAAGCACTTATAAGGGTAAGTACCTGACATACACCCATCTTCAAGTTGTTTTGGTGATTTATTAATCAATGGAATGAAACCCTACTCAAACCCTAAGTTTCAACCTTGAAATCATTGTTTTACCATTTGCTTCATCTTCCTATAAAGAGTATCAGTCATAATAAGGGGAATTACATTGGTTTAGAGGGTTGTCATTCATCTAAGCTTGTCACAACATCCATTCCCTTCATACACTCATCCCCTTCACTTGCAAAACTGCCATTTCATACCCTCCCTTCATCTCCTTTCCACATTAGCCCTAGGGTTTCCAAAAACAATGTCTGAGGGTGAAGACAATGGTGGCGAGGCCCAAATGCCAAGGAGGCATGATCATAAAGGAGGAAAGATAAACATATTTGAACCCCTCAATACAAGGGAACTCATGGAATCTCCCTTTAATGTTTCATTGTTCAAGCATGTAGGCTGCTTTGATTTTTGTGAGAAGGTGCAGCAAGTACAAAACCACCCTGAGCTAATGAGACTTTTCATTATCAATTTGCATGACAAACAAGTTAATCTTGCTGGGGTGACATTTGAGTTGTCTACAGATGCCATTGCAAATGCTACAGGAATACCAAGTGTGGGAGAAAAGTGGTTCAAGCAAGAAAACCTAGACATGAGTTACTTTGAGCCATATCTAAAACCTAGGTATAAAGACCACCACAAGTCCATCTTTCCCTTTTCTCATATGCTTGATAGATATGCACCCATGATGAGGATAATCATGAAGTATTTCACATGTGAGGGAAGGTTTTCCTACCTATACTCCTACCACATTAGGCTTCTTATGCATTTCACCAGGGTTAGGATGTTGCATATACCATATTATCTTTACCGAAGCATTGATAAAATGGCCTACATAGTGCAAAAGAGAGACAATCCTCAGCAAATGCAAAGCGTTTTTCATCACTCACTTACCAAGATGGTGGTTATGCACCAACTCCAGCAGAAGAATATTTCATGGGAGACCTTCATTGCCAATGAGGTTTTCACTACTCCACATGGCCATCATCAACAAGATATCCCTTCCTCATCTCATTCTCCCATTCCTACTTTTCCATCACATCCCACTACTCATGCATCACCATCCACTCACATTCCTTCACCTCACGATGACCATTCCACATCACCTTTCCGCAACCCTTCACCCTCATATCATGATGATACAACATTAAATAGTGATGAAAACATTGAGATAGATGGCACTAAGATGAGTAACATTGAGCCACTTCCTTTGACTTATCGAAGAGGCTACAGGTATGTGTTTGTTGCCTTTAAGAGGCAAGGGGCCTTGCCTTCTACATCAGCAAACCAACTTGATAAGGGTAAGGAAAAGGTTGCAGAGCAGGTCATTGTTGAGGAGGATGATAAACATGAGACTGAGAAAGAGTTTCAACTGATTGACCTAGAGGATGATGAGGAGGAGAGGATCACAAACATGCTACTCAAAAGCAAGGATGCCAAGATTAGTGAACTTCAAGCTAATCTTGGTAGAGCAAAGAATGTGATCAACTTCCTTGAGTTAGAAAACCAGCAGTTAGAGACAGATAAATCCATTAGTGAAGTCAGGGCTATCAGAGCTCAGAAGGAGGCCAGAAAGGCCAAGGCTATGCTAGATGAGACCTTGGGTACTTTTGATGACGATGAAGGTGAGGAAGAACAACTTCCTAGGAAGAGGCCAAGGACAATTGGGTTGAAGAAGGCTTTAACCCGGGAAAGAGAAAAAGAGACAGAGTTGGCATAGAAGCTCACTCCAAGTGAGCTGATTGCCATGGAAATCAGCTATGATAGAGAATCTTGGCTAGAGAGAGCCAATGTGCACCTAGAGGGTCAACTTGAGAAGGAAAAAAGAGACATTGACCTGCAGAAGAAGATGGCAAGACATTATGCCATGAGGAACAGAAATGTAAGGGCCAAGCTCAAAAGAGCCCTTCCAAAGATTCAAGCACAAAATGAGGCAAAGGAGAAGGAAAAACTGGATATCCTTGCTCATGTATCCCTCCAAGTATCCAAATCATGATCAGCAAGGTAAATTCCAAATTTTGGCACTTGGTGCAAATTTTGAGTTTTTGACTGTTTGGCCAGCAGAAAAAAGGGCCAAACGCACAGTGCCACTGGCACTGCGATTTTCTGGGGGGCACTCGAATGACAAATGGCTTACATATTCATGATCTGCATGGCAAGTACATCATCCATAGAACATTTTAGGTCGTTTCGAGCAAAATTGGTCCCTCAAAAGGGCCAAAAACCATCAAAAAATCACCTTTCTGCCCTCTTTTCAGCACTGGCGCTACGCCCTTAGCAGTCTTGTAAAAATGAGTTTTTGACCAAGAAAATGGACTCCATTATGGAAACTAAAGGAATATTCGGAAACTAGACTGGACAGGCTTTCCAATGAGATATCATGGAGCTCATTTGGACACCGGGAAGGCCTCCAAAACTCAGCTGCAAAACAGGTGATTTTTCCAATTTTGGCGCTACACCCCTAGCCTGGCACTATGCCCCTGTACCTTGGAGCTACGCCCTTGCTAGGAGTTATTGAAAAATATCTTTTGAGGCCTTAAAGTCAACTTTTTCTCCAACTTAGCTCAAATAGTTATGTTAGAAGTTATTTTTGCCATAAATGAGTTTAGATATTTTTGCCTTGGGCCTTGCATGGTCTCAAAGGTCAAAGTGCCTTAAATGTGTAATTAATGACTTCTAAAACCCTAGCTAGGGTTTAATTCATCATTTTTCAGTTAAATACTGCATGTAAGGCTTCATAATTTTGTTGGTTGATTGTTGAGCTCAATATACATAGACTTGGAGTTGTGAAGAAATTGGTTTTGGAGCTTTGTGACTGTTTTGAATTGAATGACAATGGAGCAAGATCATTCATAGGATTCATGTAATTTGTTGAATGGTGATGTTGTTCCTATATTGCATTTGTTTCCTTATGTTTCCATGTTGTTTCATCTTTTCTCTTGTAATAGAATAGAAAATTTAGCTTAAGATATGCTGTTAGAGGCACCTTAAGTCTGTCTGCTTCTATTGCTCTAATGTTTTCCTCTCCTAGGTCCGACTAGAGAATTATTAATTGCTCTCTAGTTCCACTTATCTTGTTTGCCTTGAAAATAATTTAATGGAGTCAAGCCAAAGAAGTTTATGGTATGCCCTGCCCTTTGGTGTAGCTTAAAACATTGTTTTTAAAGCCTTTTCTTTGAAATTCACTAATTAGGGTTTGGCTGAAGAAGTTTATGGTTTGCCCTGTCCTTCAGTCCATCTTGAACAGTCACTTTGAAGGTATTTTATAGTTTGATTAAGGAATTTAGGATTTCCTTGCTCTTTAATCATTTCTAATGTGTTATCTTGAATGTTTTCTTCTCTGAAGGTGAATAACTAAAGAATTTAGGATTTCCCTGCTCTCTAGGGTTTGCCAGATTGTTGTTTTAAAGTTTACTTGGTGAAGTTTGACCAGAGAAGTTTATGGTGTGACCTGTCCTTTGGTTATTTCTTAAGCATAGTTATCTTGAAAGCCCTTCTTGTTATAATATATGTTAAAGGATTCTTAATTTCCCTTTAAACCTACTATGTTCACAATTTGATGTTCATTTCGCACTCACATAAGCTATTAAGATCCATTTGGCTTTGTTAACTTGCCCTATGAAACACCCTTGATCTATTGTTGTACTTCTCAAGCCTTTTACAGACTCCATAGCCCAATGGTTTGAATTTCTCTTACTCTATTTGTTCTTCTTGACAACCTACCCAACCAACCAAACAAAACAAACAAACCCTATCACTTTAACTAGCCTAAAATCAACATCCTAAAAACATACAAGTCATACCTTTTATACAAATATAGAGAGAGTCCTCTCTGAGTCCAGGAAGGCTAGCTCCTAGGACTCCAAAGTTGGTTTGATGTTACCCTTGTCTAATTGGTCTTGTCAATCTAACAAATTACAGGGACCTAACATAATGGTGATCACGGTGGGACAGAGTAAGTAACAGCTTAAATATTCCTGAATTTTTGGAATCTAAGCTTCTGTGATCCATAATATAAATTTGTAGAAATTCTTTCGGTAGTAATCACATGCAAAAGAACTCAAAAATCCCCTATCAAACTTAGATAAATCAAGTGTTAGCCAAGAATGATATCTGGTTGATTTTCCATACTAACACAATGGCAAACATCCATGAAAAAATCCTACACAATGAGATGCTAGAGTCTGGTGCTTCACACAACCTCATGCCAAAGGTAGTGATGGAGAGATTAGGCCTCGAAATAACCAAACCATATAAAGACTTATACTCTTTTGATTCAAATAGAGTTAAATGTCTAGGTTTAATCAAAGATCTATGTGTCAATCTGGCACAAATACCAGCCAAGAGTCTAGTCATGGGTATTGTAGTGGCTGACATACCCCCAAAATATGGCATGCTTTTATCTAAATCATGGGGAGCCAAACACCAAGGAAACCTCCAAATGGACATGACATATACTACCATTCCGGTCTTTAACCAAACAAGAAGACTCTACAAAGAATCTCACATGAAATACATGGTAAGCAGCCAAGATAGGCCAAACAACACCCCTCTCTATTCTATCCATTCAGACCTTGATTCATTCATTTTGTACAATGAAGATGACATTAATGAACAAGTAGTTGAAAAAGAGGAAGAGAAAGACCTGTCAAAACAGTCAAACCAAACACAAAATGAAGAACATAATAGCCAAAACCCTAGCAGCCATGAACAACAACATAATGGTGAATCTGAACTTGAAATACTTTGGAACATGAGCTTTGATGGCTCTTGTGGCAAAGATGGTTCAGGAACAGGTGTTTGGATACACAACACTAATCAAGGTCACTCTTACAAGATGGATTTTCCATGTACAAACAATATTGCAAAGTATGAAGCTCTTCTCTTAGGATTACAAATGCTGAAAACTATAGGAGCTAAGAGGATTTATGTTCAAGGAGATTCCGAGTTAATCATTAGGAAAATTAAAGGAGAATATTCAGCCAAGAATCCTAGGCTAAGAGAATATAGAAATGTTGCCTTAGAACTCCTCAAAACATTTGAGAAATATGAACTTACCTCTGTCCCAAGAACTCAAAACAGCCTTGCAAATGAACTAGCCTTTGTTGCCAGCAGTTATCAACTACCTCATGCCAATGAACAATACACGATAAAGGTCAAAAACAAACCTACAGTCCCAGATAACATAGATCATTGGTAAGTTTTTGAAGGTGACAAACATATTGAAGACTTCCTGCAATCCAAAAACGAATTTGAAATTCCAAAATCAGATTCATATCATCAATAGGAATGCTCCCCTGAAGAACAAGCACACAAAACAGAGCTGCCTTATGCTGCTGATATAAATTTTATAGAACACCCTCTTGAGGCTGAATTGTTTGAAGATTTAGACAAAAGGGACCTTGAGGTATTTCAATGCAAAGATAACTTATTTCCAAGAGGACTTGCCCCCTTAGAAGAGCTGTTTGATTTCAATGATGTTGCTAGGAAGCCTAAGATGGAATCCACTGAAACAGATGTAGAAGAATGCAACATAGGCAGTGAAGAAGAACCTAAAATGGTAATTTTTTCCAAAACACTACCAGCTCTTATAAAACATAAATACATTTTTCTATTCAAATAATTCAAGGATGTGTTTGCATGGGGCTATGAGGACTTGAAGTCTTATGACACAAACATCATTCAGCACAATATTCCTCTCAAGGAAAACAAAAAACCATTCAAGCAGAAATTGCATAGGACAAACCCTATCCTAATGCCTCTAGTGGAGAAAGAAATTAAAAAGATGTATGAAGTTGGAATAATAGTCCCACTCAGGTACTCAAAATGGGTCTCAAACCTTGTGTCAGTAAGGAAGAAGAGAAGGGAAATTAGGCTATGCATAAACTTCAGAAATTTGAACAAGGCCTCCCTGAAAGACAACTACCCTTTACCTAAGATGTATCATATACTGCAAGGGAGGTAGGCTCCAAATGAATATCATTGCTTGATGGTTTTTTAGGGTATAATCAAGTGCTAGTAATTCCAAGTGATCAACACAAAACTGCCTTCACTACACCTTGGGGCACCTTCATGTATGTCAAAATTCCTTTTGGGTTAATGAATGCCAGGGCCACTTTTCAAAGATCCATGGACAGTTTTTTCTCAGAAGAGATAGGTTACTTCATTGTGATATACCTTGATGACATCACTGTTTACTAAAAAACTGATGAAGAACACCTAGCTCACTTAAGAAAAGTCTTTGAAAAATGTAGAAAGTATGGTTTATCTTTGAATCCCAAGAAAACTCTGTTTGGCCTTCAAGAAGGGAAAATTTTAGGCCACATCATATCTGAAGAGGGAATCAAGATAGACGCAAAGAGGATTGAGGGAATATTGCAGATTAGTCACCCTAGGAACATCAAAGAGTTGTAATCTTTCATTGTAAAGATCAATTTCTTAAGAAGGTTCATACCAAACCTTGCTGAACTCCTAAGAAAAATTACAAACATGCTGAAAAGAGAAATAGGAGTCAAATGGACCACATAAGCAAAGAAATCCTTTGAATTGGTAAAACAAGCACATACCCAAACACTAGTTCTAATCAGGCCTGAATTTACCAAGGATTTATTCATCTTCTCATTTGCATATGAACACACAATTGCTGCAGTATTTCTACAAAAGAACATAATGGGACAAGAACAACTCATAGCTTCCTTCAGCAAGGCACTAAGAGATGCACCTCTGAAATATAAAATTATGGAGAAACAAGCTTTTGCCTTAATCAAAGCCTTAAAAGATTTCAGATTTTACATCTTGCATTCACATGTCATTTATTTTGTTCCTCATGCAGTTGTTAAGGACATACTAACTCAAGATCCTTATGGTAAAAGAGGTAGATGGATCAATGTTATCTTAGAGTATGATTTGGAAATCAAGCCCACCAAGCTAATCAAAGGGCAAGGACTAGCCAAACTAATGGCTAAAGCAAATTGTCAAGTATTGGACTTAAACATGATACATTCCTTGGATGAACAAGAGGAGTTGGCGACTCCACCTATTGAAGAAGCATTTCTGAAATCATTATGGTATCTTGAAATATTACATGTGATTTTTAATCTAAATTCTCCTCTTGGTTTGTCCAAAACAAAGACTAGATTCTTGAAACAGAAGGCTGTAAATTTTTGCATTCTAGAAAAAGTTTTATATTGGAAAATTTTTGTTGGTATCCTGCTTAAATGTTTACTTAAAGATGATGCAGATAGAATCATGCATGATTTTCATGAAGGAGAATGTGGAGGTCATCTCTATTGGAAAACCACTACCAACAAAATCCCTAGAGCTGATTTCTATTGGCCCACTATTTTCCCTAATATCCACAAGCTAGTAGTGACTTGCCATAAATTCCAAATCTTTGAGGGAAAGAGAAAACTACTGCCTTTGCCTTTACACCCTATCAGTGTTGAAACTCCTTTTCAACAATGGGTTTTAGATTTCATTGGAGAAATCCACCCTGCCTCCTCTGCCCAACACAAATGGATCCTCACTGCAACTGACTATTTCACCAAATGGATAGAAGCCATCCCTTCAAGGACTGCCACTGACTTAGTAATCATCAAATTCCTTGAAACCAATATTCTGTCCAGATTTGGCTGTCCAAGAAAAATCATCACTAATAATGATGTTGCATTTAAATCCAAGAGAATGGTAGACTTCTTCCACGAGTATCACATCACATTATGGCATTCTACAACTTATTACCCTCAAGGTAATGGGTTGGCTGAGTCCTCTAACAAAATTTTGGTAAACATCATCAATAAATTGCTGGAAGAGAACAAAAAGTCATGGCACAGAAAATTAGTGCAAGCATTATGGGCATACAGATTAACAAGCCAGAAATAAATTAATATGTCTCCCTATAAGCTAGTGTATGGCATGGATGCAGTTTTTCCAACATCCTTGGGAATCCCAGTGATGAAGCTCCTCCAAGAGGTACAGTCAGAGGAGAATGATATGCAAAGGAGGCTGAACCAATCCATTCAATTGCAGCAATCAAGGGAAGAAGTATACAACAGAACACAAGTAGTACAAGAGAACATGAAGAAGTTGTTTGATAAGAGGACCAAAGAAAATGATTTCTAGATTGGAGACAAAGTATTGAAGTGGGATTCAAGAAGAGAGGAAAAAGGCAAGCATGGCAAATTTGAAAATCTGTGGAAAGGCCCATACATCATCCATTCAGTTAGAGGTAACAATGCATTCTTCCTACAAGAAATGGACGAAACAGAGTTATTTGGAGGTCTTATCAATGGCAGGATGTTGAAGCACTATTTTTGTTAAAGTTCTTAGTTTAAAGCTTTGTTCATTGTACATAACATTGCTTGAATAAAAGATTAGAAAAATAAAAAACAAAAGTAGAGAAAAGAAGAAAAAGAGGGAAGATGAAAAGAAGAGGTACAACCCCATACTAAAAAAGAATATGTCTAAAAGTGTGCAAGCCCAAATGCCACTACTTTTGAGGAAGAAAAGTATTGTTCAATCATACATTCTAACCATGATTGAACATGTTTTAAATTTTTGCTGATAAGTTAGAGGATGAGGATTTTCCAAATATTTTAAACTTGGCTTATCAGTAGACTAGGTTAGGAAAAGATGTTGGTTCCCAAAGCTTAGATCTGAACCAAAGAGAAAGAGAGGGATGAGTGATATATTTCAAATTATAGCCCTTAGTTTTTCTATTTTTACTTCTACAAAAATAAAATCTGTGTGCATCTTGTCCAAGATGCGACAACTCATGACAAACCAAACTGCTCAACCTTGATTTGGTCATGTTTTAAATTTTGTGTTGATAGATTAGAGAATGAGAATCTGTCAAATTGTTTAATCTTGACAGATAAGTAGATTAGGTAGAGAATAAAAAGGGCTCATCAGTCTAATCTGAGCCTTGGAAGTAATAAGGGTAGACATAGATAGTTTTTATGCTTTCGAAAGAAAAAATGATGTTCAGGGTTTGCCAATCCAAATGCACCCAAATGAAGAGAAAATGTTAGGAAAAGTATGACGGGTAGGTAGGGTTGATATTAAAGAAATCATGTTTTTTTAGGTTGTAAGATCACAACTTCAAAGAACAAGAGTAAATCAACAAGCATGTGAGGCATCTCATCTGCAAAATCAGATATCTGAGGTTCTTGACACCTCCTAAAAGGATTTTCCCTCCCCAAGTGGAGCCACTGTTAGTCATCAGTATTTTTCACTATCTTTAGATTACTATAGGATGTTTATATATTTCTAAAAGAAATATTCCTTGAATATCTTGAGTTTCAGAAATCTCACTACCTTCATTATCCTTATAAAAACGTTTTCACTTTTCCTCAATTGGTCTTCCCAAAGCCACCCTGTTGCTCCTAAAAGACTCCTTTTGGGCTTATACCTCTCATTTTTATCCCTCTTTCATTCCTAAACCTTCTTCCCATGTTCCCCATGTTCCTCAAGCATTTATGGTCTCAAAACTATCTTTGTAGGCTCTTTAGATAAGTCAAGTACATTGGATTTTGGATCTTCAATACATCACTTTTGGAAAATACTCTGTTTTCACTTGCAAATATCTAGGTCCAATTTCAGTCCAAATGTTGTGTAACTAGCTACAAAAATAGAAGAAAAGAGATATCAACGCCTTAGAAATAAGCCACTTTGAGGGGGCAACCTCCAATACATTACATAAGTGAACAATTCTTGGATGATACAATTTACAAAACCTCCTTTCTATATATAGGAGTCCATGGGGCCATAATGTAATCCTAGTGGGCCACAATGTAATCCTAGCCGACCTAACAATAATAATTTAAGGGCACAATAATAACAAAATGGGGGTTACAAGGGTACAATAAAAACAATAAGGGGGTTACACTAACAACAATAAGGGACTATACTAGTAATATAGGGACCTAACATGCCCCTCTCCTTCAAAAAAGTGTTGTCCTCAACACTTGAGTAGCTCTGGGTGCTTCTGTATAAAATTCTCATCCTCCCATGTAGAATCTTCAGTGGGTAAGTTCTTCCACTTGATGAGATACTCCGAAATTGATCGATTCCGTAGTTGTCGAGTTCTTGTTTCCATGACCGCTTCAGGTTCCAATATGATTTTTCCTTCCTCATCAAGTTCTGGCAATATTGTTTGAACTGGAAGATTTTCACCTATAACCTTCTTTAAGCATGAAACATGGAAAATTGGATGCACTCGTGAAGAAACAGGAAGCTCCAATTTGTATGCCATAGTACCAATCTTTTGCAACACCTTGTAAGGACCATAGTACTTTGGCGATAATTTATTATCCTTCTTTGCTTGCTTGAGGGACATTTGTTTGTATGGTTGTAGCCGTAAAAATACCCAATCTCCTACATCAAAATTCTCTCGCTACGATGTTGATCTGCCTGTTGTTTCATTCGATTTTGTGCCAAATTTAGGTTATCCTTTAAGAGTTGGAGAACTTCTTGCTGATGCTCGATGTGATCTTCCACTGCTTGAACCTTCGAATTTTCCCTTAAAGATGATGTGATGGATGGTGGATGATATCCATAAAGTGCCATAAATGGGGTCATTTTTGCTGCGGTATGGAAGGAAGTGTTATACCACCATTCAGCGAGAGGTAACCACTTGACCCATTGTGTTTGTTTATCAGATACAAAACAACGAAGATATCCTTCCAAACATTTATTTACTATCTCAGTTTGACCATCAGATTGAGGATGATAAGATGAGCTATGAGCTAATTGAGTACCCAAACAAGAAAATAACTTCGTCCAAAAATTTCTAGTAAAAATGGGATCTCTGTCGCTCACAATAACCCTTGGGCTTCCATGTAGCTTTTGAATTCCATCCATAAATGTAGTAGCAACTATAATTGCTTTAAATGAATGAGATAATGCACAAAAGTGTGCATACTTGGTAAGTCTATCAACTACCACCATGATGACACTCTTTCCTTCGGGACTTAGGTAAACCTGTGATAAAATCCATTGAAATCTCCTCCCAATGTTGACTTGGAATGGATAAAGGTTGTAGAAGTCCCGGGGTCTTAATTGTCTTAACTTTATTTTGCTGGCAAACCAAATATTCCGCCACAAAATTTTGAATATCAGATTTAAGGCCATCCCAAAAAAATTCTTTCTTCACCCTGTGGTAAGTTTTTAAAAATCCTGAGTGTCCTCCTAAAGGAGAAGTGTGCAATTCGAGAAGAATCTTTTGTTTTAGTTGGGAATTCTTACAAAGATATAAGCGATCTTTGTACCATAAGGAATCATTTTTCCAACTAAATGTATCAGATGTACTAGGATCTTGCTGCAAATTTTGAATGAGTGTCCATACATCTTTGTCCTTCTTCCATTCCTCTCTTGCTTTAGTTATCCAATCTGGTTGGATAATAGAAATGGCACAAAGCAATGCTTCCACCTCTTCATTATTTCTTGAGAGTGCATCTGCAACAACATTAAGCTTTCCTTTTTTTGTAGATTATTTCAAAGTCATAACCCAACATCTTTGTGACCCATTTTTGCTGCTCTTCTGAAGATAGTCTTTGTTCCAAAAAGTGTTTAAGACTATCATGATCAGTTTTTACCTTGAAGTGTCTTCCCATTAGGTAAGTTCACCATTTCTTTAGTGCATGCGGTATTGCTAACATTTCCTTCTCATAAATAGGTTTCTGTAAATACTTTCCTTTGATTGGACGACTTTCAAAAGCAATGGGTCTTCCTTCCTGCATTAAAACGGCACCAATTCCATTTCCTGAGGCATCACATTCCACAATAAAGGTTTTTGTGAAGTCTGGCGTAGCTAAGACCGGTGCTAGGCACATTGCCTCTTTAAGATGTTGAAAGGCCTTAGTTGCTTCAGGAGTCCATGAAAATGCATCTTTCTTCAATAATGTTGTTAGAGGTGCTGCTATTCTCCCATAATTCTTAACAAACTTGCGATAATAGCCTGTTAACCCGAGAAATCCTCGCAACTGCTTTATTGTCTTGGGGACTTTCCATTCCTTAATGGCTTTAATTTTGTTATGGTCTACTTTAACACCCTCGTGAGATATAATATGACCCAGATATTCCACCTCTTGTACTCCAAAGAAACATTTGGATGTTTTTGCATATAATTGTTTCTCCTGCAATAGTTTGAGCACCCTGTCAACATGTTCAACATGATCCTTCCAAGACCTACTGTAGATTAGTATATCATCAAAAAAATACTAGCACAAATTTTCTAAGGAAGGGTTTGAAAATGGAATTCATCAACCCTTGAAATGTAGAAGGTGCATTGGTAAGGCCAAAGGGCATGACCAAAAATTCATAATGACCCTCATGAGTTCGAAATGCTGTTTTTGGAATATCTTCAGTCTTCATTCTAATTTGATGATATCCTGAACGAAGATCCAACTTGGTAAAATAAATTTCTCCATGAAATTCATCCAATAATTCATCAATCACAGGAATGGGAAATTTATCTTTAATGGTGAGCTTATTGAGCTCCCTATAATCCAGACACATTCGCCATGATCCATCCTTCTTGTGTACCAATACTACAGGAGCAGAGAAAGAACTTTGACTAGGTTGAATTATACCCGCCTCTAACATTTCTGCAATCATACGTTCAATTTCTCTCTTTTGGAAGTAAGGATATCTATAAGGCCTGATGTTTGGAGGAATACTTCCTGGAATCAAATGAATAGCATGATCATGATCACGAATAGGTGGGAGTCCTTTGGGAGTTTCAAACACCTTGGAATGATTGTCCAAGACTTGTTGGAGATCTGCCAAAATAGATGATTTTGATGTCGGAACGTCTAGTGAGCATAATTGTGCAATTACGCCTCGTTGTTCTTTCTTTAGAAGCTTTGTCATGACATTAGAGCTTATTATCCTTCCCAGCTTCCCTTCAATACCCCGTAATTTGACTTCCTTTCCTTCTGAAAAAAATTTCAAGAAAAGTTCTTGAAAATTAAAAACTACCGTCCCCAAAGATTGTAACCATTGTACTCCTAGTACAACATCAACACCTCCCATAGGAATGGAAAGCATTGGACTAGTCAACACATATTCCCCCATGGTTAGCTTGATTTTATGGCATTTTCCAGAGAAATTTATAGTTCCTCCATTTGCAACCATCACTTGACATTCTGGTGCTGGGTATAGGAAACAATTTAATTCCTTGGCTACCTTATAATGAATAAAATTATGGGTGCTACCTGAATCAATCAACACTATTACCTTTTTCTTCTTGATATGTCCTTCTATCTTGAGAGTTTGAAGAGTGGTAATTCCTGCCAATACATTACACGATATGGTCAGATTCATTTCTTCCTCTTCTAGGGCTGGTTCATGGTGTATATCCTCTTCTTGTTCATTTTCTTCTTCCTCTTCACAATCTATGTAAAATAATTTCTTCTCAGCACACTTATGACCTTTACTGTATTTTCTATCACAACTGTAGCAAATCCCTTTTGCTCTTTTTTCTTCCAATTGTTGTGGTGTCAACCTTGTAGGTTGTGGAAATCTAGGCATAGCAACACTTACTTCTTTATACAATTGAGTGGTAGGCTTCCTTGTTGCCATTATTTTACATTCAACTTTTCTTGCCAACCTGAATGCCTTCTCCAATGAATCCGGTTCCAAAACGCGAACTTCATGTTGGATGTTATCCTTTAAAGTGCCTATGAAGAGATCGATCCTGTGTTCCTCTGGAATATCAGTTACCCTTATATTGAAATTTTGGAAGTCCTCAATGTGCTGCCCCACTAAACCCTTTTGTTTGAGATTTATCAATTGGCTAAAGAAGGTGTTTCTCTTTGTATCCTCATAATGTGCTATCATTTCCTCCGTAAAAATTGACAAAGTGACAATTTTTTTACAGTAGAAAAGCCATCGATACCATACAAATGTATTTTGTTCTAAATGTAAAGTTGCAATGCATACCGTTTGTGTGTTTTTCATGTTATGGAGATCAAAATATTGCTCCATCTGTATTATCCATGTTACAGGATCCTTTCCATCAAACTTCCTCATATCCATTTTTGGAATATGGTGGTTCTTCCCACCAACATTAGAGTTTATGAAATCACGGTTAACATTTATTTTTTTCTCGTCATGAGGTTCTTCTACTATCTTTTCACCATTAGGAAACATTTCTTGTATCAACTTTGTTAAACCTTCTATGTCTGCTTTTAGATAATTCTTCATGTTTTCCATGTTGTCTTTCATGTCATCCATCTTAGCTTCCATGCCATCCATCTTATATTCCACGCCAGCTTCCATGCCATCCATCTTAGCTTCCACGCCTTTCTTCAAACCATCCATCTTCGCTTCCATGCCTTTCTTCAAAACTTCCATTTCATTTTTTGTTGCTCTTTCAAGTGAAGATTGTTACCCAATGCTCTTGTAATTTGAAGTAGATCATGTTGCAATTCTTCATCTTCATGAGTCATAGTAGAGCCTTCTGAAGGCTTAATGGGTGTTGAATTATTTTTACGGGGCATCTTTTAGAACCCAATACTGATATCTATTCTACAATATGCCCTTGGAATTAATTCAAACAAGACTTATGCATTTCGGAAAAAAATATACACCTTTTTCTTGCTTTTGAGGAGCTCGATATTGAAATTGGATTATCTCTGTGATTGTGGCTCTCCAATATCTGAAATTTAGCACTGAATTATCCCTCTGAATTCTATTTTGAATGCCATAGGTCTGACCTGATTTGGATTCTCCACGACAAATTTATGTCCAATCTCCCACAATGACCTAATTATGGACTGGTTCATTAGAGCGAACTTGTACGACTTGCCACATGTCATTGTTTCGTCCTTCACCTCTAAAATTGATAGCCAAGAAACCAAAGTCTGTGCACTTGTGACCAATTTTTACGGCACTCCAATCCGATGCTCAAAGAGAGAGTTATTGAACTTTTCCCATGATCACCTCTTTGAGATGAAATTCGGGAGCCTGAAAAAGCACTACCTTCCACAGATCATATCTCCACAAATATTGTGAACCAAGATCTAAAATTTTGTGACGAGTTTCCTCAAGATTTCAGCTTCGCACCCTAAAAATTTCAGATTCTGAACCTTTGTAGAAAAAAATTTATAGCGCAAATGCCACAATGATCTGTTATGAGCCTGAACAAATGCCTAACTTCCACAGATCATATCTCAAAAAATATTGTGAACCAAGCTTTGAAATTATTGGAAAATATTCCTCATGATTTCAGCTTCGTACCCTAAAAATGTCAGCTTCTGAAACTTCGTAGAAAAAAATTTATAGCGAAAATTCCACGATGACTTGTTTGGAGCAGCGAAACCCTAGAATCCAAAGCTCTAATACCAAATGTTGTGTAACTAGCTACAAAAATAGAAGAAAAGAGATATCAACGCCTTAGAAATAAGCCACTTCGAGGGGGAAACCTCCAATACATTACATAAATGAACAATTCTTGGATGATTCAATTTACAAAAACTCCTTTCTATATATAGGTGTCTATGTGGCCATAATGTAATCCTAGTGGGCCACAATGTAATCCTAACCAACCTAAAAATAATAATTTAAGGGCACAATAATAACAAAATGGGGGTTACAAGGGTACAATAATAACAATAAGGGGTTTACACTAATAACAATAAGGGACTATACTAGTAATATAGGGACCTAACACCAAATCAGGTCAAAGGACCCTCCCACTAGGTCATTAGGGTTTTTACATGTTTTAAGGTCATCATTGGATGTTTAAGACATTGTTTTTCCTTTTCTAGAATCTGGCTCAGATGTAATAAAATTTCAAGACATGGTTATTCAAGAAACTGAGGAAAATGAAAAGAGTTTAGCACTTCTGCAGGAGTGTTAAATGATTTTTCAACAGAAAGTATTGATGAGGTAGACTATCTACTCCTGAATGAAGACAACTTACAGCAAATGAAAGGGAAACGCTTAGTCTTGTAGAGAACTAGGGTTTTTAACTTGATGGTCCAGTTGAGTGCCAAAACAGTGATCACTTCTAGAAAATGACATGGAGGAAGCACACAAGGCGAAACATGAAGAAAGTCTATTAGAATATATTTATGGAATATGGAAAAAGGTGAAGTGAACTGGACAAAAATGAATGAACTTGAAATGGCTATACATAACTTAGAAGAAAACACTGATGATTGCTATTAAGGTTGCATACACCTAGGGTTTTAGAAAGTGGCCAGAGAAGGTGAAAATATGAGTTGAAATCCATGGTGGAAGAAAAAGAGGATTTTGAATATGCTGCTATGTGTAATCAAACTAAAGTTGTCAAAATGAACTTATCATGCCTCAATGATCAAAATAAAATCCAATTCAATGTTTTCAGTCACCTGCAAGGCAAAAAGTGTAAAAGGGTTACTGAGAAAGGAAAAAAAGACTTTAAACATTAGAAAGTGGGTTTGTAAAGTTAAATTAATTCCCAACTCTATAAAAACTCATGTTGCACTTCAAGAGAATCATTGTTGCCTTGCAAAGCATTAGAAGCACTCAAGAGAGAAAAATTTGTGAGTTTTCTCAGTGAACTTGGGCAAATTTGCTTGGCACTGCGTGCTGCGCCCCTGCCCCTTTTTCCTCTGTTCATTTTTTGAAGGTGCTACGTGCCTAGAAGTGGGAGTTGTGCCCTTAACAGAGCGCTGCGCTCTTGCCCGACAGGACCTAGTGCAAATTTTCTTGGCATTGCGTGCTCAGAACAAGATTTGTGCGCTCAAAACTTGCGCTGCGCCCTCATCCTTGGTGCTACACACTTGGACAGAAGGGGTTTCAAAGCCCTCCAACCACTCAAATCACTCCAAATCTCCTTCAAGTATTTTCCAAAGTTTCTCCAAGCATTGATAAGGGTAAGTACCTGACATACACCCATATTCAAGTTGTTTTGGTGATTTCTTAATCAATGGAATGAAACCCTCATCAAACCCTAAGTTTCAACCTTGAAATCACTATTTTACCATTTGCTTCGTCTTCCTATAAAAAGTATCAGTCATAATAAGGGGAATTACATTGGTTTAGAGGGTTGTCATTCATCTAAGCTTGTCACAACATCCATTCCCTTCATACACTCATCCCCTTCACTTGCAAAACTTCCATTTCATACCCTCCCTTCATCTCATTTCCACATCAGCCCTAGGGTTTCCAAAACAGAGTTTACAATGTCTGAGGGTGAAGATAGTGGTGGTGAGGCCCAAATGCCAAGGAGGCATGATCATAAAGGAGGAAAGATAAAGATATTTGAACCCCTCAATACAATGGAACTCATGGCATCTGTTGGCAATATGATGCAAAGTGTTGTCCTTGATGGCAACCCACATGATGAAGATGATGGAAACCTACTTAATGAAGTTGTTCTTGATGCTTGATGAGTTTATTAATGATGTAAATCTGATGTTCTACAAATAGCTCAGAAGTAACATAAGAAAGGAATTTCAGGAAGTGCCAAAGAAATGATAAATAAGGTATGTCACTATGCATACGCGGATTTGTTAAGTCGAAGTAGCGTATGTACGTGAAAAAGTACGTGCCAAGTCGTGTATGCTTAATTGCACTCTAAATTAATAAAACTAAGGGACTTTACCATGGTATTGACCCATTGTATTGAGCGCTAGATTGTCTATGTGATCTCGTCTAGGAATACCATCGGAAGTTGTGTGGTTTTGGCTCATGGTATTGTCAAAGGCTAGATCTATTTAAGGAGAAGAAATTCATTGTGCAAGGTGTGTGCAGGAGTCTGGGTTTGAATGTATACTTCACTCTGAAGTATGTCTGAATGGAAAGGGTAACAGTTTGATGATAGATCTGAATCTATGATGCACCTATGAAGAAAATGATGAAGAGGGATATCTAGATCTGAAATGTATATGTATCTTCTGGATCTGTTTATGGAATGATTAGATTTGTGATCTGGTGAATCTATGCTGAAGTAAAGAATGAAGATCTGAGCTGTTTATCTGTTCTGGAGAGCTGCACTGCCCTAAAATGTCTGAAGATATATACGCAGGTTCGTCGAGGCGAAAGCGCGTATATACACGGCTTGTATTCAGAGAAAGCGCGTATGGGAATTAAAGTCAATTATGAAATGTGTGCAGATGTATACGCGGGTTGGTATTTGTGAAAGTGTGTATATACGCAGGTTCAGTAAAGAAAAAATGCGTATGTAATTTAGGGTTTGCTGAAGTATGTGGTATGAAATGTCTGATCTGTTCTGCTGTTTTACTGCTATCTCTCAATGATGATCTAGGTTGTTCGAATATTGATTATGCTGCTATAGAGCAAGTTGTTGGTTTGATGAATGTTCCTTGAGCTTAATTGTGTGGGTTGGATCCAGTATGAAAATTGATGAATCGTGGTCCATGGCGGTGCTGAGGGTTGTAGCCTTCAGTCAGGGGGTTGTAGCTCCCTTCCAGGTGAGGCTGGTAAACGAGAGCAGGGGGTTGTAGCTCCCTTCCAGGAGAGGCTGGTAAACGAGAGTAGGCAGTTGTAGCTCCCTTCTAGGAGAGGCTGGTAAACGAGAGCAGGGGGTCGTAGCTCCCTTCCAGGAGAGGCTGGTAAACGAGAGCAGGGGGTTGTAGCTCCCATATAAGAGAGGCTGGTAAATGAGAGAAGGTTGTAGCCTTCTGCAGGTGGGTACCTGCGTGCTAGTATGAGTCTGCGCCAGTACATGGTTGTAAGATGTTTTCTCTATAATAAAATATTGAAGGCTGAGACAACGGCAGTGGTGGTTTTCTCCCGACTTGGGTTTCCACCTAAAATCTTGGTGTTCATGTGTGTTGCTTATGTGTGATGGTTTATTCTGTTATTACTGCACATGCTTACTGTTTATTGAACATCTAATGAATGAATGATGGAATGATATAAGTGAAGAATTATCTACATAATAAGATTGCTGGACATACGCATGTTTTATTAAGTATATCCGCATGTATACACGAGTTGGCTTCAGGAAAGTCGCGAATGTGTTTTGAAGTAAGGAAAAGTAAAAAGTTTTGAGTAAGTCCTAAATACTGATTCACCCCCCCCCCCCCCTCTCAGTATTTTTCCCAACAATTGGTATCGGAGCAGGTCCTTCTGCAGAAGCTTGATCACTTGAAGGAGATCCATCGCAATGGGAAGTCATGAAGGGATAATGTCTATAAGGCCACCTCTATTCAATGGAAATATTTTTTTGTTCTGGAAGATACGAACAAAAGCATATCTGCAAAGTCTTGGTGCAAAAGTATGGGCAATCGTGGAAGGAGGTTATCAGTATCCGGCAAGTATTCCTACTGATGCAGCAGAAAGGAAGAAATATGAAATCAATGCCAAAGCCGTCAATGTCTTATTAGGAAGCATGTATGAACCAGAATTTGCTAAAGTGATGCAGCTAAATTCAGCAAAAGAAATATGGGACAAAATCATTCTGAGCTATGAAGGAGATACAAAGGTAAAAAGTGCAAAACTCCAAACTCTGAGAATTGAATATGAAAATTTAAGGATGCATAGTGATGAGAGTATTGCCAGTTTCTTTTTACGTCTAGATGATATTGTAAATCGTATGAGAAGTTTGGGTGAAACCATAACCGATACTACTCTGGTGGAAAAAGTCTTAAGATCTTTAACTTCAAAATTTGAGTCAAAAGTATTAGCTATTGAAGAAAGGCAAGACCTGCAAACTCTTACTATTGTTCAAATACATGGTATTCTGACTGCTTATGAAATGAGACAAGGAGGTCCCCCTCAAATCAAAGAAGCTGCTTTTAAGGCGTGTGCAAAAGGAAAAGAAAAGGAAGACATCAAGGAATCAAGTTATATATCAGAAGAAGAAGAAGCAAATTTTGTAAGGAGACTCCAACCAGGTACTGGAAGATTCAAAGGTAAGCTACCCTTCAAGTGTTTTGCTTGTGGGAGAGTTGGTCATTATGCTGCTAAATGTCCTTATGTAGAAAATCATGAAAAAGGGAAACAATTTGAAAATAGAAAGAGTTATTATACAAATGAAGAGAATGATGAGGATGAAGAAGATTCTGACCAAGATCTTGTTGTGTAACCAGCTTGATCGTATATACACGGCTTGTATTCAGAGAAAGCTGAAATTTTTAGGGTGCGAAGTTGAAATCCTGAGGAAGCTTGTCTAAAAATTTCAGAGCTTGGTTCGCAATATTTTTGGAGATATCATCTGTGGAAGTTAGGTCTTTTTTCAAGCTCCTAAACAGGTCATCGTGGCATTTGATGAAAAGGTCATGTTGAGACCTATGATGTAAAATTGTAATATTCAGTCATGTAAGGACTTGATCAAATATGTAAACCCACTTGGTTGGGTACTTGAGTCAAAATGTGTAAACCCTCTTGGTTGGGTAGTTGAGTCAAATTGTGTAAACCCACTTGGTTGGGTATTTGAGTCTCATATGTAAATCCACTTGGTTGGATATTTGATGTAATTATGAATCCTTGGTGATAGGAAGGTCATAGAGTCATGTACTTCATTGAAAAATATGTTTGAAGATTCAGCATGAACTCAGGGGGAGCATAATAACTTCAGTACACATCAGATCTACAACGCTCTTCTATCTACATGAGGATAAAATAACCTTGTGTTGGTTTTGATCCGCCTTTTGCCCTTGATGTCAAAGGGGGAGAGTGACATGGTGTTTGAATAGGGGAGAATATCATTATGCTTAATGTATCTATCTGTTGTGGTGATCAAAAACCATCATGGTTGCCATCAAGTCCAAAGGGGGAGATTGTTGGCAATATGATGCAGAGTGTTGTCCTTGATGGCAACCCAGTTGATGAAGATGATGGAAACCTACTTAATGAAGTTGTTCTTGATGCTTGATGAGTTTATTAATGATGTAAATCTGATGTTCTACAAGTAGCTCAGAAGTAACAGAAGAAAGGAATTTCAGGAAGTGCCAAAGAAATGATAAATAAGGTATGTCACTATGCATACGCGGATTTTTTAAGTCGAAGTAGCGTATGTACGCGAAAAAGTACGTGCCAAGTTGCATATGCTTAATTGCGCTCTAAATTAATAAAACCAAGGGACTTTACCATGGTATTGACCCATTGTATTGAGTGCTGGATTGTCGATGTGATCCCGTCTAGGAATAACATCGGAAGTTGTGTGGTTTTGGCTCATGGTATTGTCAAAGGCTAGATCTATTTAAGGAGAAGAAATTCATTGTGCAAGGTGTGTGCAGGAGTCTGGGTTTGAATGTATAATTCACTCTGAAGTATGTCTGAATGGAAAGGGTAACATTTTGATGATAGATCTGAATCTATGATGCACCTATGAAGAAAATGATGAAGAGGGATCTCTAGATCTGAAATGTATATGTATCTTCTGGATCTGTTTATGGAATGATTAGATCTATGATCTAGCGAATCTATGCTGAAGTAAAGAATGAAGATCTGAGATGTTTATCTATTCTGGAGAGTTGCACTGACCTAAAATGTCTAAAGATATATATGCAGGTTCGTCGAGGAAAAAGCGCGTATATACGTGGCTTGTATTTAGAGAAAGCACGTATGGGAATTGAAGTCAATTCTGAAATGTGCGCAGATGTATACGTGGGTTGGTATTTGTGAAAGCGCGTATATACACAGGTTCAGTGAAGAAAAAATGTGTATGTAATTTAGGGTTTGTTGAAGTATGTGGTATGAAATGTCTGATTTGTTCTGCTATTTTACTGTTATCTGTCAATGATGATCTGGGTTGTTCGAATATTGATTATGATGCTATAGAGAAAGTTGTTGGTTTGATGAATGTTCCTTGAGCTTAATTGTGTGGGTTGGATCCAGTACGAAAATTGATGAAACGTGGTCCATGGCGGTGCTGAGGGTTGTAGCCTTCAGTCAGGGGGTTGTAGCTCCCTTCCAGGTGAGGCTGGTAAATGAGAGCAGGGGGTTGTAGCTCCCTTCCAGGAGAGGCTGGTAAACAAGAGCAAATGTACTCCAATTTTGGGCTTCCAGAGAGGTCAAAAACAAGAGCAGGGGGTCGTGAGTTCCCTTCCGTGGAGAGGCCGGTAAACAAGAGCAGGGGGTTGTAGTCTTTTCTAGAGAGGCTGCAAATGAGAGAAGGTTGTAGCCTTCTGTGCAGCTCATGTACTGGTGTGAGTCTTCTGGCTTTAGACATGGTTGTAAGATGTTTTCTCTATAATAAAATATTGAAGGCTGAGACAACGGCAGCGGTGGTTTTCTCCCGACTTGGGTTTCCACCTAAGATCCTGGTGTTCATGTGTGTTTCTTATGTGTGATGGTTTATTCTGTTATTACTACACATGCTTACGGTTAACTAAACATCTGATGAATGAATGATGCATAGACCTAAGTAAAGAAATAAATGCATAGTAAGATCTCTGTGTATATGCGAGTCTTATGAAGGATATCTGCGTGTATACGCTAGTTGGCTTCAGCAAAGTAGCGTATGGGTTTTAGTGAATGGAAAAGTAAAAATATTTGAGTAAGTCCTAAATACTGATTCACCCCCCCCGCCCCCCCCCCCCTCTCAGTATTTTTCCCATCAACATCTCCCCTTACTATTTCATGTTTCAACATGTAGGCTGCTTTGATTTTTGTGAGAAGGTGCAGCAAGTACAAAACTACCCTGAGCTAACAAGACTTTTCATTATCAATTTTCATGACAAAAAAGTTAATCTTGTCGGGGTGACATTTGAGTTGTCTACAGATGCCATTGCAAATGCTACAGGAATACCAAGTGTGGGAGAAAAGTGGTTCAAGCAAGAAAACCTAGACATGAGTTACTTTGAGCCAAATCTAAAACCTAGGTATAAATACCACCACAAGTCCATATTTCCCTTTTCTCATATGCTTGATAGATATCAACCCATGATTAGGATAATCACGAAGTATTTCACATGTGAGGGAAGGTTTTCCCGCCTATACTCCTACCACAACCGGCTTCTTATGCATTTCACCAGGGTTAGGATACTGCATATACCATATTATCCTTACCGAAGCATTGACAAAATGGCTTACATAGTGAAAAAGAGAGACTATCCTCAACAAATACAAAGCTTGTTTCATCACTCACTTATCAAGATGGTGGTTATGCACCAACTCTAGCAGAAGAATATTTAATGGGAGACCTTCATTTCCAATGAGGTTTTCACTACTCCACATGGCCATCATCAGCAAGATATCCCTTCTTCATCTCATCCTCCCATTCCTACTTCTCCATCACATCCCAATACTCATGCATCACCATCCACTCACATTCCTTCACCTCATGATGACCATTCCACGTCACCTTTCCGCAACCCTTCACCCTCATATCATGATGACATAGCATCAAACAGTGATGAAAACATTGAGATAGATGGCACTAAGATGAGTAACATTGAGCCACTTCCATTGAATTACCGAAGAGGCTACATGCATGTGTTTTCTGCCTTTAAGAGGAAAGGGGCCATGCCTTCTACATCAACAAAACAAATTGATAAGGGTAAGGAAAAGGTTTCAGAGTAGGTCCTTGTTGAGGAGAATGATAAAAATGAGACTGAGAAAGAGTTTCAACTGATTGACCTAGAGGATGATGATGAGGAGAGGATCAAAAACATGCTGCTCAAAAGAAAGGATGCCAAGATTAGTGAACTTCAAGCTAATCTTGCTAGAGCAAAGAATGTGATCAACTTCCTTGAGTTAGAAAACTAGCAGTTAGAGACAGAGAAAGCCATTAGTGAAGTCAGAGCTATCATATCTCAGAAGGAGGCCAGAAAGGCCAAGGCTATGCTATATGAGACCTTGGGCACTTTTGATGACAATTAATATGAGAAAGAACAACTTCCTAGGAAGAGGCCAAGGACAATTGGGTTGAAGAAGGCTTTAGCCTGGGAAAGAGAAAAAGAGACAGAGTTGGCAGAGAAACTCACTCCAAGTGAGCTGCTTGCCATGGAAATCAAATATGATAGAGAATATTGTTTAGAGAGAGCCAATGTGCACCTAGAGGGTCAACTTGAGAAGGAAAAAAGAGACATTGACCTGCAGAAGAAGATGGCAAGACATTATTCCATGAGGAACAAAATTGCAAGGGACAAGCTCAAAAGAGCCCTTGCAAAGATTCAAACACAAAATGAGGCAAAGGAGAAGGAAAAAATAGAGATCCTTGCTGATGTATCCCTCCAAGCATCCAAATAATGATCAACAAGGTAAATTCCTAATTTTGACACTTGGTGCAAATTTTGAGTTTTTGACTATTTAGCAAGCAGAAAAAGGGCCAAATGCACAACACCACTATCACTGCGCTCTTTTTTGGGGCACTAAAATGAAAAATGACTTACATATTCATGATCCTCATGGCAAGTACATCATCTAAAAAAATTTTCAGGTCATTTGGAGCAAAATTGGTCCCTAAAAAGGGCCAAAAACCATCAAACAATCACCTTTCTGCCCTCTTTTTAGCATTGGCGCTGCGCCCTTAGAAGTCTTGGGAAAATGGATTTTTGACTAGGAAAATGGACTCCATTCTGGACACTAAAGGAATATTTGGAAACTAGAGAGGACAGGCTTTCCAATGCACTATCATGGAGCTCATTTGGACACTGGGAAGGCCTCCCAAACTCAGCTGCAAAACAAGTGTTTTTTCCAGTTTTGGCGTTGTCCCCTTGGCCTGGCACTGCGCCCCTGTACCTTGGAGCTGCGTCGTTGCTAGGAGTTATTAAAAAGGATCTTTTGAGGCCTTAAAGTAAAATTTTTGTCCAAATTATCTCAAATAGTTATGTTAGAAGTTATTTTTTCCATAAATGAGTTTAGATATTTTTTCCTTGGGCCTTGCATGGTCTCAAAGGTCAAAGTGCCTTAAATGTGTAATTAATGACTTCTAAAACCCTAGCTAGGGTTTAATTCATCACTTTTCTGTTAAATACTGCGTGTAAGGCTTCATAATTTTGTTGGTTGATTGTTGAGCTCAATATACATAGACTTGGAGTTTTGAAGAAATTGGTTTTAGAGCTTTGTTGTGAAACCCGTGCCAAAAATGAAAGAAAAGAGATATCAATGCCTTAGAAATAAGCCACTTTGATGGGGCAACCTCCAATACATTTCATGAATGAAAAATTCTTGGATGATAAAAATTACAAAACCTCCTTTCTATATATAGGAGTCCATGGGGCCACAATGTAATCCTAGCTGACCTAACAATAAAAATTTAAGGGCACAATAATAACAATATGGGGGTTACAGGGGTAAAATAATAAAAATAAGGGGGTTACACTAACAATAATAAGGACTATACTAGTAATATAGGGACCTAACACCTATTGATGAAGCAGATCATCAAATATTTCACATGTTAAGGTAGGTACTCTAGGGTTGATTCATACCACATAAGGCTTATTATGCACTTCACCAAAGTAAAATTGCTTAACCTACCCTACTATCTATTCCGGAGCATTGAAAAGATGGCCTCAATAGTCAAGAAGAGAAGTTATGCCCACCAAATGCAGAGCCTTTTTCTCCACTCCTTGATCAAAATGATTGTCTTACACTAGCTAGAGCAGCAAGGGATCCATTGGGAGGTTTTTATCTCACATGATGTGTTTGCCAATCCCAAAGCCTTCATTCAGCAAAATCTTCCTTCCACTTCACACCCACCTACCTCCACTCCTCCATCATCTCCACACATGCCTTCACCACAAGGAAATTCACCTACTATCTCTTCTCCTAATACATCAAATGAAGGAGATGACAATGGCTCTAGAGGAGCAAATAGATGAAAATGGAGAGAAAAAGGACAGTGAGGTAGAAACAGAGGTAGATGAAGAAAACAAGGACGAGGATAACAGTGATGAAGAAACAAATGATGACAACAATAATAATGAGGGAGAAGATGAGGAGGAAAGTGAAGAAGACAGTGAGGCAGAAACTGGGGTAGATGAAGAAAACAAAGAAGAGGACAATAGTGAGCAGGAAGATTATGATAGGAGCCATGAAAAAGAAGGTGATGACAGCAAAAATGAGGCAAGGGAAAAAAACAATGATACAAATATAGAGCTTAATCAAGAAGATGATGAGGAAAGTGAAGAAAATAGTGGGGCAGAAACAGTGCCTAATGGTGAAGAAAATGATGATGACATAGAGGGAGAGGATGAAGAAATTGAAGACCAAGAACAAACAATTGATGGGGTTGAAACACAATTTGAAGAGAAGAGTAGTGACCACAACAGTGGCACAAAGGAGACAGTAAATGATGAGCAAGGAAATAGTCATGATAGTCATGAAAGCTGTCATGACTGTCATGACACTAATCTGCCTCTAAATGACCAAGAAAACCAAAGAGACAATGCAGAAAGTGGCAGAGAAGAAGACCTCAGTGAAGGACAGAGGCAAAATGATGCAAGTGAGGAGGGTAGTGGTCAGTTTGAGAGCCAAGATGTGAGTGAAGACAACAGTGAGGAAAGCAAGGATGATGATGAGGTTTAAGGTCAAGAAATAAATTACCCAATGGAGCATGAAGTCACTCATGAAATCCATGAAAAAATGAAAAGGCTTGTGACTTTATCAAGGATCAAGGTACCCTCATCACTCCTCTCACATGCACCTACCACAGAGGCAAAAGAGATGTGTTTGCTGCCTCAAAAAGACAAGGTGCCATCTCTCCTCTAGCTATCAAGAAAAAAGACAAAGGAAAGGAAAATATGGACAAAGGTGAGCAACAGGTCAAGGTAAGAAGAAGAAAAAGGATCAAGAGGACTTCTCAAGGGCCTCAATTCATTGATTTAGATAGTGACAATGAGGACAAGGAGATGAACACAAGGTTGCTTCTATTGGAGAAAGATGCACAAATTCAAGAGTGGGAAAGAGAATTTGAGATGGCACAACGTGTCATCCACTATTACAAAGAGGAGCATAAGCATTTCAAGGAGGTAAAGAGAGGCCTTGCCTTACAAAAGAAAATGACCAAGCATTATGTGAGGAAAAACATGCTTGCTTGCACCAAACTGAGAAAGGCCCTCATAGAGCTAGAAGACCTAAAAAGAGCCAAAGTGAATGACAGCCTTGGATTTTTGGCTGAGGCTTCTCAACAGGTGTCCAAGACCTCTTGAGGGACCTCTCCACAAATTTTGAGGCAAATTGGACAAATTTATGTTTTTTCCAAATTTTGACCCCTCTGTTCGCAACACCCTAGGCGCTACGCACAAAATTGGTGCATCCTCAGCCCTCAAAGTTTGCATTTTTGGATTTCTCACATCACAAAAAATCTTCTCACCAATTTTTAGATCATTTGGAGCATTTTTGCCCCCTGAAAAGGTCAAAAAACATAAAAAAAATTGACCTTTCTACCCCATTTTCAGACCAGGCAGTGCGCAGAGAGAAATGTTGGGAGATTTTATTTTTGGACAAGTAAATTGCCTCCACTTAGCACAACTCAAGAATTTTTGGAATGTAGACTCATCAATATTTCCAACGAGCCACAACAGAGCCAAATTCGGTGTCGGGAAGGGGTCCAAAACTCAACTGCAAGAGACCCCATTTTCTGCTGAAGTGGCACTGCGCACAGAGGCTGCCTAGTGTGTTTTGGACCAAAAGTTAACAAAACATGCTCAGTTATTGCAAATAGATATTTTTTAGTTTTTTGAGGAAAATTAAGCTAGAATTAGGGGCAAATAGTTATTTTAGCATTTATTTCTTGGGATATTATTTGCCTTGGGCCTTAGATGGTCTCTTAGACATAATTGATATTTATGACTATATTTGACATTTTCCTACCACATTTAGGGTTTTAGTCCTCATTTTCTCCATAAATAGATCATGAGGCCCCTATGTATTTTGTTGGCATTTGATGAGCTTGAAGAGAAATATACATGGTGCATTATGTGAGGAAAAACATGCTTGCTTGCACCAAACTGAGAAAGGCCCTCATAGAGCTAGAAGACCTAAAAAGAGCCAAAGTGAATGACAGCCTTGGATTTTTGGCTGAGGCTTCTCAACAGGTGTCCAAGACCTCTTGAGGGACCTCTCCACAAATTTTGAGGCAAATTGGACAAATTTATGTTTTTTCCAAATTTTGACCCCTCTGTTCGCAACACCCTAGGCGCTACGCACAAAATTGGTGCATCCTCAGCCCTCAAAGTTTGCATTTTTGGATTTCTCACATCACAAAAAATCTTCTCACCAATTTTTAGATCATTTGGAGCATTTTTGCCCCCTGAAAAGGTCAAAAAACATAAAAAAAATTGACCTTTCTACCCCATTTTCAGACCAGGCAGTGCGCAGAGAGCAATGTTGGGAGATTTTATTTTTGGACAAGTAAATTGCCTCCACTTAGCACAACTCAAGAATTTTTGGAATCTAGACTCATCAATATTTCCAACGAGCCACAACAGAGCCAAATTCGGTGTCGGGAAGGGGTCCAAAACTCAACTGCAAGAGACCCCATTTTCTGCTGAAGTGGCACTGCGCACAGAGGCTGCCTAGTGTGTTTTGGACCAAAAGTTAACAAAACATGCTCAGTTATTGCAAATAGATATTTTTTAGTTTTTTGAGGAAAATTAAGCTAGAATTAGGGGCAAATAGTTATTTTAGCATTTATTTCTTGGGATATTATTTGCCTTGGGCCTTAGATGGTCTCTTAGACATAATTGATATTTATGACTATATTTGACATTTTCCTACCACATTTAGGGTTTTAGTCCTCATTTTCTCCATAAATAGATCATGAGGCCCCTATGTATTTTGTTGGCATTTGATGAGCTTGAAGAGAAATATACATGGTTTCATGAGCTTGGAGAAGAAATTGGTTTTGTGAAGTGCATGAATGGCTTGTTTGCTTTGATGATGGAGAAGCTTGTTTGCAGGATTCCATAGCTTGGTGAATGGTGATGTTTTCCTATTTTTTCTCTTGTTTCCTTTATTATCATTATGTTTCATGTTTCTTGGCTGCTATTAAACAGAAAAGTATAGGTTGATATATGTTATTTGAGGTACCCCAGTCCTCCTATTTGTTATAGCTTTTATGTTTTCTCTTTTGGCCATCTTAAGGAATTATTTATTTCTCCTTAGGTCCACCAAAACTTGTTTTAGTTTCATGCATGGTTATTATGTTAGCTTACAAGTATGATTCATGGTATGCCCTGCTTATTTGAAGTTTTCAAAACCCTAGTTTGAAGCCTTTTTGTGAAATATTCATTGTTAGGTTACGTCAAAGAGGTCTCATTCGATCTTGCCCTTTGTCCATGCTTGAAAACTTGTTTCATAGTTCCCAATAACTTGATATATGCTGTTTAGGAGTTCCCTCTCCATAAATTGAGTTATTTGTATTGTCTTAGGTGTTTCCCTAAAATCTGGAGGTGATTTTCTAAAGTTAGAAGCTCTTATGCTCTCTATGTATCACTAGAATGTTTCTCTTGGATGTTTATTAGTTTAGATTATGGTTTATTGAGCTTAATGGTTTTCCCTACCTCATGGATTATAAATTTTAAACTATAGATGTTTAAGACCTCTTAGTATTTCCCAAACTTAATGTTCATTACACCTCATACATCACCTTAAGGATCCATTCACCTTGATAAATCTACACTGCAACACACTCTGTTTCATCATTTAGACACTCTTGAATTTCACTTGACTCCATTTCCCAATGTCTTTGACATACTCTCACTCCACCTATTCCACTTGACCATCTTACCCATCCAAACAATAAAAAACTCTACACCTAACAACTATCTTAAAATGAAAACCATAGAGCAAAAAGAACACATCCTTTGCACCCAATAGAGAGATCCTCTCTAATTCTAGAAAGGCTAGGTCTTAGGACTCCAAAGCCTGGTTTCATGTTACCCTGTCATTTGGTTTGCCAATCTGTCAAATCACGGGACCCTAACATTCTAGCAATCATGGTGGGACATTTTGAGTATATAGTTTCTTGAATACCTCTTAAGGCACTTTAGACCCTCAATTTGACTTAGAAAATCTAGTGAATCTGCCACCTCATCCACATACTAACATTCTGGCGATCACGGTGGGACCTTCTAAGTATAAAGTTTCCTAGAAAACTCCTATAGACTCATTTAAACCTTCTTTTGAGCTTAGAAAATTGGCTGATAGTATCTAGTGGCTTGTTTGCTACCCCATCACCACACTAGCACAATGGTGATCATGATGGACCTTCTAAGTTAGTGACAGTATAAGTAAACCTTAGGACTTCAGATACCCTCATCAAATCATTAAGAACACACACTATCAGCCAAAGAGTAGACTCTATTTTGTTTTATCATCCTAGAAAAGTGATGAATCAGTTATAGGACACTCTCAAAAACTTTAAGAGACTCAGAAATCCCCAAAAAATCCCTTAGATTGGTTTATTATTAGTTATTGGTGGTGGACCATAAACATACATCCTTAAAACAGCAAAAAATATCCACCTGGTGACTCCACTAGCCTCCAATAGGCCTATTACTTCATTAGCACTCATTTGACTTCCTAGAGTTGTTTCACACCAATACTAAGAAGCTTGTGAAACCATTCATATACTGTAATAAGTACCATACATAAGAGAGGTCAGCCTTAAGAAACAATCCTAAAAAATTTCAGCCTCTGAATTTTGAAAATTGAAATCTGGCTTCACATAGGATCAGTACCATATCTCATCCAGACCGAAATCCTCCCAACATAGTTGATGACCCAGAGAAGATTTTGTGACAAACTTCTAGATCTGTAAAATTAACCACTGTTAGGACTATCCATAGAGCAAGCTCTGTACCTGAACATCTTACATCTTTGCAAGATCCCCAGTTTGACTTGCATCATACTAGGAACTTCTTCAGAAACATCTCTCAAACTGATATTGACCAAACTGACCTTGAACCCTTAGATTTGCACCAGAATTTGAGTAGGGAAGCCTCTCCTTCCACACCGCCTGATTTTCATCTTCTCCATCACTTCAACTCTTTCCATACCAAATCTACTCAAAATTAGTTTGTTGGTCCAAGTGCTTCCACCACACCCATTCATACCACCACTGTGAAAACCACTCTACTTCATCATTCACCCCCTATCACAAACACACCTCTTGTAAACCCTCCATTAGCTCCCATCATGGCAGCTTGGTATGCACCTTTGGTCTTACCACAACCCCTAATACCTTTACCAAATGACTATCAGTCCAAAAATACCTCATTTCACTGGGGTTGAATCTATCACTGCCCAACAACATCTAGATAGAATCAATGATGCTCAGTGATTACATGGAGATAGAGGAAGAAACCATTAAGATGAAAATATTTGCACAAAGCCTAGGAGGAGAAGCCAAAAAATGGTTCAAAGCATTAATTCCTAATTAAATACATGACCTCCCTTCCCTCTACCAAACCTTTATAAACAAATGGGAATTCAAGAAAAACCCCCTCCAAATCCTGTCTGAATACAACAACCTTAAAAGGAATGTAGGGGAAAGTGTGCAAGACTATTTCACTAGGTTTAATAGTGTGCATAATGCTCTCCCACCTCACATGAAGCCCCCATAAGGCCTAGCATTGGTGAAATTCCCTGAAGGTTTTGACCCAGACATGACTTTCCAATTAAGAGAAAGAGACCCTGAAACCTTAGAAGAAATGAAAAAATCAGCAATTAGTGCTGAGGTAAACTTAATTGAAAAGATATCTAGGTTGAAATCAGAGAAAAGAGTAACCTATAGGGATGAAACCATGCCTTCAACCTCCTCTTATAATTCTGAATTGGACAGCCTACTGAGGAATGTAGAGAGAATGATAGAAAAGATAAATCTAAATGAGAGGGCACCTCCTAGGGACAACCAAGTCAATTCCCAAAACCAAAACAGAACTCAAAACTTCAGAAGAGATACTCCCCAAATCAAACAAAAGGAAAATGACCAACAAATCAGACCTCCCTTTCAACAAAACTATCTAGATGAAGAAGAAGGAATTATACAACCTGAAGAGAACAATGTAAACCTAATAAGCTCTGATAATGAAAATGAAGATTTTCTCACAGAAGAAGAACAAGCGATTTTTTCTTTTGATCAAACTCAAACAGATGATGAAAACTCTGAAGATCACCAATCGGGACTGGAAAATTCCATTATGGAAGTCTATAGGAAATATGACCTTAGGAGTAAAAGAAACCAAGAAGCCTCAAAGAAACACCCAATTGATACTACTACTAAGAAAACTCTAGAAAACAACCCTAAAGGAACATCAGACAATATAAATAACATAACTAAGAAAACTAACCCAAACAAAGAAAACATCAACTAGCAAAGTAGTGACACAAGCTACCCTAGTACCTCTACTAGTGGCCCTAATTTTTTTTTGTTTTCTAAAACCCCTGATCAAAATCAGCAAATCAAGCTTATCGAGAAGGCTGTAGCAGACAAAAATGATGCAAGTATGTCTAAAACCGAAGTCCCTTTTAGCTTTGAAGGGAATATTGCTAAAATTAAGATAACCATGCCTTTTGACTGAACTGGTAACCCAAGGACTGTATAAATCCCAAGTGCTGAAGGTCTTAAACCTAGGAAATGATACTGACACATTAAATTTAACTGATGATGGTCTTGAATTGTTATTTGGACCAAAGGTTGAAGGAAAGTATCAAGAAGGAGCTGTTCCTCCTTTCTATATCAGTTTAAACATACACAACAAAATATTACGCAATACTATGCTGGACTCTGGAGCCTCACACAACCTCATGTCTAAAGTTGTGATGGAGAGCTTAGGCCTAGAAATCACTAAACCCTAAAAATACTTGTACTCATTTGATTCAAGTAGGGTTAAGTGTTTGGGCCTAATCAAATATATTTGTGTTAATTTAGCACAGATTCCCGCTAGGAGTCTTGTCATGGACATAGTAGTGGCATACATTCCCCCTAAGTATGTCATTCTTTTTTCTAGATCTTGGGGAACCAAAATTCAGGGAAACCTTCAACTAGATATGTCATATGCTACTATCCCTATTTTCAACCAGACAAGAAAGCTTTACTGAGAATCACACATGAAGTATACAGTGAGTAACTTGGATAGGCCAAACAACACCCCTGTCTATTCTATTCATTCAAACTTGGATTCATTCATCTTATATAATGAAAATGACAATGATGAACAAGTGAGTAAAAATAACAAATATATAGTGCCACCAGAACAATGAGGCATACACTCAACTGAAGAACATATCATCCTAAATTCTAGTAGCCCCGAACCACAACAAAATGGTGAAATAGAAAAACTATGGAACATGACCTTTGATGGATCTTGTGGTAAGGCTGGATCAGGGGCTGGTGTTTGGATACATAACACTAATGAGGGCCATTCTTACAAACTAGACTTTCAGTGTACTAATAACATTGTAGAGTATGAGGCTCTCCTCCTTAGCCTACACCTGCTAAAATAATTAGGAGCTAAGAAAATATCTACTCAAAGAGATTCCGAACTAATCATTAAACAAATCAGAGGTGAGTATTTAGCTAAGAATCCAAGATTAAGAGAGTAAAAAAGTGCAGCTTTGGATATCCTCAAAACCTTTGAGAAATATGAACTAGTCTACATTCCTAGAGCTCAAAATGGTCTTGCAAATGAGCTTGCCTTTGCTACTAGCAACTGTCAAATACCACTTGCAAGTGAACAATACATTGTCAAAGTCAAACACCGACCTAGAGTGCCCGATAACGTTGAATATTATCAATTGTTTGAGGGTGATGAACAAATTGATGATTTTTTGCAAGCTAGGAATGAATTTACATCGACAAAACAAAGTCTGGGGCATAAGGAAGATGTCTCTACAAAATAAAGGATCTTAGAAACAACACTGTCATATTCTGCTGATATAAACTTGCTTACACCTTCTCATGAGGCAGAAGTGTTTAAAGGTCTAGACCAAAGGGACCTTGAGGTTTTAGAGTGCAATGATGATACCTTACCAAGAGGACTGCCACCATTAGAAGAAATTTTTGACTTTAATGATGTAGCTAGGAAACCAAAAATGGAACCCACATAAAATGATTTAGAGGAATGTAACATTGGGTGCATAAAGGAACCAAAAATGATCAAACTATCCAGAACTCTTCCTCCTCACATAAAACAAAGATATATTGAAATTTTCCAAGAATTTAGAGATGTTTTTGCATGGGGATATGAGGATTTAAAATCATATGACACAAGCATTATTCAACATAAAATTCCTCTTAAGGAAAATCAGAAACCCTTCAAACAAAAATTGAGAAGAATCAACCCTATTCTATTACCTTTAGTTGAAAAGGAAATCAGAAATATGTATGATGCTGGGATCATAGTTTCCCTTATATACTCAGAGTGGGTTTCAAACCTTGTATCAGTTAGGAAAAAGACCGAGGGGATTAGGCTTTGCATTGACTTTAGAAATCTAAACAAAGCCTCCTTAAAGGACAAATACACATTTCCTAGTATGGATCACATTCTTCAAAGGGTGGTTGGTTCTAAAAGGATCTCCTTACTTGATAGTTTTTCCGGCTACAACCAAGTATTAGTGTTCCCAAGTGATCAGCACAAAACTTCTTTCACTACCCCTTGGGGTACATTCATATATGTTAAAATGCCATTTAGATTAATGAATGTGGGGGTCACTTTACAAAGGGCCATGGATATAGCTTTTTCCAAAGACATAGGCTACTTCATAGTCATTTACGTTGATGACATCACTGTTTACTCTAAGACTGATGAAGAACACTTAATCCACTTAAGGAATTTTTTTGAAAAATGTAGAAAATATGGCCTTTCCTTGAATCCTAAGAAAACGTTGTTCGATCTCCAGCAAGGAAAACTCCTAGGTCACATCATCGTAGAAGAAGGAATAAAAATAGACCCCAAAATTATTGAGGGCATATTACAAATCAGTCATCCTAGAAACATTAAAGAGCTACAGTCTTTCATCGGGAAGATAAAATTTCTAAGAAGATTCATCCCTAATCTTGCCGAACTTTTGAGGAATATTACGAACATGATTAAAAAAAGATAGGGTTTAAATGGACCTTAGAAGCCAAAAAATCCTTTGAATAGGTCAAATTAGCCCTCACCCAAACACTGGTTCTGATCAATCCCGATTTTACCAAAGAATTCTACATTTTATCATTTGCCTCTAAACATACCATTGCTGCAGTATTACTGCAAAAAAACATGATGGGGCAAGAACAACCCATAGCATTCTTCAGCAAGGCCCTTAGAGATGCTCCTTTAAAATACAACATCATGGAGAAACAAGCCTTTGCCTTAATCAAATCATTGAAATACTTTAGAGTATATATCCTACATTCTCATATCATTGCTTTTGTCCCACATTCGGTTGTCAAGGATATTTTAAGTCAAGACTCTAATGGTAAAAGAGGAAAGTGGATTGCCATTATATTAGAATATGACATAGAAATTAGGCCCAAAAGACTGGTTAAAGGAAAAGGACTTGCAAAGCTTATGGTTGAATCAAACTTCAAGGTTTTAGATATGAACATGGTTGATGTTTTAGAAGAACAAGAAGAATGACCCACTCCCCATATTCAAGAAGCCTTTTTGAATTCATCTTGGTATGCTGATATTCTCTATGTGATTTTCTATCTTAATGCTCCCCCTACATTATCAAAGACAAAAGCTAGATTCTTAAAGAAAAAAGCTTTGAAATTCTGCATTTTAGATGGGATATTACATGGAAGAATCTTGTTGGTATACTACTTAAATGTTTGCTTGAGGATGATGCAGGTAAGATCATGCATGAACTGCATGAAGGGGAGTGTGGAGGCCATCTTTATTGGAAAAACACAACCAAAAAAATCCTTAGAGCTGGCTACTATTGGCCCACCCTTTTCCTTGATACTCACAAACTAGTCATGACTTGCCATAAATGCCAAATCTTTGATGGCAAGAGAAAACTCTTGCCTTTACCTTTACATCTCATTACTGTTGAAGCTGCTTTTTAACAATGGGGTTTAGACTTCATTGGAGAAATTCACCCCACCTCATCTGCAAAACATAAGTGGATTCTCACTTCCACTCATTACTTTACCAAATGGATAGAAGGCATCCCCTACATAAATGCCACTGATTTAGTCATTATCAAATTTCTTGAAACAAACATCCTGCCTAGATTTAGTTGTCCCAGAAAGATCATCACAGATAATGATGTTGCCTTTTCATCCAAAAAGATGATTGAATTCGATCATAAATACCACATCACACTAGGACATTCCATAGCTTATTACCCTTAGGGTAATGGGTTGGATGAATCTTCTAACAAAAGCTTAGTCAATATCATCAAGAAGCTCCTAGAACTGAATCAAAAGGCATGGCATGGCAAGCTTATACATGCACTATGGGCTGATAGACTAACCACCAAGAAATTGATTGGTATGTCTTCCTATCAACTAGTGTATGACATGGATGCCATTTTTCCAATATCTTTGGGAGTTCCGGTGGTAAGATTTCTTGTTGAGTAACTAACTCCAAAAATAGAAGAAAAGAGATATCAACGCCTTAGAAATAAGCCACTTCGAGGGGTCAACCTCCAATGCATTACATAAATGAACAATTCTTGGATGATACAATTTACAAAACCTCCTTTCTATATATAGGAGTCCATGTGGCCATAATGTAATCCTAGCCGACCTAGCAATAATAATTTAAGGGCACAATAATAACAAAATGGGGGTTACAAGGGTACAATAATAACAATAAGGGGGTTACACTAATAACAATAAGGGACTATGGTAGTAATATAGGGACCTAACATGCCCCTCTCCTTCAAAAAAGTGTTGTCCTCAACGCTTGAGTAGCTCTGGGTGCTTCTGTATAAACTTCTCATCCTCCCATGTAGAATCTTCAGTGGGTAAGTTCTACACTTGACGAGATACTCTGAAATTGATCGATTCCATAGCTATCGAGTTCTTGTTTTCGTGACCGCTTCAGGTTCCAATATGATTTTTCCTTCCTCATAAATTTCTGGCAATATTGTTTGAACTGGAAGATTTTCACCTATAACCTTCTTTAAGCATGAAACATGGAAAACTGGATGCACTCGCGAAGAAGCAGGAAGCTCCAATTTGTATGCCATAGTACAAATATTTTGCAACACCTTGTAAGGACCATAGTACTTTGGCGATAATTTATTATCCTTCTTAGCTTGCTTGAGGGATATTTTTTTGTATGGTTGTAGCCGTAAAAATATCCAATCTCCTACAAAAAAACTTCTCTCGCTGCGATGTTGATCTGCTTGTTGTTTCATTCGATTTTGTGCCAAATCCAGGTTATCCTTTAAGAGTTGGAGAACTTCTCGCTGATGCTCGATGTGATCTTCCACTGCTTGAACCTTCGAATTTTCCCTTAAATATGATGTGATGGATGGTGGATGATATCCATAAAGTGCCATAAATGGGGTCATTTTTGCTGCAGTATGGAAGGAAGTGTTATACCACCATTCAGCAAGAGGTAACCACTTGACCCATTGTGTTTGTTTATGAGATACAAAACAACGAAGATATCCTTCCAAACATTTATTTACTATCTCAGTTTGACCATCAGATTGAGGATGATAAGATGAGCTATGAGCTAATTGAGTACCCAAACAAGAAAATAACTCTGTCCAAAAATTTCCAGTAAAATGGGATCTCTGTCGCTCACAATAACCCTTGGGCTTCCATGTAGCTTTTGAATTCTATCCATAAATGTAGTAGCAACTGTACTTGCTTTAAATGGATGAGATAATGTACAAAAGTGTGCATACTTGGTAAGTCTATCAACTACCACCATGATGACACTCTTTCCTTCGGACTTAGGTAAACCTGTGATAAAATCCATTGAAATCTCCTCCCAACGTTGACTTGGAATGGATAAAGGTTGTAGAAGTCTGGGGTCTTAATTGTTTCCACTTTATTCTGCTGGCAAACCAAACATTCCGCCACAAACTTTCGAATATCAGATTTAAGGCCATCCCAAAAAAATTCTTTCTTCACACTGTGGTAAGTTTTTAAAAATCCTGAGTGTCCTCCTAAAGGAGAAGTGTGCAATTCCAGAAGAATCTTTTGTTTTAGTTGGGAATTCTTACAAAGATATAAGCGATCTTTGTACCATAAGGAATCTTTTTTCCAACTAAATGTATCAGATGTACTAGGATCTTGCTGCAACTTTTGAATGAGTGTCCATACATCTTTGTCCTTCCTCCATTCATCTCTTGCTTTGGTTATCCAATCTGGTTGGATAATAGAAATGGCCCAAAGCAATGCTTCCACCTCTTCATTCCTTCTTGAGAGTGCATCTGCAACAACATTAAGCTTTCCTTTTTTGTAGATTATTTCAAAGTCATAACCCAACATCTTTGTGACCCATTTTTGCTGCTCTTCCGAAGATAGTCTTTGTTCCAAAAAGTGTTTAAGACTATCATGATCAGTTTTTACCTTGAAGTGTCTTCCCATTAGGTAAGTTCGCCATTTCTTTAGTGCATGAAATATTGCTAACATTTCCTTCTCATAAATAGGTTTCTGTAAATACTTTCCTTTGATTGGACGACTTTCAAAAGCAATGGGTCTTCCTTCCTGCATTAAAACTGCACCAATTCCATTTCCTGAGGCATCACATTCCACAATAAAGGTTTTTGTGAAGTCTGGCGTAGCTAAGACCGGTGCTAGGCACATTGCCTCTTTAAGATGTTCAAGGCCTTAGTTGCTTCAGGAGTCCATGAAAATGCATCTTTCTTCAATAATGTTGTTAGAGGTGCTGCTATTCTCCCATAATTCTTAACAAACTTGCGATAATACCCTGTTAACCCGAGAAATCCTTGCAACTTCTTTATGGTTGTTGGGACTTTCCATTCCTTAATGGCTTTAATTTTGTTAGGGTCTACTTTAACACCCTCGTGAGATACAATATGACCCAGATATTCCACCTCTTGTACTCCAAAGAAACATTTGGATGTTTTTGCATATAATTGTTTCTCCTGCAATAGTTTGAGCACCCTGTCAACATGTTCAACATGATCCTTCCAAGACCTGCTATAGATTATTATATCATCAAAAAATACGAGCAAAAATTTTCTAAGGAAGGGTTTGAAAATGGAATTCATCAACCCTTGAAATGTAGAAGGTGCACTGGGAAGGCCAAAAGGCATGACCAAAAATTCATAATGACCCTCATGAGTTTGAAATGTTGTTTTTGGAATATCTTTAGTCTTCATTCTAATTTGATGATATCCTGAACGAAGATCCAACTTTGTAAAATAAATTGCTCCATGTAATTCATCCAATAATTCATCAATCACAGGAATGGGAAATTTATCTTTAATGGTGAGCTTATTGAGCTCCCTATAATCCAGACACATTCGCCATGATCCATCCTTCTTGTGTACCAATACTACAGGAGCGGAGAAATAACTTTGACTAGGTTGAATTATACCCGCCTCTAACATTTCTGCAATCATACGTTCAATTTCGCTCTTTTGGACGTAAGGATATCTATAAGGCCTGATGTTTGGAGGAACACTTCCTGGAATCAGATGAATAGCATGATCATGATCGCGAATAGGTGGGAGTCCTTTGGGAGTTTCAAACACCTTGGAATGATTGTCCAAGACTTGTTGGAGATCTGCAGAAATAGATGATTTTGATGTTGGAACTTCTAGTGAGCATAATTGTGGAATTAAGTCTCATTGTTCTTTCTTTAGAAGCTTTGTCATGACATTAGAGCTTATTATCTTTCCCGACTTCCCTACAATACCCTGTAATTCGACTTCCTTTCCTTCTGAAAAAAAATTCAAGAAAAGTTCTTGAAAATAAAAAGCTACCATCCCCAAAGATTGTAACCATTGTACTCCTAGCACAACATCAGCACCTCCCATAGGAATGGAAAGAATTAGACTAGTCAATACATATTCCCCCATGGTTAGCTTGATATTATGGCATTTTCTAGAGCAATTTATAGTTCCTCCATTTGCAACCATCACTTGACATTCTGGTGCTGGGTATAGGAAACAATTTAATTCCTTGGCTACCTTATAATGAATAAAATTATGGGTGCTACCTGAATCAATCAACACTATTACCTTTTTCTTCTTGATTTTTCCTTCTATCTTGAGAGTTTGAGGAGTGGTAATTCCTGCCAGTGCATTACACGATATGGTCGGATTCATTTCTTCCTCTTCTAGGGCTGGTTCTTGGTGTATATCCTCTTCTTGTTAATTTTCTTCTTCTTATTCACAATCCATGTAAAATAATTTCTTCTCAGCACACTTATGACCTTTAGTGTATTTTCTATCACAACTATAGCAAAGCCCTTTTGCTCTTTTTTCTTCCAATTTTTGTGGTGTCAACCTTGTAGGTTGTGGAAATCTAGGCGTAGTAACACTTCCTTCTTTATAGAATTGAGTGGTAGGCTTCCTTGTCGCCATTATTTTACATTCAACTTTTCTTGCCAACCTGAATGCCTTCTCCAATGAATCTGGTTCCAAAACACGAACTTCATGTTGGATGTTATCCTTTAAAGTGCCTATGAAGAGATTGATCATGTGTTCCTCTGGAATATCAGTTACCCTTATATTCAATTTTTGGAAGTCCTCAATGTGCTGCCCCACTAAACCCTTTTGTTTGAGATTTATTGATTGGCTAAAGAAGGTGTTGCTCTTTGTATCCTCATAATGTGCTATCATTTCCTCCGTAAAAATTGACCAAGTGACAATTTTTTTACGGGAGCAAAGCCATCGATACCATACAAATGTATTTTGTTCTAAATGTAAAGTTGCAATTCGTACCTTTTGTGTGTTTTTCACGTTATGGAGATCAAAATATTGCTCCATCTGTAGTATCCATGTTACAGGATCCTTTCCATCAAACTTCCTCATATCCATTTTTTGGAATATGGTGGTTCTTCCTGCCAACATTAGAGTTTATGAAATCACGATTAACATTTATTTTTTTCTCATCATGAGGTTCTTCTACTATCTTTTCACCATTAGGAAACATTTCTTGTATCAACTTTGTCAAACCTTCGATGTCTGCTTTGAGATCATTCTTCATGTTTTCCATGTTGTCTTTCATGTCATCCATCTTAGCTTCCATGCCAGCTTCCATGCCATCCATCTTAGCTTCCATGCCTTTCTTCAAACCGTCCATCTTCACTTCCACGCCTTTCTTCAAAACTTGCATTTCATTTTTTGTCTCTCTTTGAGAGAGAAATTTGTTGCACTTGCTCTTGTAATTTTGATAGATCATGTTTCAATTCTTCATCTTCATGAGTCATAGTAGAGCCTTCTGAAGGCTTAATGGGTGTTGAATTATTTTTACGGGGCATATTTTAGAACCCAATACTGCTATATATTCTACAATATTCCCTTGGAATCAATTCAAATTGATTCTTCAAAGAAGACTTATGCAATTTGGAAAGAAAAAAAATATACACACCTTTTTCTTGCTTTTGAGGAGCTCGATATTGAAATTGGATAATCTCTATGATTGTAGCACTTCAATATTTGAATTTCAGTATCAATGTAGCCCTATGAATTATCTTTCGAATGCCATAGGTCTGACCTGATTTGGATTCTCCAAGACAAAGTTGTGTCCAATCTCCCACAATGACCTAATTTTGGACTGGTTCAGTAGAGCGAACTTGTGCGACTTGCCACGTGTCACTGTTTCATCCTTTGTCTCTGAAATTGATAGCCAAGAAACTAAAGTCCATGTAATTGTGACCAATTTTTACGGCACTCCAATCCGATGCCCAGAGAGAGATTTATTGAACTTTTCCCTTGATCACCTATTTGAGATGAAATTTAGGAGCCTGAAAAACCACTACCTTCCACAAATCATATCCCAAAAATATTGCGAACCAAGCTCTGAAATTTTTTGACAAATTTTCTTAGTATTTTAGCTTCGCACCATACGAATTTCAGATTCTGAACCTTCGTAGAAAAAACGTTATAGTGCAAATGCCACGATGACCTGTTTAGGAGCCTGAAAAAAGACCTAACTTCCACAGATGATATCTCCAAAAATATTGTAAACCAAGCTCTGAAATTTTTAGGAAATTTTCCTTAGGATTTCAGCTTCGCACCCTAAAAATTTCAGCTTCTGAAACTTTGTAGAAAAACAGTTATAGAGAAAATTCCACGATCACCTGTTTGGAGCAGCGAAACCCTAGAATCCAAGGCTCTGATACCAAATGTTGAGTAACCAGCTCCAAAAATAGAATAAAAGAGATATCAACGCCTTAGAAATAAGCCAATTTGAGGGGGAAACCTCCAATGCATTACATAAATGAACAATTCTTGGGTGATACAATTTACAAAACCTCCTTTCTATATATAGGAGTCCATGTGGCCATAATGTAATCCTAGCCGATGATCCGAATGGAAAATGGCATCAACCCATGGTATTCATCTACTCATGTTATCCATCCACCCATGTTATTGTAAATGGCATCAACCCATGGTATTCATCCACCCATGATATTTATTCGCCCATGGTATTATAAGTGACCCATGGTATGTATCCTCCTATGGTATTCATCCACACATGGGATTTACCCATGGTATTGTAAGTGGTATCTACCCATGGTATTGGCCCATGGTGTCCACCTATGGTATTATATCTATAAAAAAAACGCTATAAATAACAAGCCTCACTTTGCAAAAGGACAGATTGTCCGCCACAATGTAGCTTCTACAGTTATTCTTTGTTTTAATAAAACAAGTTTATTTGTGGTTTTATTTGCCTTGTGTTCTCTTTTTTTTTCTGGCATTCTAATTTTGTGGATCTTGTCAGATCCATTTCAAATTTTTAGATCTTGGGGGCCTCCCCCCAAGATCTGGATCAGTGGTATCAGATTCAGGTTATGAATCCATGGGAACGAGGGTCTGACACATATTTTAGTTTCAATTTTTGGCAGCAATCTTTAGTGAAATCCATGAATATTTTTGGGCTATGAGTTTTCAGATCAGATCTGAAACTTTTGGTGAAAAATTTACAAAACAAAAAGACCATATATGAATTCCTTGCGAAAAAATACTCAAATTAAAAAAAAAAATCGACCAAATTGGAGTTCGGATGAGGGAGATATCGCTGATTCAAAATCAGCAATGTTGAAGCAATTTTTCTGACGACAATTCATGGACGGCGGCTCTCCTGTAATTTTTCGCAATTTTCAGTGCAAATTTTCAGAAGAATGGATATAGATCTGAGCTCCTCTTGAAAAAATCACCCAATTTCAAAAAAAAAAATCTGTCTAATCGGAGTCTGGATGTGGGAGTTATCGTTGATTTAAAATCAACTATTTTTTCAGAAATTTTGTGACGGCGAGATAGTTCCAACGTGAATTTGAGAGTCTAGCGTCTTTAGATGGTGGTTTCAAACACATGAGAAGATGCAGAATGATCATTCCATTTCCAAAAATAGGTTATAATAAATATTCTGAGTTATATTGACTAAGTTATGCTCATTTTAAATCTGGAGCAACATTCAGAGTGAGTTCCCTTTGGAGACGTGCCCTCTCACCCCGCTTTAGTAGGCACCTATTTCACATTCATCAGTTTCAGCATAGCAGCGTTCGGCTTGGGTTATTTAGAGTTGTGCCCTCCCACCCCAAGCTATGTAGGCACCTGCTATTTCATCAACAATCAGCATCACGATTATGGGTCAACCGCACAAAATCATTTTCATCGAAGTCCATTTGCTAGGCCGCACACTGTTAGTAACACAGTTGGTCACAAGCATTACAGGGTATCTCTATCCTTGGATCTTTGTTTTTCATGGTTTTGGTTCATCCACAAACCCACACTTCATCGAAGTCCATTTGCTAGGCCGCACACTGTCAATATCACAGTTGGTCACAAGCATTACATGATATCTCTATCCTCGGATCTTTGTTCACCACGGTTATGGGTTAATTACACAAAACTCTTCTCTTCAATGGCTCTTCATATTCAACAAAGGCTTATCAGGAGGGAACTTCATGCAATGGGGACCATTGCTTCTTAAGGAGGGAGGAATGATCCGAATGGAAAATGGCATCAACCCATGGTATTCATCTACTCATGTTATCCATCCACCCATGTTATTGTAAATGGCATCGACCCATGGTATTCATCCACCCATGATATTTATTCGCCCATGGTATTATAAGTGACCCATGGTATGTATCCTCCTATGGTATTCATCCACACATGGGATTTACCCATGGTATTGTAAGTGGTATCTACCCATGGTATTGGCCCATGGTATCCACCTATGGTATTCTATATAAAAAAAAAGGCTATAAATAACAAGCCTCACTTTGTAAAAGGACAGATTGTCCGCCACAATGTAGCTTCTAAAGTTATTCTTTGTTTTAATAAAACAATTTTCTTTGTGGTTTTATTTGCCTTGTGTTCTCTTTTTTTTTTCTGGCATTCTAATTTTGTGGATCTTGTCAGATCCATTTCAAATTTTTAGATCTTGGGGGCCTCCCCCCAAGATCCGGATCAGCCGACCTAACAATAATAATTTAGGGGCACAATAATAACGAAATGGGGTTTACAAGGGTACAACAATAACAATAAGGGGGTTACACTAATAGCAATAAGGGACTATACTAGTAATATAGGGACCTGGCATTTCTCCAAGAGGTACAATCAGAAGAAAATGACATGTAAAGAATACTGAATCAAACCATTCATTTACAACAGACAAGAGAATAAGTGTATGACAAAACTCAGGCAATGCAGGAGAGCATAAAGAAAATCTTCGACAGAAGAACCAAAGCTGATAATTTCCACATTGGAGACACTGTACTAAGATGAGATTCTAGGAGGGAAGACAAAGGTAAACATCGTAAATTTGAGAATTTGTGGAAGGGCCCTTATCTTAGTCAGTCAGTTAGAGGTCATAATGCTTTCTTTTTAGAATGGCTTAATGGAGAAGAACTTGTTGGAGGTCCTGTAAATGGCAGGATGCTTAAGCACTATTTCTGCCACGAGTCCTAAGTCTTAGTTAGAATTTCTCATTCATTGTACATATCACTGTCTGATGAAAAGATATTAAGAGAAATAAAAAAAGAAATACAAATAGAAAAATAGAAAAGAGGACAGATTTGAAAAGAGGTAAAGCCCCATACCCAAAAAATAGAACTACTGAAAGTGTGTAAGTCTAAATACGACTACTAGTGCATAAAGGAGTCTTGTTTCAGTCATCCAGCCTAATCATGGCTGGAGCATGTTTTAAATTTATTGCTGATAAGTTAGTGAAAGATAGTGGGTCAAATTATTTAAGCTTGACTTGTCAAAAGATAGATTAGGTAGAAAGATATTGGTTCCACATGCCTAAAACATAACCAAAGTGTTAGGTCCCTATATTACTAGTATAGTCCCTTATTGTTGTTAGTATAAACCCCTTATTGTTATTATTTTACCCCTGTAACCCCCATATTGTTATTATTGTGCCCTTAAATTATTATTGTTAGGTCGGCTAGGATTACCTTGGGCCCCACTAGGATTACATTGTGGTCCCACGGACTTCTATATATAGAAAGGAGGTTTTGTAATTTGTATCATCCAAGAATTGTTCATTCATGTAATGTATTGGAGGTTTCCCCATCGAAGTGGCTTATTTATAAGGCATTGATATCTCTTTTCTTCTATTTTTGGAGTTGGTTTCACAACATTTGGTATCAGAGCTTTGGGATTCTAGGGTTTCGTTGCTTCAAACAGGTCATCATGGCATTTTCGCTATAACTTTTTTTCTACGAAGGTTCAGAAGCTAAAAGTTTTAGAGTGTGAAGCGAACATCATGAGGAACATCATCACAACCTTTTAGAGCTTGTTTCGCAATATTTTTGGAGATATGATCTGTGGAAGTTAGGTAATTTTGCAGGCTCCTGAATTTAACCTAAACAGGTCATCATGGAATTTTCGCTATAAATTTGCTTTGACAAAGGTTCAGAAGATGAAATTGTTAGGGTGCGAAGCCGCAATCCTGAGGAACATCTTCACAAAATTTCAGATCTTGGTTCGCAATATTTGTGGAGATCTGAGCTGTCGAAGTTAGGGCTTTGTCAGGCTTCTGAATTTCATCTCAAAGAGGTGATCGTGGGAAAATATTCATAGCTCTCTCTCTGAGCATCGGATTGGAATGCTGTAAAAAGTGACCGCAAGTAAACGGACTGTAGTTTTCTGTCTATAAATTTCAGAGCCAAAGGAGGAAACAATGACACGTGGCAAGTCGTACAAGGTCGCGCTACTGAACCAATCCATAATTGGGACATTGTGGGAGAGTGGACATAACTTTTCCTTGAAGAATCCAAATCAGATCAGACCTGTGGCATTTGAAAGAAGCTTCAGAGGGCTACTACAGGGCCAAATTTCAGATATTGAGAATTCGTAATTATAGAGATAATTCAATTTCAATATCGAGCTCCTCAAAAGCAACTAAAAGGTGTGTGTGTGTGTGTGTGTGTGTGTGTGTGTATATATTCCGAATTTCATTAGTCTTGTTTGAAGAATCAAGTGGAATTGATTCCAAGGGCATATTGTTTCAGTATTGGATTCTAAAATTGCCCCTAAAAAGAATTCAACACCCATTAATCCTTTAGAAGGCTCTACTATGACTCATGAAGACGAAGAATGGCAAGATGACATATCAAAATTACAAGAGAAAGTGCAACAAATTTCGCTCTCGCAAAGAGCAACAGAAAATAACATGGAAGTTTTGAAGAAAGGTGTGGAAACTAAGATGGATGGTTTGAAGAAATGCGTGGAATCTAAGATGGATGGTTTGAAGAATGGCATGGATGGCATGGAAGCTAATATGGATGGCATGGAATCTAAGATGGATGACATGGAAGCTAATATCAATGAAAAAATGGAAAACATGAAGAATGATCTAAAAGCAAACATGGAAGGTTTGACAAAGTTGATACAAGAAATGTTTCATAATGGTGAAAATATAGTAGAGGAAACTCATGATGAGAACAAAATAAATGTTAATCGTGATTTCATAAATTCTAATGTTGGAAGGAAGAACCACCATATTCCAAAAATGGATATGAGGAAGTTTGATGGAAATGATCCTGTAATATTTTGATCTCAATAATGTGCAAAACACACAAAAGGTACGCATTGCAACTTTACATTTAGAACAAAATACATTTGTATGGTATCGATGGCTTTGCTCCCGTAAAAAAATTGTCACTTGGTCAATTTTTACGGAGGAAATGATAGCACATTATGAGGATACAAAGAGCAACACCTTCTTTAGCCAATTGATAAATCTCAAACAAAGGGGTTTAGTGGGGCAGCACATTGAGGACTTCCAAAAATTGAATATAAGGGTAACTGATATTCCAGAGGAACACATGATTGATCTCTTCATAGGCACTTTAAAGGATAACATCCAACATGAAGTTCGTGTTTTGGAACCTGATTCATTGGAGAAGGCATTCAGGTTGGCAAGAAAAGTTGAATGTAAAATTATGGCGACAAGGAAGCCTACCACTCAATTCTATAAAGAAGGAAGTGTTGCTACGCCTAGATTTTCACAACCTACAAGGTTGACACCACAACAATTGGAAGAAAAAAGAGCAAAAGGGCTTTGCTACAGTTGTGATAGAAAATACACTAAAGGTCATAAGTGTGCTAAGAAGAAATTATTTTACATAGATTGTGAAGAGGAAAAAGAAAATGAACAAGAAGAGGATATACACCAGGAACCAACCCAAGAAGAGGAAGAAATGAGTCCGACCATATCGTGTAATGCATTGGCAGGAATTACCACTCCTCAAACTCTCCAGATAGAAGGACATATCAAGAAGAAAAAGGTAATAGTGTTGATTGATTCAGGTAGTACCCATAATTTTATTCATTGTAAGGTAGCCAAGGAATTGAATTGTTTCCTATACCTAGCACCAGAATGTCGAGTGATGGTTGCAAATGGAGGAACTATAAATTTCTCTGGAAAATGCCATAATATCAAGCTAACCATGGGGGAATATGTATTGACTAGTCCAATGCTTTCCATTCCTATGGAAGGTGTTGATGTTGTACTAGGAGTACAATGGTTACAATCTTTGGGGACGGTAGCTTTTAATTTTCAAGAACTTTTCTTGAAATTTTTTTCAGAAGGAAAGGAAGTCGAATTATGAGGTATTGAAGGGAAGCCAGGAAGGATAATAAGCTCTAATGTCATGAAAAAGCTTCTAAAGAAAGAACAACGAGGCGTAATTGCACAATTATGCTCACTAGAAGTTCCGACATCAAAATCATCTATTTCTGCAGATCTCCAACAAGTCTTGGACAATCATTCCAAGGTGTTTGAAACTCCCAAAGGACTCCCACCTGTTCGTGATCATGATCATGCTATTCATTTGATTCCAGGAAGTTTTCCTCCAAACATCAGGCCTTATAGATATCCTTACTTCCAAAAGAGCGAAATTGAACGTATGATTGCAGAAATGTTAGAGGCGGGTATAATTCAACCTAGTCAAAGGTATTTCTCTGCTCCTGTAGTATTGGTACACAAGAAGGATGGATCATGGCGAATGTGTTCGGATTATAGGGAGTTTAATAAGCTCACCATTAAAGACAAATTTCCCATTCCTGTGATTGATGAATTATTGGATGAATTACATGGAGAAATTTATTTTACCAAGTTGGATCTTCGTTCAGGATATCATCAAATTAGAATGAAGACTGAAGATATTCTGAAAACAACATTTCGAATTCATGAGGGTCATTATGAATTTTTGGTCATGCCTTTTGGCCTTACCAATGCACCTTCTACATTTCAAGGGTTGATGAATTCCATTTTCAAACCCTTCCTTAGAAAATTTGTGCTAGTATTTTTTGATTATATACTAATCTACAGCAGGTCTTGGAAGGATCATGTTGAACATGTTGACAGGGTGCTCAAACTATTGCAGGAGAAACAATTATATGCAAAAACAACCAAATGTTTCTTTGGAGTACAAGAGGTGGAATATCTGGGTCATATTGTATCTCACGAGGGTGTTAAAGTAGACCCTAACAAAATTAAAGCCATTAAGGAATGGAAATTCCCCACAACCATAAAGCAATTGTGAGGATTTCTCGGGTTAACAGGGTATTATCGCAAGTTTGTTAAGAATTATGGGAGAATAGCAGCACCTCTAACAACATTATTGAAGAAAGATGCATTTTCATGGACTCATGAAGCAACTAAGGCCTTTGAACATCTTAAAGAGGCAATGTGCCTAGCACCAGTCTTAGCTACGCCAGACTTCACAAAAACCTTTATTGTGGAATGTGATGCCTCAGGAAATGGAATTGGTGTTGTTTTAATGCAAGAAGAAAGACCCATTGCTTTTGAAAGTCGTCCAATCAAAGGAAAGTATTTACAGAAACCTATTTATGAGAAGGAAATGTTAGCAATACTGCATGCAGAAAAGAAATGGAGAACTTACATAATGGGAAGACACTTCAAGGTAAAAATTGATCATGATAGTCTTAAACACTTTTTGGAACAAAGACTATCTTCAGAAGAGCAGCAAAAATGGGTCACAAAGATGTTGGGTTATGACTTTGAAATAATCTACAAAAAAGGGAAGCTAAATGTTGTTGCAGATGCACTCTCAAGAAAGAATGAAGAGGTGGAAGCATTGCTTTGTGCCATTTCTATTATCCAACCATATTGGATAACTGAAGCAAGGGATGAATGGAAGAAGGACGAAGAAGTGTGGACACTCATTCAAAAGTTGCAGTAAGGTCCTAGTGCATCTAATACATTTAGTTGGAAAAATGATTCCTTATGGTACTATTAGGAATCTGTAATTTTAGCAGATTGGTGAGACTAAAACTGCAGAAGCAACATTATTTCAACCACTTTTGGATTCTAGGATCTAGCCCTCCTGAATTCGGAGAGGGATCTCTCCAATAAGTGAAAAGATGGATTTGTCTTTGAAGTTTGGGGTAATGATATTAGGCTAGTTATGAAGGCCAAGGGTTTTGTTTGTTTTTTGGATGGTTGAGCATGAATATTACTTGAGGGGAAAGTTCTAAATGTAAAGATTTTCAAAGGTGAGAAGTTGCAAGCGGATAGAACGGCTTTGGCTAAAGAGATAAATATAACGCTGTTTTTTGGTCCATTGGGCTATGGAGTCATAACAGGGGTTTAATTGAGCAACAACATCAAGAGTGATCCAAGGGGCAAGTCATATATATCACAAGATTATTGAGATTAGAATGATGGAATGGAAACAATAAAGTGTTGGAGGGGTGGAAACTGATAATAATTTCAACAAGGATTTATAGTCAGTCCGAACAAGAAAAGCCTCTCAAGTAACTGTTTAAAACCAACCAAGAATAGGGCTAACCCTAGACTTCTTGGGCAAGTTCGTATTAAAGTAGCTTAATTGACAAACAATCCAGTAATCCACATAATTACCTTCAGAAAATATGAAAACACACAAGGGAAACACAGTGTAACCTAAGATCAGATAAGGTACTTTTAAACCTAGTCTACTTTTAGCCAACACCAAGGGAAACCTTCAGAATCTGCCTTTGGAGAATAGAAGCTAGAAACAGGGCAAACCATCACTTTTCTAGTCTAACTTTAATAAGAAAATAAGGAAAATAACTTTCAAGAACAATGTTTAAAGGAAACAGTAGGATGAGGGAACACCAACATTCCTAACTATTTAGACTGTATTGAATCATTCTTAAATAAACAAATTGGAGGAAAACATTGAGATAAAGCTTATCAGTCAGACAAGGGTACTGGTAAACAATAAATCCTAACTCTATAAATGTTGTTCTTTATCAGAGAATAGTGAACAATATGACATACATAGAAGGAAAAACAATAACAAAGAAAGGGGCACTTCACCAATGATATAGACCAGGATCCCAAGAAACAACTTGTTATTGATGTCAAGCTAGTTACAGTACTCAGGTCCAATGTTTCAGTTCAAAAATCATCTTCGCTATCCAACCTAACAAATCTAACAAAAACAAAGCTTGGCTAGTGAACACTATTTACAGATAGAAGTCTCAAGCTCAATTATATTTCAAAGTTCTGCAACCAACAGTTTCGCATCTTCTACAGAAGTATTTATACAATAATGAGGAGGTGAGACCTGATAAAATATCTCCCAGGATAATTAATACAGGTTAAATGACTTCTCGGCCTTTGAGGGGCTCGATGGAGAATTTTACAAACATTATGGTCTATATTAACTGTTTTACATTTATGAATTAAGCTCGGTGGGAGCTTTTATTGACTTTAAGGCTCTGTGTCATGTTTGGAGTAACTCTGCAGATATTTTTAGCATTTAATTTCCTTGCAGAAGTCACTCTCTGGCTGTGCTGAGGTGAATATCTTCATTTGATCAATAACTTCAGCCTCTGTTGTGAAGGCTTTGAGGCACAAGTGGCACTTATGGTAGCTGAGGAATCAATTCGCCTCAATTGAGGCAGTGGAGGCCTTTCTGTCAGTTAAAAACTTATGATTTTCTTTTGACTGTGTTTTAATTTGGGGGATTAGGCTTTTGATAATCCATCTTAGCCGTAATCCCCACAAATCGGTCTTCAATCTTCTGTTCTACTGTGGTCTATCTTCAATACTGATACTCTTTTAATTGTGATTAAAATCACAGTGTCTTGTCGATGTGCAGGCCGCGCAGGGCTCGTATGGCATCGATGCCCATGACGTATTGATGAAACGTGGAGTAGAGCCCCGTGAATGGTTCCCTTTGATAAATCAAAGGCGTGGGAATCGTCATTCCCAGCCTTCAACTTTCTCTTTAATATAATGGAAAAAACCATTAATCCCTGCAAAATACAAACAAAAATTATAAAATCCTGCGTTTTTTGGAAAAAATTCTTTAGAGGCGTGGGAGGAGCGTAACTGTTGGATGGCAGCATCCAATGGTGGAGATCTGCATAGAAGAGGTAAAAAGGAGAGTGGGGAGAAGGATAAGACAGAGCGATTTTGGACCGTCCGATCTGGACACGTGGACGGTCCAGATCCCGTCGGAGGATCGCAATCGAGGTTGGCAAGCAAATGCATCGGTTAAAAAATGCGATGCGATTAAGCGCTGGTCGTCGATCTAAAGATCAAATCGACGGTGGGGAGTGAATCAGAGGGTTTTGAAGCGGAGGTAAGACTTGTGGTTGGAGGGAACGAGGACCGTTGGATCATGGAAAAGTGGGGAGGAGATCAATGACGGACAACCAATTAGGGATCGACAATCAGGGGTGGTAAATAAATGCACCCGATGAAAAGTTGCGATGCGATTGGTGCCGGCCGTTGATCTGAGGATCAGATCAATGACGGGGAATGAATCGGAAGGAAAGGCGATCGGGGGGAAAAACAAATGTATGCAATTGAAACTTTGCGATGCGATTGAAACTTTGGGATGCGATTTTGCGAGGGCCGTTGATCAGCCTTAGATCAACGGTCAATATCTTTTCAACTTTGCACCGGCGGAAACCCTTATACTTTATGAAAAACCCACAAATTTTTAATAAAACCAAGGTTTTAGTAGATCGGGGCAGAAAATATATATATATGACATGACTGGCGCCCGATTGCGGGGCCACTGGATGTATGGAATACAATGGGATCGGGGCTTTATATAACAAGGGCCAATCGTAATCGGAGCTTCGGTCCCAGTCTTTCAATCAACCCATTTGGAATTTGCGATGCGATTAAGCGCTTCAGGACTTCAACACTTGGTCCTAGGGTGTAGGTTGTATAAAATGAAAGCAAATGGGGCGGGGTTTACATATATGATACCTAATCGCATCGAAAGTTTGATGCAGTCTTTCAATCAACCCATTTGGAATTTCCTGATGCGCTTGCGCAATCGGGTCTTTTTAATCTAACCATTTATATTAACACATGAATTTGGCTCATTAGATCAAAAGTTTGGATAAATGGGTTTTATGTTTTTACAAAAGAAAAAGGTGATCAGGAATGGATTATTCCAAGGTTTTAAGCATGGAAGGCGGGCCCATGGTTTATATGAAAAAATAATATGATCGGGGGTCTTAAATACAAAGGCTAATCGCATCGGAACTTTCGGAACATGGCAAAAGACTTGCGCACTTGAATCTTTCTGATGCGATAAGCGCCGAACAGGGTTAGCGCTTGGTTCTAGGGTGTGGGCATGTGGAGGGGAAGTGGTTTAAAACTTAGCCCAAGGGGGCTTAAGTCCTTTAGTAATAAAAAATTTGTTTTTATGAATTTTTTCAGAGTTTTCAATGGATTTGGGGGTTTCGGTAAGGCTAAAAAGTGAGTTTTTAATCTTGTAAAAATGATTTTCATGAATGGAAGAAGAGGAATCATGAAAATGGAGGAGTTTTATGGAGAAAACGGGGAGAAAATGAAGGTTATTTTTGAGTGGGAGAAGGGGGAAAATGATGGTTTTTCAACAGTCTTTTCTCATGAAATTAACAGAATTTCTGAGTATATAATGGCAACAACAATGAAGATTTTGGACAGAGGCATGAGGCCTTCCAGAGTCTTCAAGAGCCAACAATTTTTAGCAATAAAATTTGTTCCTTGTAGGCTCAAAAAGTCTTAGCCACCTTTTTCTATAACAAATTTTATAGGTGGCTAACAGGTACAAAGATCACTTATATCTTTGTAAGAATTCCCAACTAAAACAAAAGATTCTTTTGGAATTGCACACTTCTCCTTTAGGAGGACACTCAAGATTTTTAAAAACTTACCACAGGGCGAAGAAAGAATTTTTTTGGGATGGCCTTAAATCTGATATTCAAAAGTTTGTGGCGGAATGTTTGGTTTGCCAGCAGAATAAAGTTGAGACAATTAAGACCCGGGTCTTCTAAAACCTTTATCCATTCCAAGTCAACGTTGGGAGGAGATTTCAATGGATTTTATCACAGGTTTACCTAAGTCCGAAGGAAAGAGTGTCATCATGGTGATAGTTGATAGACTTACCAAGTATGCACACTTTTGTGCATTATCTCATCCATTTAAAGCTAGTACAATTGCTATTACATTTATGGAAACAATTCAAAAGCTACATGGAAACCCAAAGGTTATTGTGAGCGACAAAGATCCCATTTTTACTGGAAATTTTTAGATGAAGTTATTTTCTTGTTTGGGTACTCAATTAGCTCATATCTCGTCTTATCATCCTCAATCTGTGGTCAAACTGAGATTGTAAATAAATGTTTGGAAGGATATCTTCATTGTTTTTTATTTGATAAACAAACCCAATGGGTCAAGTGGTTACCTCTCACTGAATGGTGGTATAACACTTCCTTCCATACTGCAGCAAAAATGACCCCATTTATGGCACTTTATGGATATCACCCACCGTCCATCACATCATCTTTAAGAGAAAATTCGAAGGTTCAAGCGGTGGAAGATCATCGAGCATCAACGAAGTTCTCCAACTCTTAAAGGATAACTTTGAATTTGGCATAAATCGAATGAAACATCGAGATCAACATCGCATCGAGAGAAGTTTGATGTAAATGTAGGAGGCGGGTATTTTTATGGCTACAACCATACAAACAAATGTCCCTCAAGCAAGCTAAGAAGGATAATAAATTATCTCCAAAGTACTATGGTCCTTACAAGGTGTTGCAAAAGATTGGTACTATGGCATACAGATTGGAGCTTCTTGCTTCTTTACAAGTGCATCCAATTTTCCATGTTTCATGCTTAAACAAGGTTATAGGTGAAAATATTCCAGTTCAAATAATATTGCCAGAACTTGATGAGGAAGGAAAAATCATATTGGAACCTGAAGCGCTCATGGAAACCAGAACTTGACAGCTACAGAATTGATCAATTTCAGAGTATCTCATCAAGTGGAAGAACTTAACCACTGAAGATTCTACATGGGAGGATGAGAATTTTATATAGAAGCACCCAGAGCTACTCAAGTGTTGAGGACAACAATGTTTTGAAGGAGAGGGCATGTTAGGTCCCTATATTACTAGTATAGTCCCTTATTCTTGTTAGTGTAGCCCTCTTATTGTTATTATTGTACCCCTGTAACCCCCATATTGTTATTATTATGCCCTTAAATTATTATTTTTAGGTCGGCTAGGATTACATTGGGCCCCACTAAGTTATATTGTGGTCCCATGGACTCCCATATATAGAAAGGAGGTTTTGTAAATTGGATGATCCAATAATTGTTCATTTATGTAATGTATTGGAGGTTTCCCCCTCGAAGTGGCTTATTTCTAAGGCGTTGAGATCTCTTTTCTTCTATTTTTGGGCTTTGGTTTCACAACACAAAGAGAAAAATAGGGATGAGTAGCAAACAATGTATCCTAGCCTTAATTTTTCTAAGTCTTATTTTGTACAAAAATAACATTTGTGTGCAGCTTGCTTTTATGCCACAAACCCATGGTAAATCAGATTGTATAATACTGATTCAGCCATGTTTTAAATTTCATGTTCTTAGCTTAGTGAATAAATCCTGTCAAACACTTTAACCTTGATAGTTGAATAGTATAGGTAGAGAATCAAAGGAGTTCATTAGCCTAATGTGAGCTCCATGAAGACATAAGGTAGAAGTAGATAGTTTATTTTGCTTTCAAAAACAAAAATATGTCAAGGTTGCTAGTCCAAATGCACCTAAAGAAGAAAAAATGTTAGGCAAGTAGGTTGGGTAGGTAGAGATGGATTTGAGCTAATCATGTCTTTCAGATTATTGAGATCATAAGCTTCAAGCAAGCATCAACAAGAGAAAGAGGTAAAAATCTACCCAATGGATGAGGCACTGGTCTTCATAAAGCCAAAAATCTGAAGTTATAGACACCTCGTGAAAAGGAGTTGCCCTCCCCAAGTGGAGCCACTATTAGTCATCATTAATTTTTTCCTTCATAGATGACTAAATGATTTCCCTAGATTTATAGAAACAAAGTTCTTTGTAATATCCCAAAAGGGAGAATGCAGTAATACTTCACACAGTATAAGAACTTATAGCAAGATAAACAATAAATCTTATTCCAAATCAAAATATTTAGAAAGAGCTGAGCCATTTTATTATATTGGAGATGATTCAGTTACAACAGTATAGAATATAGGTAGATATAGCTAAAGAGATGAGCTAGGATCACCACAAAAGCATATGCAACATGTACGGAGTAACTAGAGAGCTACGCAAAAAATCTCTGTTTGTCCCTTCAATAGAATATGAACATTAGTTGTATAAGTGAAAATGCAGATCTACTCAAAATTGGAGCTCTGATGATGCCAAGATTCAAGATCTGTCCACTGTGGTGGATTCCCAAGATAACCCAGAAAGGATTTTCCAGATCTGCGACTTTGGAAAAATCACCTCCCCAAGGTTTGATCCTTGATCTGCTGGGAAATACAGATCTGAAGCTAGATCTGAAGAATAGATGGCTGAAATATGTGCTCAGATCAGATCTATGCTTGAAGGGTTGATCCCTTCCTCAAATCTATGAGCTAGAAGCTCTAGATATAGCTTCTCAATCCTCCAAAAGATGATTGCAGCTACTGCAACACAACTACCTCTAAAACCTGCACTGTGAGGGAAAGAGAGGCCTTTTTCCTATTGAAATATGCTGCACTAAACTCCAGGCTTATGGTGAGACTGATGGAAATATGAGGGGATGATCCCTCATAGGATTTCTAGCTGAAATACTAGCAACTTCCCTCCTCCTTTCAGATCTGCAATATGGACAACGTTATTCTTGAGGAGAATACTACTGCTAGGAGGTCAATAAATTTTGGCCTAATTCTAGATCTGCAATGTGGCTCTCGGAGTGCTGATCTATAAGCCCAAGTGATGGGAATAATCCCTCACCTTGTTTTCCAGCTGAAGTACTAAAGACAACTTCCACCTTCCAAACTGATCTTCAGAAATCTGTAGATTTCTGAATATGAATGTTCTGCAGAAAGTAGAAAAAGTAAATGCACCAAGTACGATATAGAATGAAGAGAAATCCTCTTTCCAGAGCTACTCAAGAAAGAGGTGGGATTCTCTCCCAGGAACACCCTGAGCTAAACAGCACCTACAATCTCTGCTAAACAACCGAATAATGGAGTGGAATGTCACTTGAAAATTCCCAATCTAAAATATCATACATCAAATAATCCAAGATGCCTTTCACCTTTGCCTTCATCTCCTTTATAAAGTTTGAGCCTTCCCAAGCTTTAGCCCTAATCTCAACTGCACAGTCACATGTGGACAAGATCCTCCAAGTGGGACAGCAACCAGTCCTATGAAACAAGTAAAAATCCTCCACCTGGTGACTCCACTAATTTTCCATTAACGCTCTTGGGAAACTTTCCCTATTATAAAAACATTAAACAATACCCAGACAAGAATACTTTCTGGATTAAGTATCTATTTTACAGTTTGGTTTGTGTCTTAAGACTGTTATACCTCTAAAAAACCTTTCTGACATTTGGGTCCCAAAATCCTGTCTTCTAGAAGAATCCATACTAGATCCCATCCTAACCAAAATCCTCTTGAAATAGTTGACAATCCTGAAAGCATCCTTAGGAAGTCTCCTACATCTAAAAGCCCAACTGTTGACAGACCAATTCGAAGAGCAAGTTCTTTCCCTGAGAACCTTACAACCTTGGAAAATACCTAAGTTGACTTACCTCATATAAGAAGCTTATCTAGAACCAAGTCACAAAGTGGTATAGACTAGATAGACCTTGAGATTGTAGCCTCATAAAAAAGTAGTAGTAGAGAAGCCTCCCCTTCCACTCCTCCTGATTTCCATTTTCTCCAAAAATTTGGCTTCTCTCATCCTAAATCTTCTCAACATCACTTGGATGGTCCAAGTACTTCTGCTACACCCACCCATACATCCACTGTTCAAACCACTCCACTTCATCAATTTCCTCCACTTGTTAACCCCCCATTGTTTCCACAAGCTCATATCATGGCAACATGGTATTCTCCCTTAGTCCTTCCTTTACCTCTAGTTTCTCTACCATAGGACTATTAGTCCAAGATTCCATTATATGATGCTAGTAGCTCTACTACATCTCAACAACACGTGGATAGAATGAATGACTACTTTGACAAACAAGAAATAGACGATGAAACTGTTAAACTTAGAATGTTTTCTCAAAGCTTAGGGGGAGAAGAAATAAAATGGTTCAAAGGCTTAACCCCTAACAGTGTCAATGATATCCCTGCTTTCCATCAAATATTCCTAAACAAGTGGGAATTCAAGAGAAATCCCCTTCAGATCCTATCAGAATGCAATGACCTTAAAATAAATGCTGGAGAGAGTGTTTAGGATTATTGCACTAGATTCAATAGTGTTTATAATGCACTCCCTCCACAAATGAAACCCACACAAGGATGAAGTTTCCTGAAGGATTTGACCCAGGAATGTTTTATCAATTAAGGGAGAGAGAACCCCTCACACTAGAAGACATGCAAAAAGGGGCAGTAAGTGTAGAAGCTAACCTAAATGCCAGAAGGGCTATATTGAAAGCAGAGAAAAAGGTTACCTACAAAGATGAAGCTATACCCTCCACATCAGACTCCAAAATTGATAGTCTGGTTAGAACCATGGAGATGATGATGAAAAGAATAAACATGAATGAGAGAGCTTATCTTAAAGAAAACGAAACAACTCTTCAAAATAAAAATCAAAATCAGAACCAAAACTTTAGAAGGAATCCCCCTCAAATTAGACAAAGAGGCCCTGATCAGCAATTCAGACCTCCTTTTCAACAAAACTATGCTGATGAAGATGAGGGAGTGATTGAAGAAACAGAGGGAAATCACATAAACTTATTGGGAGTAAACAATGAGGATACTGTTTTCCTCAATGAAGAAGAACAAGGCATATACACACCCTATGATGAAGAAAGCCTAGAGTCTGAAGATGACAAACAAGGCTTTGAAAATTCCATAATGGAAGTACACAGGAAATATGAACTTAGGAGTAAAAAGAGCCAAGAAATTCCCAAAAAAAACCTCTGAAATTTCTGCTAAAAACAATTTTGAAAACGTTTCTAAAAAGACAACAGAAAACAACAAAAAAATGGCTGAAAGTTCTGAAAAAAACAAAGGAAAAAACAACCAGATCAATGGAAGACATGGTCGTGACCAAAGTAGCACTAGAAACTCAGCTAAGGCTCCTAGCATAAATATTTTAAATGCTGTTCATAATAAAAACTAGCAAGCTGAATTTGCTGAGAAAGGAGTGACCAAAAAGGCTGATCTAAACATTTTAAGAACTCACAGACCTTTCAACATAGAGGGTGAAATTTCCAAAATCAAGATCCCTGTCCCTCTTACTGAATTAGTCACCCAAGATGTATATAAAACCCAACTTTTAAGAGCTTTAAACATAGGAGAACAAACTGATTCTTTCAATGTGAATGATGACAAGCCTAAGTTTCTATTTGGACCAGAAGTAGAAGGGAAATTTCAAGAAGGAGGTGTTCCTCCCTTTTATGTCAGTATAAACATCCATGATAAGATTTTTCACAATGCCATGCTGGATTCAGAAGTCTCCCACAACCTTATGCCTAAAGTAGTGATGGAGAGACTAGGCCTTGAGATACTAGACCTTACAAAGATTTATACTCTTTTGATTCCAACACAGTTAAATGTCTAGGCCTGATCAAAGACTTATGTGTCAACTTAGCACAAATACTAGCCAAGAGCTTAGTGATGGACATTGTAGTGGCTGATATACCTCCTAAATATGGCATGCTCCTTTCAAGGTCATGGGGTGCTAAACTCCAAGGTACCCTACAGATGGATATGACTTATGCAACCATCCCTGTCTTTAGTCAACCAAGGATACTCTATAGGGAAACACACATGAAATACATGGTTAGTAGCCAAGAAAAAATAGACAACTCCCCTCTTTATTCTATTCACACATACCTTGAATCATTCATTCTTTACAATGATGAAAATTTTAATGAGCAAGAAGAAGGAGATGACACATAAACAATAGAAAAACAAGGAAGAAAGGAGAAAAAACTAAAACAGTTTGCTAACTCAAAACATCACAAAAAACATGATGAAGACCATAGGCAACAAAACAACCATCAACACAGGGCTGATTATGAAAAACAAGATAAAACTCATCATAGTTAAACCTTGAGGAACAAAGTGAAAATGAACATAGCACAGATCCTAAAAAACAACATAATGACAGCTAAAATAAATAGGACAAAGAGAACATAAATGACCTTAATAACAAATCTGAATGTGAACCTCTTTGGAGTATGAGTTTTGATGGGTCTTGTAGTAAAACTGGTTCAGGAGCAGGCATATGGGTACATAACACAGAGAATAATCATGCTGAGGGCCATTCATATAAACTAAACTTTCAATGCACCAATAACATAGCTGAATATGAGGCTCTCCTCTTAGGGATGCATTTATTGGAAAAACTAGGAGCCAAGAGGATAACTGTTCATGGAGACTCAAAACTGATTATTAAACAAGTGAATGGAGAATATATTACCAAGCATCCAAGATTACAAGCATATAGAGATGATGTTGTTGACCTATTGAAAACATTCACAGAATATGAGCTTAACTTTGTCACTAGAAACCAAAACATCCTTGCCAATGGTTTAGCATTTTCTGCTAGTACATGTCTAAAACCTTATGAAAGCAAACAATACATTTTCCAAGTTAAATATAGGTCAGCAGTCCCTGATAATATCAAGTATTGGAAAGTGTTTGAAGGAGATAAACAGATAAAGGATTTCCTACAGTCCAGAAATGGGTTTGAAATGCCAAATTCAGACTCAGAGTATGAAGAAGACTGTCCTACTAAGGAAAAATCTTATGAAGAAGAAACTCCTAACATTGCTGATATAAATTTGTTAACTAGAGAACACTCACAGGAAACACAATTGAGCACTAATTAGAACAAGAAGACTTTGAAGTGCTGCAATCTCACACTGATAAATTAACAAAGGGACTGGTTCCTCTAGAAGAATTGTTTGACTTTAATGATGTTGCCAAAAAACCAAAAATGGAACCCACTAAAACTGAAATAGAAGAGTGAAATATAGGCAGTGAATCAAAACCCAAGATGATTAAATTATCCAAGACACTACCAGCTCATATAAAACTGAAATATCTTGATATTTGTAGATAATTTTCTGATTTTTTTGCTTGGAGTTATGAGGACTTAAAATCATATGATACAGAGATAATTCAGCATAAGATACCCCTCAAAGAAAACTAGAAACCTTTTAGACAAAAATTGCGCAGAATAAACCCTGTGAAATTACCTTTGGTTGAAAATGAAATCAAGAAAATGTATGATGCTGGAATCATAGTCCCAGTAAGATACTCAGACTGGGTATCCAATCTTGTATCTGTGAGGAAGAAAACAAGAGAAAAAAGGATTTTCATAGACTTTAGAAACTTAAACAAAGCCTCTTTAAAATACAACTACCCCTTGCCCAGAATGGATCATATCTTACAAAGGGTAGTAGGTTCTAAGATAATTTCTTTGCTAGATGGCTTTTCAGGATACAAGCAAGTGCTGGTACATCTTGATGATCAACTTAAAACAACTTTCACTACACCTTGGGGCACTTTCATGCATGTGAATATGCCCTTTGGTTTAATGAATGCTGGTGCCACTTTCCAAAGAGCCATGGATATTGCTTTCTCGGAAGAGATAGGCTTCTTCATTGTGATATATTTAGATGACATTACAGTCTATTCCAAAACAGATGAAGAACACCTTGCTCACTTAAGAAAGGTCTTTGAGAAATGTAGAAAGTATGGTATATCCTTAAACCCCAAGAAAACTTTATTTGGCCTCCAAGAAGGAAAAATTATAGGCCATATCATATCTGAAGAGGGAATAAGAATAGACCCCAAAAGGATTGAAGGAATATTGAAAATCAATCATCCTAGAAACATCAAAGAACTGCAATCTTTCATTGGAAATATTAATTTCTTAAGAAGGTTCATACCAAACCTTGTTGAACTCCTTAGAAACATAAAAAACATGCTAAAAAGGGAAACATGAGTTAAATGGATCATTGAAGCAAAGAAAACCTTTGAAATGGTTAAAAAAGCACTCACTCAAACACTAGTTCTCATTAGCCCTGATTTTAACAAAGATTTCTTCATTTTCTCCTTTGCATCAGAACACACAGTTGCTGCTGTCCTTCTTCAGAAAAACATAAAGGGAAAAGAGCAACCCATTGAATTTTTCAGAAAAGCCTTAAGAGATGCACCTTTGAAATACAACATAATGGAAAAACAGGCTTTTGCCTTAATCAAAGCTTTGAAAGATTTCAGAGTTTATGTTTTACACTCACACATCATTGCATTTGTCCCATGCACAGTTGTCAAAGAAATTTTAACACAAGATCCTGATGGCAAAGGAGGAAAGTAGATTGCTGTTATATTAGAATATGATTTAGAAATCAGACTCACTAAACTGGTCAAAGGACAAGAACTTGCGAAACTAATGGCTGAATCAAACCTAAAAGCCTTAGATATGAATATGGTTGATGTTTTAGAAGAACAAGAAGAATGCACAACCCCTCATGTTGAATAAGTATTTCTGAATTCACCTTGGTATGCTGATATCTTGTATGTGCTCTTTTATATTAATGTTCCTCCTGGTTTATCTAAGAAAAAGGCAAGATTTCTGAAGTTAAAAGCTGTAAATTATTGCATTGTAGATAAATGGTTATATTGAAAAAATGCTAGTGGTTTGTTGCTTAAATGCTTGCCTGAGAATGATGCAGAGAAGATCAAGCATGAGTTTCATGAAGGAGAATGTGGAGGCCACCTCTATTGGAAAACAACAGTAAAAAAAATACGTAGAGCTCATTACTATTGGCCCACCCTCTTTCAAGATATCCATAAATTGGTAGTTTCCTACCACAAATGTCAAATCTTTGAAGGCAAAAGAAAACTCTTACCCTTACCTCTGCATCCTATCTATGTTGAAGCTCCTTTTCAATAGTGGGGCCTAGACTTCATTGGGGAAATCCATCCTTCTTTATCTGCCCAACATAAATGGATCCTCACAACAGCTAATTACTTTACAAAATGGATAGAGGATGTCCCCTCTAGAACTGCCACTGATCTAGTCATTATTAAATTCCTTGAAAACGATGTTTTTTCTAGATTTGGTTGTCCTAGAAAGATTATCACTTACAATGCTGCTGCCTTTAGATCCAAGAGGATGGTTGACCTTTTCCACAAATATCAGATCACATTGGGTCATTCCACAACTTATTACCCTCAAGGTAATGGGTTGGCAGAATCCTCAAACAAAAGTTTGATAAACATCATCAAGAAACTGCTGGAAGGGAATAAAAAATCATGGCACAGCAAGCTAGTACATGCATTATGGGAAGATAGGTTAACATGCAAGAAATCAATTGGAATGTGTAACATTCCTACTTAGCCCAAGAAAAGAGGAATATTCAATTTTGTTTCATTTTCTGTTGATTGAATAAATGAACCAAGGAGGACATGTAAAACTCCTGAAAAAAATGAATAAATCCATGCCAATGTGAATAGAGACAAATCTAGGCCATTTAAAATAAACACTTGCATGTGTGAATGGGTTTGAACTATGAGATTGGGTCAACCTTGACCAAATCCACAATGCAGTCTAGATTCAATGTACCTCATGGATACACAACGCAGTTCTAGATGGAGGCTCCAAATGTGAAAGGAGCTAACTCATTGAAGTGGTTTAGGGTTTGATAAGGATTTTATCTTATAAAAGGAAGAGGAGGGCAACATGAGAGGGTTGTTGATGATTATTATTTTCTGAAGATATTTTCTGTTTAGACATTTCTGATTCTCTGGCTGTTTAGCTGAGAATAATGATGTTTAGCATTGGGTGTTCCTGATCGGGAATCCCACCTCCTTCCTAAAGAAGCTCTTGGAGGAGCCTTGTTTGTCTTGTCCACTATCTGGCATTTGGCCAAGCTTCATATTACACCTACAACACTGGTCCTGTTTAGGATTGGGTTGTCCTTGTGAGTTGCAGCAAGTGGAGGATAGATCTCTTCAAATATATGCATCTCTAGCACCCATTTTCATTGGGAAAGTCATCTATCCCTTTGACAAGAGTGTTCTAGACCTTGGTAGCTTCAGATCCAGATCTTGGCATCAGGCCAAAGGATACTCAGATTCTATAGCGCAGTCCCTTTTTCAGTGCTGCGTTATTTGCAGTAGCAGAGTTTTAGGGAGTTTTGGCATCAGCTTGGAGGAGAGATCTCTAGTGATTGGATCCTTCCTTTCACTGTGGTGATCCATGGATGGGCCATCCAATCCATATTTTTTTCAGATCTGATCTGCTGTACATTTTATACTTCAGAATTTTCTGAATATTACTGTAGATCTGTAACTTAGATCTCAGATCTACTCTTGTACTTTCATGATTTGCTGAGATCCCCAAGGGGAATGTATTAATGAGCCTTCCTTGTACACAGATCTGAATTAGATATATATTTTTATGTATAGATCTGATCTATATCTTATTGTAACATACTACTGCTTCAACCAATAGAAATAACACTGTCAATCTTATTCTGTCATTTCTCATGGTTGTAGTACCTCATTTCTAAGGGTTTCTTCTTGTAAATCCTTCTCCTTTCTGTTATACATTGTATAAGCTCTATTGTAAATTTTATTTACTATTGCATCAGATATATTTGAGCTACCATATTATTTTCCTGCAAATATTGGGCTAAACTACGTTATTTTTCCAGCAGTGTTGTTTTGTATTACTGTAGCCCCTTCTTTGGGCATTTTCTAGCTGCACTAGGTGTGGGGAGACCTGTTTAACCCACCTAGGAGGATTTTTTTATGATTAAATCTTATATTTAGGTCTTAGATACTCAGATCTAAGGGATCCAAGGGCTGGTTTCCAATCCTGTAGCATACATTCCTGAAAAATATGTTTTTCAGGCATGCCTTGCTAGCAGTCCCGATTTTGGGATACTACAGTGGTATCAGAGCATCTTTCTTGGCTCAGCCTGTGAGTCTCAAGATAGAGATCAAGATGATGAAAATAATGAGCCTTCTCTCATCAGTCTTCAGATCCAGAAAGGACCTCCCCAAGGAGGTTAAGGAGATAGGAGAAGGAGAAGAGGAAGGACCATGCACTTCCTACTCTCACAAAGCAAAAGACAAGAAGCATGAAAGACACTTGGATCATCAGATCCTGAGTGAGAATCTTGTTGAGTACAAGTCTCAACCTAGAGCCTTCAAGGAGACTCTAGCCTTCCCACAGTTCATTCAACTGAAGGAGGGGAGGAGACCCTGTAGCAAGGGAGAAATCAAGGGCAATAGATTTCTATTGTCCACTATTGATGGGACATCTACAGCCAAAGCTTGGGCAAGAAGACTCAGTGAATTTTTCCTACTACATCTAGTAGTAGAGAGAGAAGCAGTGGAGATTGCAGTGCTGCACCTGAAGGGTGAAGCAAGCAATTGGTGGTTTAGCCATGTGAGACATACAAAAGGATCTTTTTTGCAGGTTTCACTCAAAGGGTGATCAAGAGGTTTGAGGAAGAGAATTCCTCACTATCTCTTGAGGAGATTTGTACCAGCACTATGACAGTGTTGGAGGAGCAACCTTTAACACCTGCTGTTGAGGGAGTCAACATTGTAGAGGAAGTAACTCTTGCAGCCATACAAGATGTTTCCAAAGCGTATCAAGGTATGATTGAGTTTCCACCCTCTATTATTGCAACAAAAATCTTTGAAGGTTGTGGAAACCTACTGTTTCATGACCCAGAATCATCACTTACCACTAATCAAGAGCAAAAAAGTTGCACTGCGCTATCCAAGAGCAGTAGTGAAGAAAGGAGGACACATTCCTCATGGGAGCAATCAGATGTCAGCTTCATTCAGGAAGCAATGGAGACAAGGGGTAGACATCTTGAGATGAGAAAAATTTTCTCCTCTCTAGAAGACACTTTCTCAAAGAGCATGCCACAGCTCAAAGAGAGACTTCTACTTGTAGTAGATCCAAGACCCCACTGGTTTTGGAAGACCATGCATGAAGAGGAGGTCTCATCAAGAGATCCCATGAAAGGTGCACTTCAACATTTCATGAAGTGCAAAGTTCTTCAACAGTTTGAGGAGGTTCTTCCCTTCTCACACTTGGATATTTATGGATTCAAGGCAGAGCAGATAGATGATGGAGGACATCTTAGGATGGATAAAATATCCCATGCTTGTGTTGGACACTCCTTGAGCCCTACACATCATGATGGGAGGTTTTTTCCTACCACCTATTTGGGTCCTTATGGGGTCAAATTGATCCTTGGGAAGATTGCATTTTAATATCCCATGAAATGAAAAGAAATTTTTTTTATTTGGGAAGATGGTAGCCCTCATGGGAGGAGTACCAAGATTAAGGACGAAAGGAGACATCCACAAATTATTGAATGGATGTGGATGGTGAGCAAGAAGCTAGAAAGCTACTTGCAGATCTATGATACTGGGCAACAGGAGGCTTGGTTGCACTGGTTACTTTTGAAAGAGTTTGGCCATCATCCTCTTTCTGAGGGTATGTAGAGGAAAGATGCGTGGCAGGATACTTGCATCATTGAGCAGCAAGGAGTATGGACACATTGTGTTGATATGGCTTCCTTCATATCAATCACCATGTTTTCACTACATGATTTATATGATGAAGGTATGGGGAAGCAACAAAATCTTTTTTTTCTTTGGATGTTCTTGGGAGTGCAAGAGTAGAGTTTCTCTCACATATTGCATGATGTTGCAGGAGGAGGAGATGGCCTTATCTCCTTAGCCTTGGATGATCTGGAAGTACTTCCACTCCGGAAGGAACTTCTTGTTTGTAGCAACATTATGGAAAATGTCTTTGACAATGAAAATGTCAAAGAAAGGAGCTATGTATTAGTAGGAGCCCATTTGCATAGGCCAACAGCGCTGTCACTTTGGAGCATGAACTTCTGGATGGAGTGTCCCCAGGATCATTCCACTCTTGGTGCACTTGATGGACAAGGAGGAGGTGAGAAATAGGGATTAATGGATGGAGACATCTATTGTTGTGTTATGTTCTTCTTGGCTTGGATTTCCAAGTACAGGAGGAAGGATCTTCATGTAGCACACGATTCATTTATCTTCATGAGAGTATGTCATATCCTTATGGAGAATTTGTTCATGGACCCTATCATGCTCTTACTCTTAACACATGGTAAGTGTTGGGGTTCCCATGTTTCGGCCAGGTTGACAAGACCAAAAGATGAGACAACATAAAACCACTTTCAGACCTTGGGATCTAGCCCCCCCAGGTCCAGACAGGGATCTCTCTATGATAGTCAAAGGTTTTATGTCTTTGAAGCTCAAATGTTAAGGTTTTAGGCTAGTTATGGGCACATGGTTTGTTTGTTTGATTGTTTAGGTTTGGTTGTTGGGAATCAGGAAAGAAAGGTCCAATATAAGACAAGGATGAGCAAAGAGGAAACTAGGCAAAGATAGATAACTCAGGGAACATCAAGGCCATTGGGCAATGGAGTCAAGAAAGGGTTTACTTGTGTTCAATGTGCAAGCCTTCAGTTGGGCTAGTCATCTAGAGCATTTGGGTCTTAAAAGATGGTTGATGGAATGGAACATTAAGGACTGAAAGTGAAAGAAGAAAAGACAACCAAATTTCTGCCTATAGATCAGGTCAGAGGTCATTTAACTCCAGACCTGCTTAGGCATACTCAAAGGCAGCTCTCAAAGAGGGACAAAGGGGCTGCTTATAGATTAGACCAGAGGTCATTTAACTCCAGGTCTGCTTTAGCAACACCGAGGGAAAACAAGGACCAGTTTGACAGAAGGGATCTTAGAAGGGTCTAATGAGATGTAAAGATCCTAGTGAGGCAGAGACAAGGTTCTAGACCTCTCAGTGTTCTCAACTCATCTAACTAAATCTTAACAAGAAAATCTAAACATAGATTTCATTAATTCATACATCAGAGAGCAGGCAATGACATCCACTACACTGGTTAAATCAATTGAGATCAATATTCATATACACATATAAGCAAAAAACATAAAGGCTAGGAGAGCAGCAACATAAGGTACCTATCAAGGGTAGATCTTATGCCAAACTTCTGGTGGGAGCCTGAAGAAACATAATGAAATTAAAGCAAGTCAATCACAAATACAGAGAAAGGAAAACATCACCAGCTGCTTTAGATCAGGATCTAAAGAAACATGCTTGTCATATTAAAAACAACACCAATCAGGTACATCATTGCCCACAACTTGAACATTCAATATGAGTACATCAAATCTCAACCTATCTTACAATATTACACAGAGAACTTGTCTTAAGAGGAAGATGCTTCCAATCTACTGATATCTCATCAACCACCCTTACGATAATTTCCTTCTATGCTTTATAGCAGATGGTGAATAGAAGGTCGACTGAGGTGGCAGGTGAATACTGAATGTAGCATTAAACATAACATGAATGCAGGGCCGAAACCCATTCTGTTTGATTGCTGTGTATTTAATCTCTGTCACTTCCCTTGTGAAGGGTGATCTTCTCCGGATATGATCTTGACAGTTTTTGGTTGTAGTACTCCTGGTGCTTTGAAAAAAATAAAATAAACTACTGAGAAGTCTGCCATATAAATGCTCTGGTGGTTTTGAACTGCTGTTAGGGTGGAAATTCCTTCAGGGACAATGTGCATAATAAAACTGAATGGGCGCCCTGTACTTTGATGAAGAAAAACATTCTGCTGATGAATGAACCCTGATGTTACCTTTACTGTGCACAGGACCTCCTGATCGATCCTCGGGGTCTTCAAACTTGTGCTTTGCCTCTTAAATTACTGGTTTAAGGCTCTAGATCTTCATTAGGGTGCCTTAATCTCCTTTGCTCTAGATGACGTGGTGAGTGGACCCGGGGGGGTGGTCAACGGAAGGCGAATAGATCCGAACCGTTGATCGCAACAAAGATCAATGACGACGGACGGGACATGAAATGGGTTAAGCGGCGTGCAACTCTGGCGAACGATGGCCGTCGGATGAGGCGTGCATGATCTGACGGCTTGTACTCATTTCGATGCGTGACTTGGGTCGAATGATAATGCGCGGGGAGAGAGTGGTTTTGCCGTCGTATAGGGAACACACGGTGGGCGGCTAGTGGAATCGCTGGGCAACGAGGGAAAACCGCCCACCATGCATGAGTGGTGTGAAATGAACCGAGTGGTTTTGGAACAGTGGAAGCGGGGGCCACAGGGCGGATGGGCTCCACACCGTTAGATCCAGAACAGATCAATGGTGGAAAACGCGCCCGATGCGATCTGGCTATGAACCGTTGATCTGCGGATTGAAATGGACGGTGATGGCGCGACAAGGGAGATTAGTGCCTTTCAGGCCAACGAATGATCTCAGCATGGGTCACATGGAGGAAAAGGCGCAGGGCTAAGCGGGAAAGGGGTTGGGCCTGCAATAAGGTTCAAAATGGGTTTTTAAGCCATTTAAATGCATTTTTGAAACCTTATAAGGGTAACGATAGGGAGATGGAGGGGGAATTTGGGACAACAAAGGGTGTAGGGATTTTAGAGGGGATTTAGGGGGTTGATAGGGGGGAAAAAGAGGGGAAAAAAGGTGTCTTGACAGAAGGAGGAGAGAAGGGGGGAAAGGGACACTTTGCAGAGTTGCAAGGAGTAACAGCAGGCCTTTTAGGAATGGATCGACAGATAGGATTTGTATTAGGCATAGCACTCAGAGACTTCAAGGAGGATGGCTTTTCAGGGGAAAATCATTCCTTGAAGGCTCCATAATAAATTAGCCCCCAACTTGCTTGTCAAGAATTTCATAGGGGGGCTAACAGTGGCTCCACATGGGGATGGCTTCTTCTTGAAGGAGGCAAGAAACCAGAAATTATCTTTGGAGTAGGCCAGTTGCCTGCTGCTTGGCACATCCCTTTCTTTGATTAGCTGCCACAATATGAATATGTTACATCAGCAGAAACATTTTTCCATCAAAACTACCTACCCACACTACAATCCTAGCATTTTTTCTTCTTTTAGGGTGCATTTGAGCTAGCAGACCCTTTTCATTTTATTTTCAAAACAAAAACAAACCTATCTGAGTCTACCCTTATTGCTCCATGGGACCAGATTAAACAGTTGGCCTCATTTGCTTCTCTACCTAATCTAACATTTGCTGGGATTAAACTGTCCAACATATTTCTTCTCCTACATTCTAAGACAGGAAATTGAAAAACAGCCAAGCCAGGATTAGAATGTCTAACTTGCTGGAGTGAAGACTTGTAGAAAACTGCAAAAAAAACTGTGAAGGCATGAACTCTGCAATTTGAAATATCCTTCTTTCTTTGTGACTCAGGTTTTGAGCATATTAGAGTCACCTTTTCTTCTTCATTTTTAGCTTTGGTTTTAGGCATGTTAGAGCTGATTCTTCCTTTCCCTTTGCTGGTCCAGATTTTGAGCATGTTAGGACCAGCTGTCTCTCTCTCTTTGGCTCAAGTTTTGATCATATTAGAGCCAATCTTTGCACCTTTCGGAGGTCCATGTTTTGAGCACGTTTGGACCTCTACCTTCTCTATTTTTTGGAAACATATTCTCTATTTTCTTGAAAGTAAAACCGCAATGGTATGTACAATGGAAATGGAACTGGAAATGAAAAATTAGCAGAAATAGTGTTTGAGCATCCTGCCATTGACAGGACCCCCAAACAACTCTGTACCATCAAGTTCTTGTAAGAAAAAAGCATTAGGGCCCACAGTGGCCTGGATGACAAAAGGACCTTGCCACAAGCTATCAAACTTGCCATGTTTACCTTTGTTCTCTCTTTTTGAATCCAATTTCAGCACCTTGTCACCAATTTTGAAGTCTGAAGCTTTGGTTATTTTGTTGAACTACCTCTTTATGTTGTCCTGAACTTTCACTGCTCTGTTGCAAACCTGATCCCTTGTTTGCTGAAGATGGATTGTTTCATTTATTCTCCTTATCATGTTGTCTTCCTCTGATTGGATTTCCTGGACCAGTTTGATCACTGGAACTCCAAGGCTTGTAGGGAATACTGCCTCTGTCCCATAAACTAGCTGGAATGGTGACAAGCCAATAGATTTCTTTGTGGTGAGCCTGTTAGCGCACAAAGCATGTATCAAATTTTTATGCCATGAATTTTTGTTCTCTTCCAGCAGCTTCTTAATGATTGTGACCAGGATTTTATTTGATGATTCAGCTAAGCCATTACCCTGGGGGTAATAGGCAGTTGAATGACCGAGTGCTATTCCGTACCTGTGACAGAACTCAACCATTTTCTTGGATCCGAAGGCAGCAACATTGTCAGTGATTATTTTCCTTGGACAGCCAAACCGAGATAGGATGAAGTATTCTAGGAACCTAATGATGACAGAATCAGTGGCATTCCTAGTGGGTATGGCTTCTATCCATTTAGTGAAGTAATCTGTGGTAGTCAAGATCCACTTGTGTTGCCCAGAAGAAGATGGGTGAATCTCTCCGAGAAAGTCTAGGCCCCATTGCATGAAGGGACCTTCTACAGTGATGGGTTGTAGAGGAAGGGGGAGGAGTTTTCTTTTACCTTCAAAGATCCGACATTTGTGGCAAGTGATTATCATTTGATGGAAATCATTAAACAGTGTAGGCCAATAATAACCAGCCCTGAGTATTTTATTTGCAGTGGCTTTCCAACTCAGGTGGCCTCCACATTCTCCGGCATGAAATTCTTGTTTAACATTTTCAGCTTCAGTTTCAGACAAACATTTCAGCAATAGGCCATTTGGATTTTTCCAGTACAGATTCTCATTCAAAATGCAGTGATTTCTAGCTTTGAGTTTTATGAATCTGGCCTTGGTTTTGGACAGTTCTAGAGGGGCATTGAGGTGGGTGAGCACGTAAAGGATTTCAGTATACCAAGGAGAGTTTTGAAACTGCTCCTCAACAGTTGGATGGGGAAATCCTTCTTGCTCATCTAAGGCATTTATCATGTTAATGTCGAGGGCCTGCAAGTTTGATTCAACCATTAGCTGGGCCAGGCCTTGACCCTTGATTAGCTTGGTGGCTTTTATTTCAAGGTCGTATTCCAAGATTGTAGCAATCCATTTGCCCCTTTTCCCATAAGGGTCTTGGGACAAGATATCTTTGACCACTGTATTCGGCACATAGGCAATGGTACGAGAATGCAGAATGTACACCCTAAAGTCTTTTAAGGCCTTCACTAGGGCATAGGCCTGCTTTTCCATAATGTTGTACTTCAGGGGTGAATCCATTAAGGCTTTACTGAAGAAAGCTATAGGCTGTTCATTACCTTCTGAATTTTTCTACAGTAAGATTGCAGCCACGGTATGCTGGGAGGCAAATGAAAAGATCAGAAAATCTTTCGAGAAATCAGGGCTAATCAGCACAAGAGCCTGAGTGAGTGCAAGTTTTACAGATTCTAAATATTTTTTGGCTCCTACAGTCCATTTAATTCCTGCATCCCTCTTTAGCATGTCAGTCATAGTCCTAAGGTGCTCATCAAGGTTGGGAATGAATCTCCTAAGGAAATTGATCTTCCCAATGAAGGACTGTAACTCCTTGATGTTCCGTGGGTGTGTGATTTGGATTATTCCCTCAACTCTTTGTGGGTCTATCCTGATTCCTTTCTCAGATATAATGTGACCAAGAAGTTTACCGTCTTGTAGTCCAAAGATAGTTTTATTAGGATTTAAGGACATACCATACCTTCTACATTTTTCAAAAACTTTTCTCAGATGTTTTAGGTGTTCTTCTTCAGTTTTGGAAAATACAGTCAAGTAATCTAAATAGATAACTATGAAGTGCCCTATTTCTTCTGAGAAAGCTATGTCCATCGCTCTCTGGAAGGTGGAATTTTCACATACATGAAGGTGCCCCATGGAGTGGTAAACGCTGTTTTGAGTTGATCTTCTGGGAGTACTAAAACTTGATTATATCCTGAGAAACCATCCAACAGGGAAATCCTCTTAGAGCCCACTACCTTCTGTAAGATGTGTTCCATTCTAGGCAAGGGGTAGTTGTCTTTTAGGGAGGCTCTGTTGAGGTTTCTGAAGTCTATGAATAATCTGATCTCCCTTGTTTTCTTCCTCACAGCCACTAAATTTGACACCCAATCAGAAAACCTCACAGGAACTATTATGCCTGCATCATACATCTTCTTAATCTCCTTCTCAACTGCAGGCAATTGTTTTGGATTGATCCTACGGAGTTTTTGTCTGAAAGGCTTCTGATTTTCCTTCAACGGTATCTTGTGTTGTATGATGTTGGTGTCATAGGCCTTTAAGTCTCCATAGCTCCATGCAAACACATCTATGAATTCCTTAAACAGGCCAATGTTTTTCTTCTTCATGTTTACAGTTATAGACTTAGCCAGTTTGATAATTTTGGGTTTGTCTTCAGTGCCTATGTTTCATTCTTCAACATCAGAGTTTGCATGTTCTATAGTGGGATTTTTTGCTACATCGTCAAAATCAAATAGGTCCTCTAAGGGTGCTAGGCCTTTGGGTATATTCTTATCCTTGGCCTGCAACACCTATATTTCTTCGCTATCTGTATTTCTACATTTTCCGATTCGATTTCCAGTTTCTTCAAAAAATGTGTTTATTTCTATGTTACAGGGTGTTTCTTGTTCATCTGGGGGATCCTCACTTAGGCAGCTGTCATCAGATTTTGAGTATGAATCAGGGAATTCAAACTCATTTTTGCCCACCAGAAAATATTCAATCTGTTTGTCTCCTTCAAATACCTGCCAATATTTTTCGTTGTCTGGCACTGCAGGTCTGAATTTGGTTTGAATGATGATTTGTTGGTCAGCTGGAGCCTTGGGATATGAACTAGCTAGGCAAGCTAATACATTTGCAATGAAATTTGGCCCCTGGGAACAAAAAATAATTCGTATTCCATGAAAGTTTTCAATATATCCATGGCGTCGTTCGTATATGCTCTTAATCGGGGATGTTTCGCTGTATATTCACCATTCACCTGTCTGATTACTAACTCAGAGTCTCCATGTACACTTATCCTACGGGCCCCTAATTTTTTCAATAGACTTAGGCCCAGGATAAGAGCCTCATACTCTGCAATGTTATTTGTGCATTTGAAATGCAGATTGACATCATGGCTCTTTGCATGGTCATTTTCTGTGTTACGTAGCCACACCCCTGCTCCAGCAGTTTGCCTAGTACAGGACCCATCGAAATTCATTTCCCACAGGGGTTCGCCATTATGTTGCATTGTGGGGTCTGTACTAGGTTGCCGGTTGTCTTATTCTTCGCATGGTGTATTGGTCTGAGGGGTGTGGCTAATGGGCTGACTGCATTGTGTTTCTGGTTCATTCTAAGTTAGGTTCCCATCGCATATTCTACAGGTTTCACTTCTATTTTCTTTTTCGATTTCCTCCGAAGCGGCCATTATGTTCAGGTCTGTGCTTTCAGCCTCTACGTTTGTACCCATGTTTTCAGATTCTAAATCCTCCAAGGATTCATCATTACAAAGGATGAAGGAGTCGAGATCCGTATGTACAGAGTATAAAGGAGAGTTTTCAGTTTTCTCAGGGCTGCTGACTAAGAATTTCATCTGAGCTTCCCTATACAGTCTTCTAAGTTGGCCAAAGATAGGGATAGTGGCATATGAACCATCCATCTGCATTGTTCCTTACAGCTTGGCTCCCCATGATCTAGATACCAATAAGCCATACTTAGGTGGCACATCTGCCACCACAACATCCATGACCATACATTTAGCTAGAATCTGGGTCAAGCTCACACATAAGTCTTTGATTAGTCCTAGGCATTTCACTCTGCTAGAGTCAAATGAATATAAGTCTTTGTAGGGTCTGGTGATTTCTAGGCCTAACCTTTCCATCACTACCTTAGGCATTATATTGTGTGATGCTCCAGAGTCATGCATGGCATTATGAAGGATCTTGTCATGAATGTTGAGACTGACATAGAAAGGTGGAACCACCCCTTCCTAAAACTTTCCCTCAATCTTTGGACCAAATAAGAGGGCAAGTTGATCATCATTCAAATTCACAGAGTCATTATTTTCCCCTAGGTTTAATGCTTTCAAAATTTGGCCCTTATATACATCCTGAGTGGCCAGCTCAGATAATGGTACAGAGATTTTTATTTTTGCAATCTCACTTTCCAGACTGAAAGTGGACTGGACCTTCGTAACTCTCAATTCTGTTTTATTTACCACTGCCTTAGTGGCTGAATCAGTTTGTGATTTCTCACTATGTACAGGGTCAGGAATCGTTTTATTAGGAGCACTAACTGCAGTGCTAGTGCTGCTGGCTGGTTGGCTTTGTTTTTCAACGTTTTGGTTGTCTTTCTCTTTGTTTTTCCCAGAACTTTTAGCTGATGTTTTTATATTTTCGGCAGTCACTTTAGAAGATTTGTCAGGCCTTTTCTTGATGGTCACCTTAGGAGCTTTGGGTTTGGAAGTGTCTTGGTTCTTTTTGCTCCTAAGTTCATATTGTTCTCTGACCTGCATCATGGCATTTTCAAATCCTAATCTGTAATCCTCATTTTCTAACCATTCCTCATCCCAGTATGATGGTGAGGGTATATATTCTCCTGAATCACAGTTAAGGATCGAGTCTTCTGTTTCAAACATGTTTATTGTATTCCCTTTAGACTCTTCTATTATTCCCTCATCTTCATCTAAAATTTTTTCTTGGAATGAGGGAATTACTTGTTGATCTAACTCTCTATGTCTGTTGGTAGCATTGTTGTTCCTTCTAAAGTTCTAGTTCTAATTTTGGTTCTGGTTTCTGTTCTGATTGCTAACTGTGACAACCATCTTCTTCATCATTTGTTGTAGCTCTTCCATGTTCTTAGACAATTTGTCATAATTTGGATCGGATGTGGAGGCTACATTGTCATCCCTATAGGTTACCCTCCTCTCATATCTCAGTCTTGCTCTTTTCTCAATCAAATTTGCCTCTATGTTTACAGCCCCTTTCTGCATGTCTTCCAATGTGGTGTATTATTTATCCCTAAGCTCATAGGCCATGTCGGCATCAAACCCATCAGGGTATTTTTCTAGGGCCATACCTTGTGGAGGTTTCATATGTGGAGGGAGAGCATTGTAAATGCTGTTAAACCTTGTTGTGTAATCATGGACACTCTCTCCTACGTTCCTTTTAAGGCTCATGTATTCGAATAGGAGTTGACGAGGGTTTGCCCTTGTTTCCCATTTGTTTATGAAGGTCTGATATAATGCAGGGAGATCTTGGATACTGCCAGGAGGTAAGCCCTTAAACCATTTCTTTACATCACCCCCTAGGCTTTGGGAAAAGATTATCATTTTGACTGATTCATCGTCAATTTCCATGTAATCAAAGGAATCCTCCATCTTATCTACATGTTGTTGAGCTGTGATGGATTCTTTTGCAGTAAAGTGTGGGATTTTTGACTGATAATCATTTGGTAAGGGTAACATGGGCTGAGGTAAGCCCAGAGGTGCATACCAAGCTGCCATGATGATATTTTGATGAGGTAAAGGGTTAACTTGATTAGCTGGTATATGGATGACAGGGATGTTAGAACTAGCAGAGGTCTGTTGAGCAGATCTAGGGTGACAGAGCCCCGAGTTTTGAATGAGGTGGATATCAGGTGGTGTAGATGGATGGGTTCCTCTATCCCTAATGTGTTGACCACTATGTTATGGGGAACCGTGAAACTCGAGGTATGGCTAGTCTAGATGACTGAATGATATAGTTCTAGGTAATCTGTTAGGAGGGTCTAGGTCAGGGAGAAGATGTAATAGAGCTGTTAAGTCTTCTGGTGCAGAATTAGCTCTATGAATGTGACTGGAAATAGTTGGTATTTTAGGTGTAGGAGCTCCCTTGAGGATACGCTCTAGATTGTCAACTATTTCAGGTGGGTTAGGGTTAGGGTAAGCTCTTGTGTGAATGGTTATGAAAGCCAGAATGCTGTTTCCTAGTCAAGAAACTTAACCCTACTTGCTACTTCTGTTGTGGTTAATGTTGTTTCAAAGGTTGGTCTCCCAGTGGAGTCTACTGTGAAACCAAGTTAATTAGCAGGCCTACTGATCACCAGTGGAGTCTTGATCTTTTAGGAACTATGGAGTCGCTAGGTGGAAGGTTTAGGATATGTCAAAGGGGTTGAACTATCCACCACAGTGCTCAGGCACTATCACCTCTCAAGAATAACCTCAAAAACAACAAACTCCAACTAGAGATTGACTGGAAGGGCATTTACCAGATATGTCACCTCCAAAAGAGGATGAGATCCAAAGGCTTCCTGGCCCTTTCCAGGCTCTGTCTAAGAGTATGATGGATACTTAAAAATGGAGGTCGATTCAAGAAAGGAGTGACTTACTGTCAACCTAACCAGAGATTGAAGGTTTGAATGTCTAGGGATGTTTCAAAGTGTGATGCACTCAATTTTTCCCCAGTGGAGTCGCCATTATGTTGGGGTTCCCATGTTTTGGCTAGGTTGACAAGACCAAAAGATGAGACAACATAGAACCACTTTCAGACCTTGGGATTGTTACAGGTCAAAATACCTCCTCATCAGCTCAGAGGGGAAGACAAATATGGAAGAAGTACAAAGACCTAAATTAAACCTATTTCTGCCAGGGTAACGCATATACTTGTTTGATTGTTTAGGTTTGGTTGTTGGGAATCAGGAAAGAAAGGTCCAATATAAGACAAGGATGAGAAAAGAGGAAACTAGGAAAAGATAGATAACTCAGGGAACATCAAGGCCATTGGGAAATGGAGTCAAGAAAGGGTTTATTTTTGTTCAATGTGCAAGTCTTCAGTTGGGCTAGTCATCTAGAGCATTTGGGTCTTAAAATATGGTTGATGGAATGGAACATTAAGGACTGAAAGTGAAAGAAGAAAAGACAACCAAATTTCTGCCTATAGATTAGGTCAGAGGTCATTTAACTCCAAACCTACTTGGGCATACTCAAAGGCAGCTCTCAAAGAGGGCCAAAGGGGCTGCTTATAGATCAGACCAGAGGTCATTTAACTCTAGGTCTGATTTAGCAACACCAAGGGAAAACAAGGACCAATTTGATAGAAGGGATCTTAGAAGGGTCTAATGAGATGGAAAGATCCTAGTGAGGCAGAGACAGGGTTCTAGACCTCCCAGTGTTCTCAACTCATCTAACTAAATCCTAACAAGAATATCTAAACATAGATTTCATTAATTCATACATCAGAGAGAAGGCAATGACATCCACTACACTGGTTAAATCAATTAAGATCAATATTCAGATACACATATAAGCAGAAAACATAAAGGTTGGGAGAGCAGCAACATAAGGTACCTATCAAGGGTAAATCTTATGCCAAACTTCTGGTGCGAGCCTGAAGAAACATAATGAAATTAAAGCAAGTCAATCACAAATACAGAGAAAGGAAAACATCACCAGCTGCTTTAGATCAGGATCCAAAGAAACATGCTTGTCATATTAAAAACAACACCAATCAGGTACATCATTGCCCACATCTTGAACATTCAATCTGAGTACATCAAATCTCAGCCTATCTTACAATATTACACAGAGAACTTGTCTCAAGAGGAATATGCTTCCAATCTACTGATATCTCATCAACCACCCTTACGATAATTTCCTTTTGTGCTTTATAGCAGAGGGTGAACAGAAGGTCGACTGAGGTGGCAGGTGAATACTGAATGTAGCATTAAACACAACATGAATGCAGGGCCGAAACCCATTCTGTTTGATTGCTGTGTATTTAATCTCTGTCACTTCCCTTGTGAAGGGTGATCTTCTCCGGATATGATCTTGACAGTTTTTGGCTGTAGTACTCCTGGTGCTTTGAACAAAATAAAATAAACTACTGAGAAGTCTGCCATATAAATGCTCTAGGGGTTTTGAACTGTTGTTAGGGTGGAAATTCCTTCAGGGACAATGTGCATAATAAAACTGAATGGGCGCCCTGTACTTTGATGAAGAAAAACATTCTGCTGATGAATGAACCCTAATTTTACCTTTACTGTGCACAGGATCTCCTGATCGATCCTCGGGGTCTTCAAACTGGTGCTTTGCCTCCTAAATTACTAGTTTAAGGCTCTAGATCTTCATTAGGGTGCCTTAATCTCCTTTTCTCTGTACTGCAACACTCTACCGCAATCCACGTGGAGATGATGTGGTGAGCGGATCCGGGGGGTGTGGGGTGGTCAACGAAAGGCAAACAGATCGGAATCATTGATCGCAACGGAGATCAACGGCGGCGGACGGGACATGACATGGGTTAAGCGACATGCAACTCTAGCGAATGATGGCCATCGGATGAGAAGCACATGATCTGACGGCCTATACTCATTTCGCTGCGTGACTCGGGTCGAATGATAATGCGCAGGGAGAGAGTGGTTTTGCCGTCGTATGGGGGACACACGGCGGGCAGCTAGTGGAATCGCTGGGAAACGAGGAAAAACTGCCCACTGTGCATGAGTGCTGCGAAATGAACCGGGCGGTTTTGGAAAAGTGGAAGCGGGGGCCACAGGGCGGATGGGCTCCGCACCGTTAGATCTAGAATAGATCAACGGTGGAAAACGCGCCCAATGTGCTTTGGCTATGAACCGTTGATCTGCGGATTGAAACGGACCGTGATGGCGCGACAAGGGAGATTAGTGCCTTTCGGGCCAGCGAATGGTCTCAGCATGGGTCACATGGAGGAAAAGGCACGGGGCTAAGCGGGAAAGGGGTTGGGCCTGAAATAAGGTTCAAAATGGGTTTTTAAGCCATTTAAATGCATTTTTGAAACCTTATAAGGGTAATGATAGGGAAATGGAGGGGGAATTTGGGACAACAAAGGGTGTAGGGATTTTAGATGGGATTTAGGGGGTTGATAGGGGGGAAAATATGGGAACAAAGGTGTCTTGACAGAAGGAGGAGAGAAGGGGGGAAAGGGACACTTTGCAGAGGTGCAAGGAGTAATAGCAGGCCTTTTAGGAATGGATCGACAGATAGGATTTGTATTAGGCATAGCACTCAGAGACTTCAAGGAGGATGGTTTTTCAGGGGAAAAACATTCCTTGAAGGCTCCACAATAAACTAGCCCCCAGCTTGCTTGTCAAGAATTTCATAGGGGGGCTAACAGTAAGGATCTTGTTGTTGCATTTAGTGATATGCATACTCTTACCATTTTTATGCAGTACATTGCTCCACAAGAGGGCAAGCTTTTCATTGAGCTCCATGGTCAACATTGGGCCAAATTGTATGATGGATACAACCATCTCTTATATGGCCATGGGAAAGTGTTGTATTACTTCATGTATGTTCATTTGTTGTATGCAGCCATCTACTATTCATTAGTAAATGAAATAACATACATAGACCACCATGTATCCAGCAACCGCTTGCCTTGTAATTTTCTGAATCTGCAGTTGGAAAAACTGAGCTGTAACTTTATGGGAGACTGTTGGTACCTTCTTGCACCATATGAAGCCTTCAGTATGTCCTTTTCCTTGATGCTAATCATGGCTCCAATTGCTGATGTTGATATTTCTTTTGTGAGGATCATGATTGGAGAGGAAACACATTGGCTAGATGTGTTCTTTGGGGAAGATGATTCCCAAATTTTTCTGCATTGCATGTTCTAATGGGAACATGAGAGGAGATATGGCCACCATAGCCAAACAATTGTTTCTTTATGAGGTGGGCCATGAGTTTGATGAGATAAAATATGGTGATGATTTCCCATCCATCACATATGGAATGCTTTGGGCCAGCTTGATTCACAATGTTGGAAAGGAGATCTTTATAGATCTAGTCTTCATCTTGCCTCTTGAAGGCAACATCATTGCAGCGTAGGATCAGAAAACACTCCACACTTATCTTAAGCTGAGAGGAGGAAAATGTGGGGTAGGCACCTATGTCTACCATGTTTGGGTTTTCAGCCCACCTTCTTTGCAGGAACCTAAGGTGGAGGAGAATGTTCTGGAGTTACCATGTTGGGAGGTGACTCATTTTGTATGGATGATTGCTTGGGAAAAGATGTTTTCCCAATCCATTTTAGTTCTATCCTTGCAGTTGCTTGAGTATAAACAACATTTCGGAGGGGAGGACTGTAATATTCCTACATAGCCCAAGCTAAGAGGAATATTCAATTTTGTTTCATTTTCTGTTGATTGAATAAATGAACCAAGGAGGACATGTAAAACTCCTAAAAACAATGAATAAATCCATGCCAATGTGAACAGAGACAAATCTGGGCCATTTAAAATAAACACTTGCAGGTGTGAATGGGTTTGAACTATGAGACTGGGTCAACCTTGACCAAATCCACAGCACAGTCTAGATTCAATGTACCTCATGGATAAACAGCATAGTTCTAGATGGAGGCTCCAAATTTGAAAGGAGCTAACTCATTGAAGTGGTTTAGGGTTTGAAAAGGCTTTTATCTTATAAAAGGAAGAGGAGGGAAACATGAGAGGGTTTTTGATGATTATCATTTTATGAAGATATTTTCTGTTTATAAATTTCTGATTCTCTGGCTGTTTAGCTAAGAATAATGTTGTTTAGCATTGGGTGTTCCTAATCGGGAATACTACCTCCTTCCTAGAGCAGCTGTTGGAGGAGCCTTGTTTGTCTTGTCCACTATCTGGAATTTGGCCAAGCTTCATCTTACAACTACAATGTTGGTCTTTTTTAGGATTGGGTTGTCCTTGTGAGCTGCAGCAAGTGGAGGATAGATCTCTTCAGATCTATGCAGCTCTAGCACCCCTTTTCACTGGGAACATCATCTATCCCTTTGACAAGAGTGTTCTAGAACTTGGGAGCTTCAGATCCAGATCTTGGTATTAGGCCAAAGGATACTCAAAGTCTACAGTGCAGTCCATTTTGCAGTACTGCGTTATTTGTAGTAGCAGAGTTGTAGGGAGTTTTGGCATCATCTTGGAGGAGAGATCTCTAGTGATTGGATCCTTCCTCTCACTGTGGTGATCCATGGATTGGCCATCCAATCCATGTTTGTTTTAGATCTGATCTACTATACATTTTATACTTCAGAATTTTCTGAATATTACTGCAGATCTGTAACTTAGATCTCATATCTACTCTTGTACTTTCATGATTTGCTGAGATCCCCAAGGGAAATGTATTGATGAGCCTTCCTTATACACAGATCTAAATTATATCTATATTTTTATGTACATATCTACTCTAGATCTAAGTTGCAACATACTGCAACTTCAGCCAATAGAAATAATGCTATCAAGCTTATTCTATCATTTCTCATGGTTGTAGCACCTCATTTCTGAGGGTTTCTTCTTGTAAATTCTTCTCCTTTCTATTATACATTGTATAAGATCTATTGTAAATCTGATTTAATGTTGTATCAGCTATATTTGAGCTACCATATTATTCTCCTGCAAATATTGGGCTAAACTGTGTTATTTTTCTAGCAGTGTTGTTTTGTATTACTGCAGCCCCTTCTTTGGGCATTTTCTAGCTGCACTAGGTGCGGGGAGACCTGTTTAACCCACCTAGGAGGATTTGTTTCTAATTCCATCTTGGATTTAGGTCTTAGATACTCAGATCTAAGGGATCCAAGGGCTGGTTTCCAATCCTGTAGCATACATTCCTGAAAAATGCATTTTTCAGGCATGCCTTGCTAGCGGTCCCCATTTTGGGATACTACATAATGTCCCCCTACCAGCTACTTTATGGAGAAGATGCAACTTTTCCAACAAGCCTAGGAGTGCCAGTCATGAATTTGATCCATGAAGTACAGTCTGAAGAAAATGACATGATAAGAAGGATAAATAAAACCATACAGTTGCAGCAAAGAAGAGAGGAAGTCTATAACAGAACAACAACAAGTACAAGAAAACATCAAGAAGATATTTGGCAAAAGGAAAAAAGAAAATGATTTCAGAATTGGTGACAAAGTGCTCAAATGGGACTCAAGAAGAGAAGACAAGGGAAAGCATGGTAAGTTTGAAAATCTATGGAAAGGTCCCTATATTATCCATTATGCCAGAAGCAACAATGCATTTTTCTTACAGGAGATGGATGGAACAGAACTTTTTGGAGGTCCTGTCAATGTCAGGATGCTCAAACATTATTTCCATTAGTGATGCCAAGTTTAAAGCTTTATCCATTGTATGTAATTTTTTTTTGAAAAAGGAACAGAGAAAAATAAATACAAAAACAAAAAACAAAGAAAAGAGGGCAGAAAAAGAAAAGGTACAGTCCCATACCAAAAAAGAGTAGGTTCTGAAAGTGTGCAAGTCCAAATGCCACTACTTGAAGAGAAGCCTTATTTATTCATACAACCTAATGATGAATAAGTAAGTTTTAAATTTCTGTTGATAGGTTAGTGAATGAGGATTTGCCAAACTGTATAAACTTGGATTATCAGTAAGATTAGATTATATTAGGAAAATAATTTGGTTCCAAAGCTCAAAATCTGAACCAAGAAAGAAAGAGGGGATAAAAGGAAAATTCCAGATTTCAGCCCTCAAAATTTTGTGTTAAATTTCTACAAAATAAATTATGTATGCAGGCTTGTACAAAGTATCACTGCTCATAACAAATCAGACTGTTCAATCCTGATTTGGTTATGTTTTCAATTTTTTGTTATAGATTAGAGAATAAAAATCTGTCAAACAATTTAATCTTGACAGATAGTTAGACTAGGTAGAGAAATAAATGAATTCATTAGTTTAATCTGAACTCTTGGATGATATAAGTGTAGAATTTTTTAGTTTCCTGTTTTCAAAAGAAAATTATGTCAAGGGTGTTGGAGCATAAAAAGGTATCTTTTAAACACCTAATTAGCCTACATTAATCATCAACCGGGAGAAAATTTTTATTTCAAGAGTGTACTTCATCTCGTACCGTACCAACTAAGTGATGCAAGAATCCCTTCCCTTAGAAATTGATGCAACTGAAATCACACTAAGGCAAGATAACCAATCTGGGAACTTGGAAGCAGTAACCAGTGTCCTCTATAGTTGGTGGTTTTGTTCTTAAAGCGATGAAATGAAACTCAAACTACTTGATGATGAAAATAACTGAAAGGAAATTTAAAAGGCTAGAAAGGAACAACAACTCGTAATTCCTATGCATACATAGCAACTATAACCGATCTATCTGCTAATCTGAAGCTATGAATCAGAAATGGAACAGCAACATGAATTGAACAACAATTATAATCTTAACACAATCAAGCAACTAATCTCAATACTCCAATCATGTCGATAGCCAATATTACACAACAGTCAATTATAACAAATCATAAATCAATAGAACAACAACTGGAATTATAGAACAACAAAGCTTTATAAAGATAACAAGGCAAATAAACAGCAAGTACACTTCTTCCAAATGATAAAACAACAGTGCAGTTCGTTAATGCTTCAAAATAAATCTGTATTCAATCCAATAACATTCAATCAAACTCTGTAATCATAAAAAACTTAAATGCGACTTCACACAACAGTAAACAAAGATTAAAAATACAAAAAACAAGGTAATTCCACTAGAGCCGGGCCCTGAGCACCAGTGAAACACTGATGGGCTAGTTCAGAACTTAAGAGATGAAATGGAACGAGTCTTTGATATTAAACGAGCATAAAGTATTACAGAGACCGCTCTCTAAAGCTGAGAGTCAATAAACACAATATTACAGTGGAAATGTTTTAATAAAAGAATCTCTGACGACTTTAATCACCAAAGGCGTTGCCTTATATATCAGACCCTGATGGACAAGATGAGGAATAAGATGAGGCTTGAACAGCAATCCCTCAGGATCGAATGATCCTGAGGGATTCACTTCCCTTCATTTAGTTATCATATGGTTTACTTTGACCGAAGCCGAGCTGTCCCCTGCCTTTTCTTAGCGATGCGTTCGGATTTCCTTGTCTTTGGTAGGATTTGGTCTAATGCTGGTGGAACAACAGTTGCATTCATCTTAGCCTCGCTTTTGGTACAACTGTTCACTTATTCTAATTCCTATTTTATCAACAAAAAGCAATCTTTATTCATATTTTTACAATAAACATAAACCTTGCTAATTCTACCATAATTCTTATAATAAATTACCTTTCTAAGGTAAAAAGGATTATGTCTATAGTAAGAGAATGAGAAAATACATAGTGATTTCATACCTTTTCCACTACCCAACATACCCCCCTGCTTAATCTTTTTAATGTCCTCATGAAAACTATAGTTCACATGGAGAGCAGTTAAAGAATAAGCCAGATAAGGTTTGTCATCAAAAGGCCTAAAACCATGCAGTGTAGCTAATGCTTCGAAAACATGCTCTGTCTGTCCTTCGGGTAGTTCATAATTGGCTTTGTAGTCTGAAGCAGGATACCATGCAATGGGGCTTCGAAACCTACACCCTAGCCAGAATGGTCCTTCTTTTAAAATGAGATTACTATAGGAAACCAAGCGGTCTACAGCTAGTCCAAAGTTTTTATAATTAAATGGTTCTCTATTTTTCACATTCTAATTGGAAATTCCCCATCGAACCTTAGCTGCTATGTAAGCCTGCTTTCTAATAGATAGGAAATAATCTGTGCCATTCAAAATAATCGATCTATGGATAGGCCCCAATGCTTGGATAACACCTTTCTTTGTCATCAAAATCTTCTACCTAGCCCAAAATTGAGATGGGTTCTGAGGTTCACTCCTAACCCACAAATCTAATTCATTTTCCTGCTTTTGAAAAACACTATAGGCTTTAAGCCATTTTAGCTAATTAACAACAAAGGAAATAAACGCCTGGTGTTGGACATCTCCCACAAAAGGGCTAGGGTTTGACTCACAATCATTTTCAAGTATTAGATTATGCACATAAAACTCACACAAAAGGCACTGTACCTTTATCCCATAGAGTTTGTAGCATGATACAAAGTCATCTACAATTTTTAGCTCTATATATTTTCCTGCCCTAACTGCCTTAATCTTTAGCTGTAAATATCTTTCTAATAAAAATAAAGCATATTTTTTGGCAGGGCATCTATAGGCTAAGACATCAGTGTACAATAAGCAGAGAGAGTCCATTCATTTGTAGGCTAATTTTAATTGATTCATTACTTTGTCAGCCTTTTCCTCTGCTTTTCGACACTTTTCATGAGCTTAAGCTTCTGCTTCATGGATAATCTTCATCTGCTGCCGCAACTCCTGATATTTCTTCCTAGGGATAGTGTCTTCTTCCAACCTTTTTCTTTCCATTCGAGCCTGTACCAACTCCTCTTGGAGTCTGGCTAATGTAGGGTCATTAAAGGTATTTTGACTACTAGCTTGCATGTTTTCACTTAAAGCAGGTCCCTCTAGAACAAATTGTGTTGGAACAACTGTTTATTGTTCTGTATCTCCATAATTAGGCTCAGGCATGGCTTCTGCAACTTGGGGGTTCCTCTTAGCAGCCATTTTTCTCTTTTTCAAAGCTCGCTTGGTAGCTATGCTTCTTCTCTTGGGGGCTCGTTTAGGCACTTGTTTCATTCTAAAAACCCTAATGGTTTGCCTAAGCTATTCCACGAGTCTGTGAAGCATCGTTCGTTCCTTGCGAAGCTTTTCAATCTCAGTGACTTTCTTCCTCCTTCTTAATAGAACGACTGTTCCTTTATCTAAACCTGTTTGCTCAATAGGGTTTTGGTCCATATCATCCGTGCCTTCAATTAGGTTCTCTTCTTGGTCTTTTTCTTGGGGTTATTCTTCAAAATTCATATGCCCTTGGCTAAATTATTCGGGAATTACACCCTCAGTTGACTCTACAATCCCCTGAGAACTTTCAGGTTGGGATATTGCTTCGATGTTCTCCTTTTCTTGTTCATGCCTTTTAGGGGAAGCAACCCTAGCTGACTCTATCACTTTGTTAGGGTTTTCTGTTTCATTAAGAATTTCTTCAGTTGTTTCTTTGTCGACAACAGAGTGCTCTGGTAACAAGGTCATATATCAATGTTAAGGTCCGAAGGGCTGCGAGGTCGCATTATTATTCCACCACCCGCGAATTTGGGCCACCTGGTCTTCCCTTAAAGGGCTTCGTGGGTGAAATTACGTAGGTATTTTGGGAGGCTCCTCGTCTCTCCACCGCTATGATTGTCTTCATCCTCTCATAGGTAAGAGATATCCTTCCTTCTTCCCTCATCCGACTATCGAATTTCTCCTTCACCCTCTCTTCTTCATTATCTTCTTCTTCGCATTCAGTTTGTTTCTCACCACTAGTGTGGTGACCATTTCTTCTTCATTCGAATAACGAATTTCTCCTCCATTTCCTCTTCTTCATCGCACAAGGACTTCATGCTTCCACTGTGGAGGTTGTTAATCCTCCAAGCTTCGGGAAATCTTGTGGTTGGCTACTACTCCCGAAGTCCTTCCATCATCCCCTTACTTCATTTTAAATGGAGGGACTGTCTATGAGTTGATGGCTCAACTATTGAGCCAGCCATTCTCTTCCATTTTAGGGCAGGTAAGGCTAACCCTCCATCAATGGAGAATATCAACTCTTCCCAGCTGGTCTGTTGGTGGGTGAGGCTACGACTAACTATTAATCGAATTAGGCAATGGTGGTTGACCACCATGTCTGCGTGTTGAGCTTTTCTTATATTACGAGAAATATCATGTAGTAAGGAATTTAAAAATGCAGGCAAATTTACAGTGCATTTCTGTTTTAATACAGGCAGTAACTTAAGGTGGCGAGGTCTTACCACGTCTTTCCTTCCGTCACACGTTATATAGGCCTACACTGTCTTGGAAAATTCCATCCATGGTTCTCCCAATGATGTTGGCTGAACTCCTTTGCCTTTGACAACCAATTTCTGTCCGTCATCCTGAAAAATATTCATGGCTTCTTGAATCCTAATCTTCTTCTGAGTCGATATAGTTCCTTGTGCTGGTATGCCAGACAACTCTGCAATTATTTCATCAGATACAACTATCTATCTTCCTCTAACCATGGAGAATCCTTCTTGCAAGTTCTGTAAAAATTTGGTGGCCACTACTTGATGGGGTTGTGGCATCCTCGTGAAATATGTAATCCATCCCAATATTTCGAAGATCTCTCATGCAGCATCAGAAACAACTAGCACCTATGGCTCACTATGAATTTTTCATCCTCCCATCGTCTCTGCACATTGTTAGTTCTTTCCAAACACACAGTGATCGCAATGGAACAACACAGCACGGTGAATTGGAATAATGTCATTAAATTTTTGTTATTCCCTAGAATGCAGGGATTTTGTTCGCATACAAGTAAATAAATATTAGGATGTGATCTGCATGCAAACATCCTCACCCCCCTGAAGGATGATAGGTTGTCCTTGACCATAAATTGAGAGAGGCAAGTGTGGCACAACAGTAGTACAACAGGAAAAAGTAGGCATAATTATGATACATTCAATCAAATTATAGAAATTACTGAAATCAATGCGTGTGATAAATCGTTAATAGATATAAAATCATTTGTAATGATTCAAATATAAGGATAAGGGACAGCTTAAGATAAACATAAGTACATATGCATTTATTACCCACTTCAAACTAATATGATCGATTTGTAATGATTTTCATGTATAATAGGTTCGAAATCAAAGGTTAAGGATTCATACTTTCATTTGATATTTAAATAGAGATATAGGAAAAAGGATTAAATATGACTATTAATGTGTATAAATGTGACTCCAATACCATCAGCAGAACTCTGTTGCCCACAGGTGTCCATAACCTTGACAGAGTTGCTTTCTCACCCTTGGAACCATTGTCCTTTGTTTATGCTAAGGAAGTGCTTGTTAAATGTCATAATGGAGGCCATTGTGTTGGCTTGGTGACTAGATAAATCACAATGCCATTCACCAAGAAGAAGTGAAAAGTGGGTAAGCCGGCTCGTGATGAGACCTCTTGTTCTAAGGACTTCCTTAATTTTTTCAATTGTCCATTGGACCATATCCTTGGTTTGGTGACCATGATGGGAATGCCACTTCACTGACTTCCTTATGATCATGATAGGCTAGCTCTTAATGAGATCCCCTGTCCTCCATTTTCCAAATCATAAAATTATTAATGAACTATATAAATATTTTCTTCTTCATATAGAACTTTCCTACTTATACATAAAGGATGGCTCAGCACTCCTTAAGAGTAGGGATGGTGGAAGAAGTATGAACATCTCAATAGAAAAAAATATGCCCTTATTCCTACTCCATAAATAAGAATCAAAGAAATTTATAACATATGGGAAGAACCAACGTGATAAGGATAATCGATCAGATTAATTTAGTGGTAGTAAGACAACAAAATCATGTTATTGATTATGTCCCTTTTTCCTATTTTTCTTATCATTACTAAACAACTTTCTTAAAAATGACGATTTCTTTTGATTTGCTGATTATAGTAAGCTTTAATTTGTATGATTGTATATGAATAATCTGTTTGCCTTTAGAAGAGTCATTAGAAATTCTCAAAATTCTAATCTAAAACAAAAAAAAAATCCACTCAAAAGGTGTTATTCCTTTAAAAAGAATAACAGAAACAATCTGCGGAACTGTTGTTCCTTCCAAAAGGAACAAAAAAAAAATCTGCGGAACTACTGTTCCTTCCCAAAGGAACAACAAGAATCTGTAAAATTGTTGTTCCTTTCGAAAGGAATAGCAGAATTGTTGTTCCTTTAGAAATTAATAGAAAAAACTCAAAACAAGCGAAATAAACAGAGTTTTTGAAAAAAACAGAATTCCATGAAACAAGTAAAAACTCGAAATAAATGAAATAAACAGAAATTTGAAAAAAACTAATTCCATGAAACAAACAATCCAAATAAATGAACAATCTTTTTATACAAAATTTTAAAAAATAAATGATTTAATAAACTAGTGCCCAGGAGGAGTTATCCCCTTCAACCAGAATTTTCATGGTAGAGTCTTCCCGTAATTGTTGGTAAAAGGATTCTCGGGTAAGCGGTTTATGATGCAATTGTATTCAATGAGCATTTACCTTAAAGGAATGTCTAGATCCATCAATGGTGGCTAATGTAATAGTGCCATTATCATGCAATTGTTGTATTTCATAGGGTACAAGCCATCGTGTCTGGAGTTTCCCTGGAAAATCCTGAAACCTAGAATCATATAGAAGTGCCCAGTCTCCTTCGTGGAAGATATTTTATTTGATAAGGGAATCATGCCATTTTTCTCTCTGTTTTTGGATTAATGCTGTGTGCTAAAGAGTAGAGAGCCTAATTTCATCTAATTTATTAATTTGCTGCAGTATTTTGGCCTGAGCTTCATTTAAATCTAGACCCACCTTTTGAGCTGTTCTTAATGTCTGAATTTCAAATTCTATTGGAAATATGGGTTCTTTTCCAAATACCAATTGATATGGTGAATATCCCGTAGTGGGTCTCCAAGTTGTTTGGTATGCCCACAATGCTTCTGGAAATCTGTAGGCCCAATCTCATCTATGTGATGCAACAGTTTTTGTTAATATAGATTCAATCACTTTTTTCGTGATGTCTACTTGGCCATTGGCCTGTGGGTGGTATGTGGTTGTAATCTTGTGCTGAATGTCGTAGTTTTGTAGTGTTTCAGCTAATTTATTACCTACAAACTGTGGTCCTCCATCTGTGATTATATCCCTTGGGAGGCCATATCGCAGAAATATTTGAAAAATAAATTGTATTACAGAGTCCTCTGTAGCTTTTGAAAGTGCCTCTGCTTCAACTCACTTAGTGACATACTTAGTTGCAACTAAGATGTATGTTTTTTGGTTTGATGGAGGGCTAATAGGGCCAAAAAAATTAAGTGCCCAATGTTAAAATGGTTCAATCACTAGTTGAGGGTTAAAATGCATTTCATCAGACTACCCAGGGCGACCTGCCCTTTGGCAGCTATCATAGGCCTACACAAATGTTTTGGCATCTTTAAAGATGGTAGGCCAATAATAGCTTGTTCGGAAAACCTTATGGGCAGTTCTATGATCTGCAAAATGCCTGCCACACTGCCCATCATGGCATGCTTTCAAAATATCAAATACCTCATCCTCTCAGACAGATCTTCTTATTTGAATATATGCCCCTGTGTGAAATAGTTAGCCCCCAATCCAAGAGAACCGGGTACTACATTGTATTATCTATTTTCGTTCATTAAGGGATAGATGTTTAGGTAATTTACCTATTGCCAAATAATTTGCTATATCAACATACCATGGGGTTCTGATAGTAACAACGAATAAATGTTCATCTGGGAAGTGGTATTTAACTGCTTCTGTATCTGTTGGCTTTGGCATTCTTGACAAAAAGTCAGCTACAAGGTTCTCTTTCCCAGGTTGATCTTTGATTTTAATGTCGAATTCCTGCAATAAAATCAACCATCTTGTCACTCTTCCATTTGTAACAGGTTTATTTGCTAAGAATTTAATGGCAAAGTGATCAGTATATAGTACTACAGGATACCTAGTTATATAATGTCCAAACTTATTTACAGCATGAACTACAGCTAAAAATTCCTTCTCCATCACAGTATAATTTAATTCATCAAGGGATAGATTTTTGCTAATGTAATCAATTGCATATGGTTTCTTGTCTTCTTCCTGCCCAAGCACCCCTCCAATTGCTGTATTTGAGGCATCGAATGAAATTTGGAATGGAAAATTCCAATTTGGGCCCCTCAGCTCTATGGCGGTTGAAACAAGCTTTTTTAGATCATTGAAGGCATTGTCACATTTATCTGTCCAAATGAAATCAACACTTATAGTTAGTGCATATAAAGGTGTAGCTATTCAAGAATAATGTTCTATAAATCTCCTATAATAACTAGAAAATCCAAGAAAGCTATGTACCTCTGTTTGTGTGGTGGGTGTGGGTATTAACAAGATTATTTGAATTTTAGTTGGGTCCACCTGAATTCCAGCTGCTGAAATATAATGCCCTAGTATAGCTCTTTCGGTCATCATCATATGACACTTTTCATGGCTTAAACAAATCCTAGTTTCAATATATCTTTGCAACACCTTTTCTAAATTTTCTAATGCTGGCTCAAAGTCATCCCCACAAGGTGTGAAGTCATCCATATATACTTCAAGACCTTCATTTATTAAGTCTGCAAAGATGCTGAGAATGGCCCTTTGGAATGTAGCAAGGGCATTGCATAGGCCAAAGGGTAAGACTCGGTAGGCAAATGTCCCCCATGTATAGGTAAAAGTAGTTTTGTCTTGGTCTTCAGGGGAAATCTGGATTTGATTGTACCCACTGAAGCCATCAAGGAAAGAAAATAATTTCTTTCCTGCGAATGTGTCTAATACCTGGTCAATGAAAGGAAGGGGAAAGTGGTGTTTCTGTGTTGCCTTGTTAATTTCATGGTAATCTACACATATTCTCCACTTTCCATTCTTTTTTGGTACCACTACTAATGGAGAGACCCACTTGATATCAGATATTGGGTAGATGAAATTAACATCCAATAGTTTTTGTAATTCAACTTTCACAATATTTTTAAGGTAAGGGTTTAGTCTTCTTTGGGGTTGGAAAATGGGTCTCGCATCTTTTTAAATATATATGTGGTGTGTACACAATTCTGGGTCAATTCCCTTAATGTATGGGTAATCCCATGCAAAGGATGCTTTGTATTTTCTTAATAACTGAACCAAATTCTCTTCTTTTTCAACAATCAGATTTTTGTTAATGTTTAGAGTTTTTCTCGACTCAATTTCTACAATCTTGCTATTGTACACAGAAGTAGTGGGTATTGTTTGGTCTCAATCTAGTCTCCTAAACTGAGCTCATTTAATTGTCAACCAGGGTTGGTAAACTGCTGAAGTGAAGTGTACCGTATGTACCTAGGTGCTTGTTTCTTAATGCGTTGTGTGTAGTGTTTTGTGATGTTTTTGGTATTTTGTGATGATTTATGATGTTTTTGATCTTTTGGTGGTTTTATGTTCACAAGAAAGATGACTAGAAAACTGATGGAAGGAAGCTAATGATTAAAAACAGAGTGAGACCTAATTGATTGATGACAAATGACAAATGCAATTGCAAACACTGAAGTAGAATCAAATCTAAACTATGACTAAGCAAAAACAGAGCTTGATAATGACTTCTAAGGAAATGATTAAAAACATAAACTCAACTTGTCAAATTCTTTCATCAAAGGCATTTGAGAGAGAGCTTGAGACATGGTCAACTAAGTATGCAAATCTTCCTAACTAAACCGTTTAAACAACTAATTTATAATGATGCAACATTTCATCCTTGGTTAGAGATTTGTTGAAGTATGTTTGGAATAAAACATTGATATCATCATAAGATCTTCTACTCTAAAGCTAATTCCTAACTCTATTCTGCAATTTAATTGAATGTCACAAAACCTTACTCAAGAGTTATTGATTTCTTTTCAAAGTAGTCTTTTGAGGGAGGGTTCTGTTTATGAAATGATAAGGAAATTGCAGAGGTACTTCAGGCCTTAAAATGATATTGTCTTATGTTCATATGGTGATGAATCAATTATGAATTTTAGAACAAGAAGAGATTTGTGAATAATGAAGGTTGTTTTGTTAAATTTAACAACTGAAGTAATCTAGTATGCAGTGACTGACAACTGAATATGGAGTGCAAATGCAATGAGTTGAGCTACAACCAAACCTAAAATGTCACTAGCCTAAAACAATGTTAAACTACAAGTCATTATCAAACTTAAAACAGAACAACTGAGCATGAAGTAAGTGCAATTAAACTCCAGAGCATCCTAACTAAGCTATCATGCATTATTCTATGGAATTATACAGTCTGTTTGTTCATCATGATTGATATTTTGGAAGAGTTCCTTCTTGTGGAAGAGTTTTTAGAACAATCCTGACTGTGTAATTGAGTGCAGATGTAAACATAAAGACTGAAAGCAATGAAAAACTAAGATATCATAGCCATCTCCTACTCATCATTATGATATTTTGGACAAGCGTTTAAGAGCAAGAACAACTATGGTACTTAGTGAAAACACACAACTAAAACGTTCAAGATCACAATCATGCTTAAGACAGTATAAGGATTTTTTGGAAGAGCTTCTTCTTTTGGAAGAATGCTGAGCATAAGTATGACTGTGATGGTGAATAAAAGAGACTACAATTAAACCCTACAATACTATAGCCATTTCCCATTCATCATTATAATCTTTTGGAAGAGCTTCTTCTTTTGGAAGAGTTAGAATGAGTATAACCACAGTAGCTAATGAAAACAACTACTAATTCAAATTCAAAAACGTAAAGGCAACTAGAATACTTATCTAAATTACGCAAATAAATCCGTGCAAGAGGCAGGGGCCCTCTACCACCTGACGGAATCTAACTCCAAATCAAATCAATGCTTTCAAAACAACACTGTCTGCTTCATTAAAAGTGAAATAACTTGAACAGAGCACTCTGCGTCTTCAGAAATGTAGCACAGAATCTAAGCAAAATCTAGAATAAAATCTAGCATAAAATCTAGCCTAGCTCTCGGTTTCCCAAGTGTTTATATAACAAATGTAAATAAAAAGACTTGCAACAATTTCAGGAACACTGTCTTTCCTTATCGGAATCACATTAGGACTCTTGAAGTGGCTGCGTGAAAAGGGAAAAGACATCTGGACTGAGACAGTCCTAATAGAAGTCTTCCTTCCTAAATGTGTTCCCACGTTCCAAAACTATACCCAGAATTCGTTTCTTCCTCCATGATGAGCAACGAACCATGTAGACATGACGTGGATTATGCCCATATGCGGTTTTTCTTGAGAGGCCACCTAGAACATACTCAAACGTGAAGACAACTGCAGAATCGCCGGTTAGCTACGGAATGTCTGCATTCTGCAGCTAGTTCCGGTCAAAATGCTTTACAATGGCAAAAATCACAAAACTTAGCAAGTCAGTCATGTAAATCATTCTAAAAGTAATTTTAACTATATTCATTGATCAATTGGGTCTAGGATAGCAATGGAAAAAGGAAAATGAGGTAAAATGGAATGAAAGAAAGCAAAATTTTGAGGCTCAACAAGGTATTACTTGATCAGGAATGTATTTCAAAGGATATTCTTCTTCTTTATTATCAAATACTGACTTGATCATGTTACATTGTAGATGGGATATGATTTGTGGTTTATTAATAAAACTATTGATGATATCATCCTTTGTTTGATCTTTAAAATCAAGAGCATTTTCTATAGTTAGAGGTGATCTCATATTTTCCATAAGATATGATACATGTTGTTTTCTTGTTTTGATTATTAATAGACTTGGCTGGGCTGGGGGATATAAAGCTAAATTATTGACATAGTTTCCCCTTGTTATTATCATGTTGCCTTGTTGGCATCCAATATAAGCATCGGCAGTTGCCAACCAAGGTCTACCTAAGATTAACGATTGTCCCTCTAGATGGTTCTTTCGATTGATAACCAAGAAGTCAGCAGGGTATTCTCAGGAATATACAGATACCATTACATCTTGTAGTGTACCCTCTGGTTTGACTACCGATTGGTCAGCCAATTCCAATAAGGTTTTTGTTGGTTCTAGTGATGTAATGCCAAATTTTTGACAGGTGGTGGTTGTTAGGATATTGATTGCTGCTCCCAAATCAACTAAGGCATTTGGAAACAATTTCCCATGGATTTGCAATGTCACTATAGGATTTCCTGGGTCTTCATATTTTACGGGTGTTTCCATCCCTGATAATAAGTCAGATAAAGTACCGACTATTTGGACAGTTGGATTGGTGGTTGTTCTCCTCTTTGGCTTCTTTATGCATAATTCCTTAATGGTTTTTGCATATATATGAATGTCTTGGATAGCTTGGAGGAGAGGGATTTTTATACACAATTTTTTTAATTCTCCCAGAAGGTCAAAATTAGGATGTTCTAATGGCGCGGTATGATTAATCATTCTGGGAATGGTGGAGAGGAAGTTGTTACTTGTTGTTGATTTTTTTGTTGAACCTCCTTCTCTTTCTGTAATATTTGTTCTACAGGAAACAAATCTTCAATATGAACATTATTATTTCTCTCTATTTCTACTATGCATCCAGAACTTAATTGAAGGTGATTGCACTCCCTCAGTTTAGTTTCTAATTCTTGGGGTTCCATTATTTTCACAGACTGAACTGGCCTATTGTTTGGGTTTAGGTTGGGCTGGGCTACGAGTTGTGGTCTTAAATTGGTCTGGGGGTTTGTATAGGGAGCTGGCAATGTAGGTTGAGAGAGAGGAATTATTCCAGCTGGCTGATTTGTAGGTCTTTTCCAGTTTGATTGCCAGGCTTGACTCTGCAAAGTAGAGGGGGACCATTGTGTTGGATAGTTATTATTTTTCCAAAATAGTGGGAAAAAAGGAAAACTAAGCCAATTAGTTTTATTTCTTTGATTTGGCCAAGATGTTGTAGGGAATGGCTGTTGTTACCAATTGGGGAACTATGGTTGATTTTTCCACATTCCACTATATTGCTGGGCATTGTATTGAGGAGGTTGAAAAGAAGAAAATGGATCAGTTGGCATACCTGATTACCGTGGTTGCCATTGTCGGTGCTGATTAAGCAGACATACCACTTCTGATTCTTCTTCCGCCTCCTTATAAACTGCTTTTAGGCCAGGAAGTGAGGGGAATCCTTCTATAGGGTTATATTTTGTGCAAATGGCACAGACTTTGATTACATCTAACGGAAATTCTTTGTGGCTATGTTTCTTCTTGCATCTGGGATAGAATATCGCCAATTTTTGCTCTGCTTCTGCTTGCTTTTGTTTAGCTTGCATAATGTCGAACTGTGTTGTTAGAGTCCCAAGTATGTCTGTCTTAAAATCTTCTAGCAGATTTCCAATCTCTGCACGAGTCACACCTTCATTAGAGGTCTTGTTTTCTCTTGTAATCATATCATGTTCTGCTGATTTTAGCCTTGTATTGCCCCTCAAACTCCTGATACACAAATCGATGATGTTAGCATAAATTTCCTGATATATATCACCATTTCCCATAATATTCAATGTTTCAACCCATTGATCTTTCATTCCCCTAATTAATGTAGTTTTCAACACATTATCAGGTAAGGGTAAGGATGCATAAGGGGATCTCTGAAGATTGTATTGAAACCGTTCCACATATTCTTCCAAGGTTTGATTTGGTTTTTCTATCATTTGGAATATTTCATCTTTTAGTTCCCGAGACCTGCAACAATATTGTTATTTTTTTAAAAACACAACCTTCCTATGATCCCAATCAGTTATGACACCCCCACCTAATCCCATAAACCATCGTAAGGCTGCCCCTTTTAATGTAGAAGGGAATAGTTTTAGTTTTTGGGGATTGGTGGTATAATCATATCCCCTGCATAACACATCAAATTCAAACAAAAATGCATCTGGATCTTCTGATTTTAAGCCATGAAATGTGGGAATATGTTGAAGGGGAACGACCTTCACAGGTGTATTGACTGTAGTGTCTACTATAGGATATTGCAGTGTAGAGGTTTGCTGGGGTGTCTGCTGGTTCTGATTTTGGTTCTGGGCCATTTGGTCAAAGATGTGCCAATATCCTTCTGGGATCTCCAAGGAATTTCTAGGCTGACTAGGAGGATCAGGAATGGCTTTGACAACACTTCCCTTATCTGGAACAATGAGTATTCCTTTTTGACCTACTGTTTGAGGTGATTCAGGACCTTGGTTTTGAATGAGTTTAACGGCACTTCCCTTATCTGTACTGCTTACTGGTTGGGATATTTCAATAGGAGATTTTGGGTCTCCTATTTCTCCTGTTTCCCCTTCTCCTTCACGAAGATTACTAGAGTTCCCTTCTTGAGGGGAAATTATGCAAGGATTCTCAATTTCTTGGGAATCTTTCTCAATTCCCTCTATTTGACTATGTATCTCAGCAAAGGCTTTAGATGGTGACTCTGTAGCCTAAAGGGAACAAGTAGGTTGTATAGAGATATCTTTTCTAAATCCTACTGATGGCTGAGATTCAGTTATTTTAAGGATTTCTTCAATAAAAGTTGCCCGCCCAAGGGTCACCGGTCACTTAGGTTTTTCAATTTTAGGGGGAATTTTGTTTTTCTTAGTTGGTCTATTCATTCAAGAAAACAAATCTTCATTCCTACCTAAAGAAAGTAGCTTACCTACTTCTGCTGTGAAGCGGGCTATGAGCAAGTGTGTTTCTTTCCCAGTGCGCAAGTTCTTACCTTCTGTCTTTAATACCCAATTCTTCGCAAGCAGAATAAAATCAGCTGCGCATCACTCCTTCGAAATGGCATACACTCTCCCCAGCAACGACGCCAAAATGCTGGAGCATAAAAAGGTATCTTTTGAACACCTAATTAGCCTACATTAATTATCAATCCGAGAGCGACTTTTTATTTCAAGAGTGTACTCTGTCTGAGGCTGCAATTAACTAAGAGTAATGCTATGAAGATGTAGTATAGAATCTTAAATACAAGAGTAAACGGATGCTTGTAAAGAAATCTAATTACAGTAACATAAATGGAAATGCTCTGAATTATTAACTACATCAATCTGCAAACCATCGATAAGGGATACAATAGTAGTAACTCCTTCCCCTAGAAATCGATGCAATTGAAATCACACTGAGGCAAGATAACCGATCTGGGAACTTGGAAGCAGTAACTAGTGTTCTCTACAGTTGGTGGTCTTGTTCTTAAAGCAATAGAAATGAACTCAAATTAATTGCTGATAAAAATAACTGAAAGGAACTTCAAAGGCTAGAAAGGAACAACAACTCGTAATTCCTATGCATTCATAGCAACTGTAACCAATCTATCTGCTAATCTCAAGCTATGAATCAGAAATTAACAATAAACAAAAATGGAACAACAACATGAATTGAACAGCAATTATAAACTTAACTAATATCAATACTTCAACCCTGTCGACAGCCAATACCATGAAACAATCAATCATAAATAATCGTAAACTAATAGAACAGAAACTTAGAATTGAATATAGAACAACAAAGCTTTATAATGATGGCAAGGTAAATAAACAGAGAATGCACTTCCTGCAAATTATAAAATAGCAATGCAATTCGTTAATGATCACAATGAATCTGTATTCAATCCAATAGTAGTCAATCAACTCTGCAATCGAAATAAACTTTAAACACAACTTCACACAATAGTAAGAAAATATTAGAAATACAAAGAACAAGGTAATTCCACTAGAGCCAGGCCCTTAGCACCAGTGAAATACTACTGGGCTACTTCAGAACTTAAGAGATGAAATAGAATGCGTCTTTGATATTAATAGAACATAAAGTATTACAAAGACTACTCTCTTAAAGCCAAGAGTCAATAAACACAATATTATAGAGGAAATATTTTAATATGAGAACTTCCAACCCCCTGATCACTAAAGGACATTGCTTTATATATCAGACCCTGACGGACAAGACAAGGAATATGATGAGTTTGAACAGCGATTCCTTAGGATCGAAGGATCCTGAGGGATTCGCTTCCCTTCGTGTAGTTATCATCTTGGTTTACTTTGACCGAAGCTGAGCTGTCCCTTGCCTTTTCTTGGAAATGCATTTGGATTTCCTTGTCTTTGGCTGGATGTGGTTTAACGTTGGTGGAGCAGTAGTTGCATTAATCTCATCCTTGCCTTTGGTATAACTGTTCACTTCGTCTAATTACTGTTTTATCAACAAAAAGAAATATTTAGTAATATTTTTACAATAAAAATAAACCTTTCAAATTCTACCATAATTCTTACAATAAATTACCTTTCTAAGGTAAAAAGGAGTAGGTCTATAGTAAAAGAATGAGAAAATACACAATGATTTCATACCTTCTTCACTGCCCAACATACCCCCCTGCTTAATATTTTTCATGTCCTCATGAAAACTATAGTTCACATGGAGAGCAGTCAAATAATAAGACGGATAAGGTTTGTCATTAAAAGGCCTAAAACCATACAGTGCAGCTAATTCCTCAAAAACATGCTCTGTCTGTCCTTCGGGGAGTTCGTAAATGGCTTTGTAGTCTGAAGTAGGATACCATGCAATGGGGCTTCAGAACCTACATCCTAGCCAGAATGGTCCTTCTTTTAAAATGAGATTACTATAGGAAATCAAGCGGTCTGCAACTAGCCCAAAGTTTTTATAATTAAATGGTTCTCTATTTTTCACATTCTGATTGGAAATTCTCCACCAGACCTTAACTTCTATATAAGCCTGGTTTCTAATGGATAAAAATAATCTGTCCCATTCAAGATAATCGATTTGTGGACATGCCCCAATGCTTGGATAACACCTTTCTTTGTCATCAAACTTTTCTACCTAGCCCAAAATTGAAGTGGGTTCTGAGGTTCACTCCTAACCCACAAATCTAATTCATTTTCCTGCCTTTGAAAACAATTATAGGCTTTAAGCCATTTTAATTGATTTACAACAAAGGAAATGAATGCCTGATATTTAATATCTCCCACAAAAGGGCTAGGATTTGACTCACAATCGTTTTCAAGTATTAGATTATGCAAATAAAATTCACACAAAAGGCATTGTACTTTGATCCCATAAATTTTGCAGCATGATACAAAGTCATCTATAGTTTTTAGCTCTATGGATTTCCCTGCCCTAACTACCTTAATATTTAGCTGTAAATATCTTTCTAGTAAAAATAAAGCATAGTTTTTGGCAGGGAATCTACAGGCTAAGACATCAGTGTACAATGAGAAGAGAGTGTCCATTCGATTGTAGGCTAGTTTTAATTGGTTCATTACCTTGTCAGCCTTTTCCTCTATTTTTCGACACTTTTCATGAGCTTCAGCTTCTGCTTCATGGATAATCTTCATTTGCTGCTAAAACTCCTGATATCTCTTCCTAGGGACAATGTCCTCTTCGAACCTTTGCCTTTCTAGTCGGGCCTGTGCCAACTCCTCTTGGAGTCTGGCTAGTGTCGTGTCACTAAAAGTGTGCTAACTACTAGCTTGCATGTTTTGACTTGAACCGGGTCCCTCTAGAACAACTTGTGTTGGAACAGCTGTTTTTTGTTCCATATCTCCATAATTAGGCTCAGGCATGGCTTCTGCAACTTGGGGGTTCCTATTAGCAGTCACTTTTCTCTTTTTCGAAATTCACTTGGTAGCTATGCTTCTTCTCTTGGGGATTCTCTTAGGCATATGTTTCATTCTCAGAACCCTAATGGTTTGCCTGAGCTGTTCCATGAGTCTGTGAAGCTTCATTCGTTCCCTCCGAAGCTTTTCAATCTCAGTTACTTTCCTCCTCTTTTTTAATGGAACAACTATTCCTTTATCTAAACTCGTTTGCTCAACAAGGTTTTGGTCCATATCAACCGTGCCTTCAGTTAAGTTCTCTTCTTGGTTTTCTTCTTCAACATTCATATGCCCTTGGCTAAATTCTTCAGGAATCATACCCTCGATTGACTCTACAATCCCCTGAGAGCTTTCAGGTTGAGATATTGTTTCGGTGTTCTCTTTTTCTTGTTCATGCCTTTCAGGGGAAGCAACCCTAGCTTCGCTAGGGTTTTCTGTTTCATCCAGCATTTCTTCTGTTGTTTCTTTGTTGACTGCAGAGTGCTCCTGCAACTGATTAATATCAATGTTAAGATCCAAAGGGCTATGAGGTTGCACATAGTCACTCATATTAGACAGAATTTGGGCCAATTGGTCTTCCTGTAAAGGGCTTACAATAGCATTTTTGGGAGGCTCTGTTCCTTCTTTGTCGCTGCTATGATTATCTTCATCCTCCTCATAGGTATGATAGATTCCTTCTTCCTCATCCGAATATCAAATTTCTACTTCAATTTCCTCTTCCTCAGTATTTCCTTCCTCTACATTGGATTGTTTCTCACCACTGGTGTGGTGACTTATTTCTTCTTCGTCCGAGTAGTGAATTTCTCCTTCCATTTCCTCTTCTTCATCATTATGAGGACTTCCTCCCTCCAATTGTGGAGGTTTTTCATCCTCTGAGCTGTGCAATTCCAGGGGCTGGCTACTACTACATGGAAGTCCTTCCATAATCCCCCTACTTCGTTTTGAACGGAGGGACCGTCTGTGAGTTGATGGCTCAGCTATTGAGCCAACTATTCTGTTCTATTTCGGGGCAGGTAAGGCTAACCCTCCATCAACGGAGAATATCAACTCTTCCCAGCTGGTATGTTACTGGGGAAGGCTATGACTAACTATTAATCGAATTAGGCAATGGTGGCTAACCACCATGTCTGCGTGCTGAGCTTTTCTTATATTACGGGCAATATCATGCAGTAAGGAATTTAAAAATGTAGGCAAACTTAGAGTGCATTTCTGCTTTAATACAACCAATAACTTAAGGTGGCGAGGTCTTACCATGTCTTTCCTTCTGTCGCATGTTATATAGGCCTGCACTATCTTGGCCAATTCCATCCATGGTTCTCCCAATGATGCTGGCTAAACTCCTTTGCCTTTGACAACCAATGTCTGTTCGTCATCCTGAAAAATCTTCATGGCTTCTCGAATCCTAATATTCTTCTGATTCCATATAGTTCCTTGTGCTGGTATGCCAGACACCTCTGTAATTATTTCATTGGATACGGCTATCTGTCTTCCTCTAACCATGGAGAATCCTTCTTGCAAGTTCTGTAAAAATTCGGTGGCCACTACTTCATGGGGTTGTTGCATCCTCATGAAATATGTAATCCATCCCAATATTTCCAAGATCTCTCGTGCAGCATCATAAACAACTAGCACCTCTGGCTCACTGCGAATTGGTCATCCTCCCATCGTCTCTGCACACTGTTAGTTCTCTCCAAACACACAGTGATCACAATGGAACAATACAACATGATGAATTGGAATAATGTCGTTAAATTTTTGTTATTCCCTAGAATGAAGATATTTGGTTCGCATACAAGTAAAGAAATATCGGGATGTGATCTACATGTAGACATCCGCGCCCCCCCTAAAGGATGATAGGTCGTCCTCGACCATATTTGAGAGAGGCAAGTGTGACACAGCAGTAGTACAACAGGAAAAAGTAGGCATAATTATGATACATTCAATCAAATTATAGAAATCACTAAAATCAATGCGTGTGATAAATCGTTAATAGATATAAAATAATTTGTAATGATTCAAATATAAGGAGAAGGGACAGCTTAAGATAAACATAAGTACATATGTGTTTATTACCCACTTCAAACTAATATGATCGATTTGTAATGATTTTCATGTATAATAGGACCTTCGAAATCAAAGTTTAAGGATTCATACTTTCATTTGATATTTAAATAGAGATATAGGAAAAAGGGTTAAATATGACTACTGATGTGTATATATGTGACTCTAATACCATCAGCAGAGCTCTATTGCCCACAGGTGTTCATAACCTTGACAGAGTTGCTTTCTCACCCTTTGAACCATTGTCCTTTGTTTATGCTGAGGAAGTGCTTGTTAAATGTCATAATGGAGGCCATTGTGCTAGCTTTGTGACCAGATAAATCACAATTCCATTCACCAGGAAGAAGTGAAAAGTGGGCATTCTGGCTCGTGATGAGACCTCCTGTTCCAAGAACTTCCTTAAGTTTTTTCAATAGTCCATTGGACCATATCCCTGCTTTGGGGGCCATGATGGGAATGCCACTTCACTGACGTCCTTATGATCATGGTAGGATGGCTCTTGATGAGACCCCCTATCCTCCATCTGCCAAATCATAAAATTATTAGTGAACTATGTAAATATTTTCTTTTTCATATAGCACTTTCCTACTTATACATAAAGGATGGCTCAACACTCCTTAAGAGTAGGGATGGTGGAAGAAGTCTGAACATATCAATAGAAAAAATATGCCCTTATTCCTACTCCATAAATGAGAATCAAAGAAAGTTATAACATATGGGAAGAACCAACATGATAAGGATAATCGATCAGATTAATTTAGTGGTAGTAAGACAGAAAAATCATGTTATTGATTATGTCCCTTTTTCCTTTTTTTCTTATCATTACTAAAAAAATTTCTTAAAAGTGATGATTTATTTTGATTTTCTGATTACAGTAAGATTTAATTTGTATGATTGTATATGAATAATATGTTTTCCTTTAGAAGAGTCGTCATAAATTCTGAAAATTCTAATCTAAAACAAAAAACAATCCACTCAAAAGGTGTTGTTCCTTTAAAAATAACATCAGAAGCAATCTGCGGAACTGTTGTTCCTTCCGAAAGGAACAGCAAGAATCTGCGAAAATTCTATTCCTTTCGAAAGGAACAACAGAAGTCTTGTTCCCTTAGAAAGGAACAACAAAAGCTCAAAACAAGCGAAATAAACAGAGTTTTTGAAAAAGAAAAAAAAACAGAATTCCATGAAACAAATAAAAACTCGAAATAAACGAAATAAACAGAGATTTGAAAAAAACAAATTCCATGAAACAAACAATCCAAATAAATGAACAATCTTTATATACAAAAATTAAAAAAATAAATGATTTAATACACTGGTGCCGAGGAGGAGTTATCTCCTTCAGCTAGAATTTGCATGGTAGAGTCTTCCCATAATTGTTGGTAAAAGGATTCTCGGGTAAGTGGTTTATGATACAATCGTATTCGATTACCGTTTACCTTAAAGGAATGTCCAGATCCATCAATGGGGGCTAATGTAATAATGCCATTATCATGCACTTCTTTTATTTCATAGGGTCCAAGCCATCGTGTCTGGAGTTTCCCTGGAAAATCCTGAAACCTAGAATCATATAGGAGTGCCCAGTCTCCTTCGTGGAAGATCTTTTGTTTGATAAGGGCGTCATGCCATTTTTCTCTCTGTTGTTGGATTAACACTGTGTGCTGAAGAGCAGAGAGCCTAATTTCATCTAATTCATTAATTTGCTGCAGTCTTTTGTCCTGAGCTTCATTTAAATCTAGACCCACCTTTTGAGTTGTTCTTAATGTCTGAATTTCAAATTCTATTGGAAAGATGGGTTCTTTTCCAAATACCAATTGATATGGTGAATATCCCGTAGTGGGTCTCCATGTTGTTCGGTATGCCCACAATGCTTCTAGCAATATGTAGGCCCAATCTCGTCTGTGCGAGGCAAATTTTTTTGTTAATATAGATTCAATCACTTTGTTCGTGCTCTCTACTTGGCCATTGGCTTGTGGGTGGTATGGGGTTGTAATCTTGTGCTGAATGTGGTAGTTTTGTAGTGTTTCAGCTAATTTATTACCTACAAACTGTGGTCCTCCATCTGTGATTATATCCCTTGGGAGGCCATATCGCACAAAGTTTTGGAAAATAAATTGTATTACAGAGTCCTCTGTAGCTTTTGAAAGTGCCTCTGCTTCAACCCACTTAGTGACATACTTGGTTGCAACTAAGATGTATGTTTTTTGGTTTGATGGAGGGCTAATAGGGCCAAAAAAATCAAGCGCACAGTGTTCAAATGGTTCAATCACTAGTTGCGGGTTCAAAGGCATTTCATCAGATTGCCCAGGGTGACCTGCACTTTGGCAGCTATCACAGGCTTGCACAAATTTTTTGGCATCTTTAAAGATGGTAGGCCAATAACAGCCTATTCCTAAAACCTTATGGGTGGTTCTACGATCTGCAAAATGCCTGCCACACTGCCCATCATGGAATGCTTTCAAAATATCAAATACCTTGTCCTCCCGGACGCATCTTCTTATTTGCATATCTGCCCCTGTGTGAAATAGGTAGCCCCCAATCCAAGAGAATCAGGTACTACGTTGTATTATCTGTTTTTGTTCATTAAGGGATAGATGTTTAGGTAATTTACCTATTGCCAAATAATTTGCTATATCAGCATACCATGGAGTTCTGACATTAAAAGCGAACAAATGTTCATCTGAGAAGTGGTCTTCAACTGCTTCTGTATCTATTGGCTTTGGCATTCTTGACAGAAAGTCAGCTACAGGGTTCTCTTTCCCAGGTCGATCTTTGATTTTAATGTCGAATTCCTGCAATAAAATCAAACATCTTATCACTCTTCCATTTGTAACAGGTTTATTTGCTAAGAATTTAATGGCAGAGTGATCAGTATATAGTACTACAGGATACCCAGTTATATAATGTCTAAACTTATTTACAGCATGAATTACAGCTGAAAATTCCTTCTCAGTCACAGTATAATTTAATTCAGTAGGGGATAGATTTTTTTTAATGTAATAGATTGCATATGGTTTCTTGTCTTCGTCCTGCCCAAGCACCACTCCAATTGTTGTGTCTGAGGCATCAGATGAAATTTGGAATGACAAATTCCAATTTGGGCTCCTCAGCACTGGGGCTGTTGAAACAAGCTTTTTTCAGATCTTTGAAGGAATTGTCACATTTATCAGTCCAAATGAAATCAACATTTCCAGTTAGTGCATATAAAGGTGTAGCTATTCGAGAATAATGTTCTATAAATCTCCTATAATAACCAGAAAATCCAAGAAAGCTACGTACCTCTGTTTGTGTTGTGGGTGTGGGTATTAACAAGATTATTTGAATTTTAGCTGGGTCCACCTGAATTCCAGCTGTTGAAATATAATGCCCTAAGATAACTCCTTCAGTCATCATCATATGACACTTTTCATGGCTTAAACAAAGCCTAGTGTCAATACATATTTGCAACACCTTTTTTAAATTTTCTTATGCTGGCTCAAATTCATCCCCATAAGGTGTGAAGTCATCCATATATAATTCAAGACATTCATTTATTAAGTCTGCAAAGATGATGAGAATGGCCCTTTGGAATGTAGTAGGGGCATTGCATAGGCCAACAGGGAAGACTCGGTAAGCAAATGTCCCCCATGGACAGGTAAAAGTAGTTTTGTCTTGTTCTTCAGGGGAAATCTGGATTTGATTGTACCCACTGAAGCCATCAAGGAAAGAAAATAATTTCTTTCCTACCAATGTGTCTAATACCTGGTCAATGAAAGGAAGGGGAAAGTGGTCTTTCTGTGTTGCCTTGTGTTGAAGCCCCGAAAATCGAGTCTACAACAAGAGGAATACCCATCCGGTCCGGACCTTGGTTAGCAGCTCCTTTTCCGTTTGGTGTAGTGGGTCTGACTGGGGATAATGGGACCAGTTTCCCAATATGTGTGTGTGTGTTGAAAATAGATATTTAATCTCTAAGAAGGTTCGTAAGTGAAATGCTTTTATTCTATTTATAATCTAATTATATGCAAATTGTGTTCTAATTTAAACAGAAATATCTAATTCTAAACTAAACCCGAGATAAAATCTTGTTTATGCGATCTAAAATAATTTCGAATAACAAACGATAATAAAGATTATTCAACTGTTATAAGAAAATAATTCAATAAAGATAAACCACTTCATATAAAAAGTTAGATGAAACAGTTTTGAAAAACATATCGCATAATAAGCTATTCATACATTAAGCATAAATAAATAATTATTACCATATAGAAGTGCCAAATGATAACTTAAGCATTCAAGCATCAATATATAAACAACTGAAAATAAATATTACTTTAACACAGAAGCAGAAATAGTTAAGAGATAAAAGTACCATTTATAACTGGTTCTACTCATGAGCTAAATGCAATAATGATTTATCTCTTCTTAATCCAACATCTACTAAGAGTATAGAAATGCAACATCAGTAGCAGATATTAGACACAGATATCAATAAATCTCGTTCCATTCATTCATCAAAACCTCCTCTAAGGGTGCAGACGTGCATGTTCTGAGGATAAGTTTTTGACAAATTTCTGGACCCTTCTCTAAATGCATGAGAAGGGTTTAAATACTACTAACTAAATCTAATTATAGTTTATTACAAAAATTTAGGATTCGGTTTAAATGACCGTCCTTTTTCTATGCAAAAATAAATTAAAACTAAAACTAAATCTAAAATTAAAAACTATTAACTAAATACTTATGAATCTGGTCTTTGAATTTGCAAGCATCCAGCATTGATTTGAGAAGAGGGGGCTAGCCGAATTTAGATTTTAATTGTCCCGAAAAGATGGAATCAACAAGTGTTGGCGCGATCTTCTCAGCAGAATTAATGATGCAATTAAGAGAACTTCATTGGCTGTGTGGTTTAACCAGGCACGTCCAGTAAGAATCCCAATTTAATTTTGTCAATCCTTGAATTGATTTTGCCTTCTCTTCAGATTTCTGTTTCCACTCTGTTTGCAATTGCTGTGCTTGTGGTAGGTATCCTGAAATAGTTTCCGAAATCAAATTAACTTTGTTCAAATTTCCATTTACACAATCAGTCATGTTACTTGCTGCTGTAGCTGCTTCCTCTGTTGCATTTTCTGCCTCTCTGATCTGTGCATCCCAATTATTGAAGAGTATTTCTTTATGACCATCATTGATAATTGGTGCTCCTAATCTTTTTCCTTCCTCTGTATTTTGCCATGCCAAATAATTAGTAACTCTTTCATTAATTAAATCATAATCATGTCGTAATTATATGACATGATTAATGATTTTATCACTTTCTTGACAAAAAGAGTTCCATTGCGAGATTTTTTGGCATAATATATCTTGTTGTTGCAGTAGTTGATTATTCAAAGAAATAGATTCTGAGATAAACTCTGTAAGCTTGGGTTCGTCTTTATGCATCTCTTGCATAATCTGTATTTGTTTTTCTTTTTCGGCCAAGCTTTTCTGATATCCGATCTGCATTTGTTGAAACTTTTGCTGTAACTTTTCAAATCGTATTTGTGCTTCATTGTTGGCATGTGCTTGTTGCAATTGTTGTTGCAAAACTTGTATTTGATCCTCTTTTTCATTTAATAACAGCCGTACCTCAGATTCTTTGTCAATAGTTGCGGAGGCATAAGCTCTTGTAATCTAAGATAATTTAGTAAGATTTTCAGTGGGATCTGTAGTAGGATCTTTCCATAAAACATCCAATTGTTCTGCATCAGTGGAGAGCGCACTTTCTAATTTTCTCTTCTTTCTTTACGTCCTTACTACTGCTTTGTATAGTCTCCTGTTATTCGCGCCTGCAATTTTACGAATTAAGTGAGAATAGTGATATGAGAAAGGTGACGGGATAGTTTTAAATGCTGAAGGCGTATGAAATATATTATTTAATCGTAAAAGAACCTTTCAATCAAAACAAAATCCTTTTTCATTAATAATTGACAATCCATTCATTAACTTGACATTAAGGCGCATAACGGGTCTCGATTTACGAAAATATTTTCTTCGTAGAATGAGATTTTAAGAATCTGCGATAATGCGATCTGTGATTTGCTTTGCAATATCGCAAAATCGCAATATTGCAAATCGCAACTTTCACAAATTGAAATCATAGCAACTTACGTAAATCGCAGCTTACGCAAATCGCAATTTACGCAAATCGCAAATTACGCAAATCACAATCAGTAACATCACGGAATCGCAATATCGCGGCATCGCAATATCGTGAAATCACAATATCGCAAAATATAACATATGAAAAATATCCGTTAATATATTTTCTGCGATATCCGATTTGCGACAAATATTTTAATGCACAGTTATTGGATCGCGCTTATCGCAATTTAGAAGATTCTGCTTTGCAAAAGATATCTTGTACTTTTTGTTGCGATGGATGCGAAATTTTCTTCAAAGAAAGGTTTTATTGTAATCTATCATAAACTTAAGTTTATCTAAAGATTTTCTAAGGAATTTTCTTAAGTTAATGATAGTAAGTTTTATTTGAAAAAGAAAACAAGCACTAATTTAATTTTTTGGATTTTTTAAACTAAGGGTCCCCACTAATTTAGTATTATTACTAATATTAAATAAAAAGGGGGGTTGTTGCTGGCTACAACACCTTGTTAAGTTCACGGTAATCTACACATATTCTCAACTTTCCATTCTTTTTTGGTACCACTACTAATGGAGAGACCCACTAGCTATCAGATATTGGATAGATGAAATTAACATCCAATAGTTTTTGTAATTCAGCTTTCATAATATCTTTAAGGTGAGGGTTTAGTCTTCTTTTGGGTTGGTGAATGGGTCTCACATATTTTTCAATATAAATGTGGTGTGTACACAATTGGGGGTCAATTCCCTTCATGTCTCGGTAATCCCATGCAAAGGCTGCTTTGTATTTTCGCAATAATTGGATCAACTTCTCTTCTTGTTCAGCAGTCAGATTTTTGTTAATGTTTAGAGTTTTTCCCAGCTCAATTTCTACAATCTTACTATTGTACACAAAATTAGTAGGTATTACTTGATCATGAATGTCTTTCAAAGGATCTTCTTCTTCATTATTATCAAATTCTGCCTTGATCATGTGACATTGTAGATGGGATCTGATTTGTGGTTTATTAATAAAACTATTGATGATATCATCCTCTGTTTGATCTTTAAAATCAAGAGCATTTTCTATAGTTAGAGGTGATCTCATATTTTCCATAAGATATGATACAGGTTGTTTTCTTGTTTTGATTATTGATAGACTTGGCTGGGCTGGGGGATATAAAGCTAAATTCTTGACATAGTTTCCCCTTGTTAATGTCATGTTGCCTTGTCGGCATCCAATATAAGCATCAGCAGTTGTCAACCAAGGTCTACCTAAGATTAACGGGTGTCCCTCTAGCCGGTTCTTTGGATTGATAACCAAGAATTCAACAGGGTATTCCTAGGAATCTACAGATACCATTACATCTTGTAGTGTACCCTCTGGTTTGACTACCGATTGTCAGCCAATTCCAATAAGGTTGTTTTTGGTTCTAGCGATGTAATGCCAAGTTTTTGATAGGTGGTGGTTGTTAGGATATTGATTGCTACTCCCAAATCAATTAAGGCATTTGGAAACAATTGCCCATGGATTTGAACTGTCACTATAGGATTTCCTGGGTCTTCATATTTTACGGGTGTTTCCATCCCTGATAATAAGTCAGATAAAGTACCGACTATTTGGACAGTTGGATTGGTGGTTGTTCTCCTCTTTGGCTTCTTTATGCATAATTCCTTAATGGTTTTTGCATATATAGGAATGTCTTGGATATCTTGGAGGAGAGGGATTTTTATACACAAATTTTTTAATTCTCCTAGAAGGTCAAAATTAGGATGTTCCAATGGGCGCGGTATGATTAATCGTTCTGGGAATGGTGGAGAGGAAGTTGTTACTTGTTGTTGATTTTTTTGTTGAACCTCCTCTTTCTGTAATATTTTTTCTATAGGAAACAGATCTTCAATATGAACATTATTATTTCTCTCTATTTCTACTATGCATCCAGAACTTAATTGAAGGTGATTGCACTCCCTCAGTTCAGTTTCTAATTCTTGGGGTTCCATTATTTTCACAAACTGAACTAGCCTATTGTTTGGGTTTGGGTTGGGCTGAGCTAGGATTTGTGGTCTTAAATTGGTCTAGGGGTTTGTATAGGGAGCTGGCAGTGTAGGTTGAGAGAGAGGAATTGTTCCAGTTGGTTGATTTGTACGTCTTTTCCAGTTTGACTGCCAGGCCTGACTCTGCGAAGTATAGGGGGACCATTGTGTTGGATAGGTGTTATTTTTCCAAAACGGTGGGCAGAAAGGAAAACTAGGCCAATTAGTTTGATTTTTTTGATTTGGCCAAGATGTTGTCGGGAATGGTTGTTGTGACCAATTGGGGAAAGGTGGTTGATTTTTCCACATTCCATTATATTGTTGGGCATTGTATTGAGGAGGCTGAAAAGAAGAAAATGGATCAATTGGCATACCTGATTGTCGTGGCTGCCATTGTCGGTGCTGATTAAGCAGACATACCACTTCTGATTCTTCTTTCGCCTCCTTATAAATTGCTTTTAGGCCAGGAAGCGAGGGACATCCTTCTGTAGGGTGATCTCTTGTGCAAATGTCACTGACTTTGATTACATCTAATGAACATTCTTTTTGGTTGTGTTTCTTCCTGCATTTGGGACAGAATATCGCCAAATGTTTCTCTACTTCTGCTTGCTTTTGTTTAGCTTGCATAATGTCGAACTGCGTTGTTAGAGTCCCAAGTATGTCTGTCTTAAAATCTTCTAGCAGATTTCCAATCTCTGCACGAGTCACACCTTAATTAGAGGTCTTGTTTTCTCTTGTAATCATATCATGTTTTGTTGATTTTAGCCTTGTATTGCCCCTTGAACTCTTGATACACAAATCAATGATGTTAGCATAAATTTCCTGATATATATCACATTTCCCCATAATATTCAATGTTTCAACCCATTGATCTTTCATTCCCCTAATTAATGTAGTTTTAAACACATTATCAGGTAAGGGTAAGGATTCATAAGGGGATCTCTCAAGATTGTATTGAAACCATTCCACATATTCTTCCAAGGTTTCATTTGCTTTTTCTATCATTTGGAATATTTCATCTTTTAATTCCCGAGACTTGTAATAATCTTGATTTTTTTTAAAAATACAACCTTCATTTGATCCCAATCTGTTATGACACCTCCACCTAATCACATAAACCATCGTAAGGCCACCCCTTTTAATGTAGAAGGGAATAGTTTTAGCTTTTGGGGATCGGTGGTATAATCATATCCCTTGCATAACACATCAAATTCAAACAAAAATGCATTTGGATCTTATGATGTTAAGCCATGAAATGTGGGAATATGTTGAAGGGGAATGGCCTTCATAGGTGTATTGACTGTAGTGTCTACTATAGGATATTGCAGCATAGAGGTTTGCTAGGGTGTCTGGGCCATTTGGTCAAAGATGTGCCAATATCCTTCTGGGATCTACAAGGAATTTCTAGGCTGACTAGCAGGAGCAAGAATGGCTTTGACAGCACTTCCCTTATCTGGAACAATGAGTATTCCTTGGTTTTGAATGAGTTTAACAACACCTCCCTTATCTGGACTGCTTACTGGTTGGGCTATTTCAATAGGATATTTTGGGTCTCCTGTTTCTCCTGTTTTCCCTTCTCCTTCACGGAGATTACTAGAGTTCCCTTCTTGAGGGGAAATTATGCAAGGATTCTCAATTTCTTGGTAATCTTGCTCAATTCCCTCTGTTTGACCATGTATCTCAGCAAAGGCTTTATATGGTGACTTTGTAGCCTGAAGGGAACAAGTGGGCTGTCTAGATATATCTTTTATAAATCCTACTGATGGCTGAGATTCAATTCTTTTAAGGATTTCGTCAATAAAAGTTGTCTTCCCAAGGGTCATTGGTCCCTTAGGTTTTACAATTTTAGGAGGAATTTTTTTTTGCTTAGTTGGTCTATTCATTCAAGAAAACAAACCTTCATTCCTACCTAAATAAAGAAGCGTACCTACTTCTGCTGTGAAGCGGGCTGTGAGCAAGTGTGTTTCTTGCCCTGTGTGCAGGTTCTTACCTCCCGTCTTTAATACCCAATTCTTCTCAAGCAGAAGAAAATAAGTTGTGCATTACTCCTTTGAAATGGCATACACTCTCCCCGGCGACGGCGTCAAAATGTTGGAGCATAAAAAGGTATCTTTTGAACACCTAATTAGCCTACATTAATTATCAATTCGAGAGAGAATTTTTATTTCAAGAGTGTACTCTGTCTGAGGCTGAAATTAACTAAGAATAATGCTATGAAGATGTAGTATAGAATCTTAAATACAAGAGTAAACGGATGCTTGTAAAGAAATCTGATTACAGTAACATAAATGGAAATACTCTGAAATCTTAACTACATCAATCTGCAAACCATTGATCAGGGATACAGTAGCAGTAACTCCTTACCTTAGAAATCGATGCAATTGAAATCACACTAAGGCAAGATAACCAATCTGGGAACTTGGAAGCAGTAACCAGTGTTCTCTACAGTTGGTTTCCTTTTTCTTAAAGTAATAGAAATGAACTCAAACTACTTGCTGATAAAAATAACTGAAAGTAACTTCAAAGGCTAGAAAGGAACAACAACTTGTAATTCCTATGCATTCACAGGAACTGTAACCAACCTATCTCCTAATCTGAAGCTATGAATCAGAAATGAACAATAAACAAAAATGGAACAACAACATGAATTGAACAGCAATTATAAAATTAACTAAAATCAATACTTCAACCTTGTCGACATCTAATACCATGAAACAATCAATCATAAAGAATCGTAAACTAATAGAACAAAAACTTAGAATTGAATATAGAACAACAAAGTTTTATAACAATGGCAAGGTAAATAAACATCGAATGCACTTCCCGCAGATTATAAAATAGCAATGCAATTCGTTAATGATCACAATCAATATGTATTCAATCCAACAGTAGTCAATCAACTCTACAATCGAAATAAACTTTAAACACAACTTCACACAGCAGTAAGCAAAGATTAGAAATACAAACAACAAGGTAATTCCACCAGAGCTGGGCCCTTAGCACCATTGAAATACTACTGGGCTACTACAGAACTTAAGAGATGAAACGAAATGCGTCTTTGATACTAATCGAACATAAAGTATTACAGACACTGCTCTCTTAAAGCCGAGAGTAAATAAACACAATATTATATAGGAAAGGTTTTAATATGAGAACTTCCGACCCCCTGATCACTAAAGGACGTTGCTTTATATATCAGACCCTGACGGACAAGATGAGGAATAAGATGAGTTTGAATAGCAATTCCTCAGGATCGAAGGATCCTGAGGGATTTGCTTCCCTTCGTTTAGTTATCATCTTGGTTTACTTTGACCGAAGCCGAGCTGTCCCTTGCCTTTTCTTGGCAATGCGTTCGGATTTCCTTTTCTTTGGCTCGATGTGGTTTAACGCTGGTGGAGTAGCAGTTGCATTAATCTCAGCCTCACCTTTGGTACAGCTGTTCACTTCGTCTAATTCCTGTTTTATCAACAAAAAACAATCTTTAGTCCTCTTTTTACAATAAACATAAACCTTTCCAATTCTACCATAATTCTTATAGTAAATTACCTTTCTAAGGTAAAAAGGAGTAGGTCTATAGTAAAAGAATGAGAAAATACAAAATTATTTCATACCTTCTTCACTGCCCAACATACCCCCCTTCTTAATCTTTTTCATGTCCTCATGAAAACTATAGTTCACATGGAGAGCAGTCAAATAATAAGCCGCATAAGGTTTGTCATTAAAAGGCCTAAAACCATGCAGTGCAGCTAATTCCTCAAAAACAGGCTCTGTCTGTCCTTCGAGGAGTTCGTAAATGGCTTTGTAGTCTGAAGCAAGATACCATGCAATGGGGCTTCAGAACCTACATCCTAGCCAAAATGGTCCTTCGTTTAAACTGAGATTACTATAGGAAATCAAGCGGTCTGCAGCTAGCCCAAATTTTTTATAATTAAATGGTTCTCTATTTTGCACATTCTGATTGAAAATTTTCTATCAGAACATAGCTGCTATATAAGCCTGGTTTCTAATGGATAAAAAATAATCTTTCCCATTTAAGATAATTGATTTGTGGACAGGCCCCAATGCTTGGATAACACCTTTCTTTATCATCAAAATTTTCTGCCTAGCCCAAAATTGAAGTGGGTTCTGAGGTTCACTCCTAACCCACAAATCTAATTCATTTTCCTGCCTTTGAAAACAATTATAGGCTTTAAGCCATTTTAATTGATTTATAACAAAGGAAATGAATTCCTGATATTTAATATCTCCCACAAAAGGGCTATGATTTGACTCACAATCGTTTTCAAGTATTAGATTATGCAAATAAAATTCACACAAAAGGCACTGTACTTTGATCCCATAAAGTTTGCAGCATGATACAAAGTCATCTATAGTTTTTAGCTCTATGGATTTCCCTGCCCTAACTGCCTTAATCTTTAGCTGTAAATATCTTTCTAGTAAAAATAAAGCATAGTTTTTGGCAGGGCATCTATAGGCTAAGACATCAGTGTACAATGAGCAGAGAGTGTCCATTCGATTGTAGGCTAGTTTTAATTGATTCATTACCTTGTCAGCCTTTTCCTCTGTTTTTCGACACTTTTTGTGAGCTTCAGCTTCTGCTTCATGCATAGTATTCATTTGCTACTGCAACTCTTGATATCTCTTCCTAGGGAAAGTGTCCTCTTCCAACCTTTTCCTTTCTAGTCGGGCCTGTGCCAACTCCTCTTGCAGTCTGGCTAGTGTCGGGTCACTAAAAGTATGTTGACTACTAGCTTGCATGTTTTCACTTGAAGCGGGTCCCTTTGTAACAGATTGTGTTGGAACAACTATTTGTTGTTCCGTATCTCCATAATTAGGCTCAGGCATGGCTTCTGCAACTTGGGGGTTCCTATTAGTGGTCACTTTTCTCTTTTTTGAAATTCGCTTGGTAGCTATGCTTCTTCTCTTGGGGATTCGCTTAGGCATCTGTTTCATTCTCAGAACCCTAATGGTTTGCCTGAGCTATTCCATGAGTCTGTGAGTCTTCATTCGTTCCCTCCGAATTTTTTCAATCTCAGTTACTTTCCTCCTCTTTTTTAATGGAACATATATTCCTTTATCTGAACTTGTTTGCTCAACAGGGTTTTGGTCCATATCAGCCGCACCTTCAGTTAAGTTCTCTTCTTGGTTTTATTCTTCAACATTCATATGCCCTTGGCTAAATTATTCGGGAATAATACCCTCAGTTGACTCTGAAATCCCCTGAGGGCTTTCAGGTTGAGGTATTGCTTCAGTGTTCTCTTTTTCTTGTTCATGCCTTTTAGGGGAAGCAACCCTAGCTTCGCTAGGGTTTGTTGTTTCATCTAGAATTTTTTCAGTTGTTTCTTTGTTGACTTCAGAGTGCTCCTGCAACCTATTAATATCAATGTTAAGGTCCAAAGGGCTATGAGGCTGCACATAGTCACTCATATTGGCCAGAATTTGGGCCAATTGGTCTTCCTATAAAGGGCTTACAGTAGCATTTTTGGGAGGCTCTGTTGCTTCTTTGTCGCTACTATGATTATCTTCGTCCTCCTCAAAAGTATGATAGCTTCCTTCTTCCTCATTCAAATATCGAATTTCTCCTTCAATTTCCTCTTCCTCAGTATTTCCTTCCTCTGCACTGGATTGTTTCTCACCATTGGTGTGGTGACTTATTTCTTCTTCGTCTGAGTAGTGAATTTCTCCTTCCATTTCCTCTTCTTCATCAGTACGAGGACTTCCTCCATCCAATTGTGGAAGTTGTTCATCCTCTGAGTTGTGAAATTCCAGGGGCTGGCTACTACTTCCTAGAAGTCCTTCCATCATCCCACTACTTCTTTTTGAATGGAGGGACCGTCTGTGAGTTGATGGCTCAGCTATTGAGCCAGCCATTCTCTTCCATTTCGGGGCAGGTAAGGCTAACCCTCCATCAAGGAAGAATATCAACTCTTCCCAGCTAGTCTGTTACTAGGCGAGGCTACGACTAACTATTAATCGAATTAGGCAGTGGTGGCTGACCACCATGTCTGCGTGCTGAGCTTTTCTTATATTACGGGCAATATCATGCAGTAAGGAATTTAAAAATGTAGGTAAATTTACAGTGCATTTCTGTTTTAATATAGCGAGTAACTTAAGGTGGTGAGGTCTTACCACATCTTTTCTTTTGTCGTACGTTATATAGGCATGCAGTATCTTGGCCAATTATGTCCATGGTTCTCCCAATGATGTTGGCTGAACTCCTTTGCTTTTGACAACCAATGTCTGTCCGTCATCCTGAAAAATCTTCATGGCTTCTCAAATCCTAATCTTCTTCTGAGTCCATATAGTTCCTTGTGCTGGTATGCCAGAAACCTCTACAAATATTTCATTGGATACAACTATTTGTCTTCCTCTAACCATGGAAAATCCTTCTTGCAAGTTCTGTAAAAATTCGGTGGCCACTGCTTCATGGGGTTGTTGCATCCTCATGAAATATGTAATCCATCCCAATATTTCCAAGATATCTCGTGCAGCATCAGAAACAAATAACACTTGCAGCTCACTGCGAATTGGTCGCCCTCCCATTATCTCTGCAAACTGTTAGTTCTCTCCAAACACACAGTGATCGCAATGGAACAACATAGCACGGTGAATTGGAATAATGTCATTAAATTTTTGTTATTCCCTAGAATGTAGGGATTTGGTTCGCATACAGTTAAAGAAATATCAGGATGTGATCTGCATGCAGACATCCGCACCCCCCCTGAGGGATGATACGTCATCCTCGACCGTCAATTGAGAGAGGCAAGTGTGGCACAACAGTAGTACAACAGGAAAAAATAGGCATATTTATGATACATTCAATCAAATTATAGAAATTACGGAAATCAATGCGTGTTATAAATCGTTAATAGATATAAAATCATTTGTAATGATTCAAATATAAGGAGAAGGGACAACTTAAGATAAACATAAGTATATATGCATTTATTACCCACTTCAAACTAATATGATCGATTTGTAATGATTTTCATCTATAATAGGTTCGAAATCAAAGGTTAAGGATTCATACTTTCATTTGATATTTAAATAGAGATATAGGAAAAAGGGTTAAATATGACTATTTATGTGTATAAATGTGACTCCAATACCATCAGCAGAGCTCTGTTGCCCATAGGTGTCCATAACCTTGACAGAGTTGCTTTTTCACCCTTGGACCATTGTCCTTTGTTTATGCTGAGGAAGTGCCTGTTAAATGTCATAATGGAGGCCACTGTACTGGCTTGGTGACCAGATAAATCAAAATGCCATTCACCGGGAAGAAGTGAAAAGTGGGCAGTCCGGCTCGTGATGAGACCTCATGTTCCAAGGACTTCCTTAATTTTTTCAATAGTCCATTGGACCATATCCCTGGTTTGGGGGCCATGATGGGAATGCCACTTCACTGAATTCCTTATGATCATGGTAGGCTGGCTCTTGATGAGACCCCCTATCCTCCATCTACCAAATCATAAAATTATTAGTGAACTATGTAAATATTTTCTTTTTCACATAGCACTTTCCTACTTATACATAAAGGATGGCTCAACACTCCTTAAGAGTAGGGATGGTGGAAGAAGTATGAACATATCAAAAGAAAAAATATGCCCTTATTCCTACTCCATAAATAAGAATCAAAGAAATTTATAACATATGGGAAGAACCAACATGATAAAGATAATCGATCAGATTAATTTAGTGGTAGTAAGACAACAAAATCATGTTATTGATTATGTCCCTTTTTCCTGTTTTTCTTATCATTACTAAAAAAATTTCTTAAAAATGATGATTTATTTTGATTTGCTGATTACAGTAAGCTTTAATTTGTATGATTGTATATGAATAATATGTTTTCCTTTAGAAGAGTCATCATAAATTCTGAAAATGCTAATCTAAAACAAAAAAAAAATCCACTCAAAAGGTGTTGTTCCTTTAAAAATAACAGCAGAAACAATCTGCAGAACTATTATTCCTTCCGAAAGGAACAACAAGAATCTAAAAAACTTTTGTTCCTTTCGAAAGGAACAGCAGAAGTCCTGTTCCTTTAGAAAGGAACAAAAAAATCTCAAAACAAGCGAAATAAACAGAGTTTTTGAAAGAAAAAAAAAATGGAATTCCATGAAACAAATAAAAACTCGAAATAAATGAAATAAACAGAGATTTGAAAAAAATGAATTCCATGAAACAAACAATCCAAATAAATGAGCAATATTTATATACAAAATTTAAAAGAAGAAATTATTTAATAAACTGGTGCCGAGGAGGAGTTATCCCCTTCAGCCAGAATTTTCATGGTAGAGTCTTCCCGTAATTGTTGGTAAAAGGATTCTCGGGTAAGTGGTTTATGATACAATCGTATTCGATGACCGTTTATGTTAAAGGAATGTCCAGATCCATCAATGGTGTCTAATGTAATAGTGCCATTATCATGCACTTTTTGTATTTCATAGGGTCCGAGCCATCATGTATGGAGTTTCCCTGGAAAATCCTGAAACCTAGAATCATATAGGAGTGCCCAGTCTCCTTCGTGGAAGATCATTTCTTTGATAAGGGCTTCATGCCATTTTTCTCTCTCTTGTTGGATTAGCACTATGTGCTGAAGAGCAGAGAGCCTAATTTCATATAATTCATTAATTTGCTGCAGTCTTTTGGCCTGAGCTTCATTTAAATCTAGACCCACCTTTTGAGCTGTTCTTAATGTCTGAATTTCAAATTCTATTGGAAATATGGGTTATTTTCCAAATACCAATTGATATGGTGAATATCCCGTAGTGGGTCTCCATGTTGTTCGGTATTCCCAAAATGCTTCTGGCAATCTGTAGGCCCAGTCTCGTCTGTGCGAGGCAACGATTTTTGTTAATATAGATTAAAACACTTTGTTCATGCTCTCTACTTGGCCATTGGCCTGTGAGTGGTATGGTGTTGTAATCTTGTGCTAAATGTGATAGTTTTGTAGTGTTTCAGCTAATTTATTACCTACAAACTGTGGTCCTCCATCTGTGATTATATCCCTTGGGAGGCCATATCGTACAAATATTTGGAAAAGAAATTGTATTATAGAGTCCTCTGTAGCTTTTGAAAGTGCCTCTGCTTCAACCCACTTAGTGACATACTCGGTTGCAACTAAGATGTATGTTTTTTGGTTTGATGGAGGGCTAATAAGGCCAAAGAA